>CM041636.1:24762118-25192627 GCA_023333625.1 Bothriochloa decipiens | reverse complement strand
TGGGTTTGTGTTTAAAACTTGTTTATTATATTATTATTTATATACCTGATTAACTGCATAGGAAAACCCTAGCTTTATAGGTTCCTTTTGATATATCTAAGTTTTGCATCCAATTCCACAAAGCAATGCATAGGATGGGAGTGTGGCCAGTACAAATCGTACTAAAAATTTGGTTTTAGGTTCAAGGAGTGAGTACTCATTTGGGGAATACAGCGATTGAGGGTTTCATGCCTACGCTCAAGTTGGATCAAAGATGATAGCTTCCGCACCTCAAGCTTTTATTGTTATGCTGCATGAACTCTGATGTCGCCAAGTGGCGATGTAATAAGTTATTGTAAACCTCTCTATTGCACTCTTTTGTTCGATGTATGGATTTTGGTATTCAACTATTATCGGGTAATGTGATTTAAATGGTCATATTAAACTTCGACTCTGTGGATTTCGCTTCACGGAAATCAAGGTCATTTCAGAAGGGAAATGTTGCTTCGTCGAAGACAACGTGGCGAGAGATGATGACACGGTTTGTGGCAAGATCGAGGCACCTGTAGCCTTTGTGGTCAAGTGAGTAGCCAATGAAGGCACACAAAGATGATCGTGGGGCAAGTTTATGAGGAGTGGTGGCAGTGAGGTTGGGGTAGCAGGTGCATCCAAAAGTCCATAGGTCATGATACGAAGGGGGAGTGCCATAAAGGGCGAAGAAGGGAGTTCTCATGTTCAATGTCTTGGTGGGAAGACGGTTGATAAGGTGGGTAGCGGTGGCAAGAGCATCAGCCCAGTAGGAAGGGGGCATAGATGCTTGGAAGAGCAAAGTGCGGGTGTAATTGTTGGCGGTGCAAAGCATGCGCTCGGCCTTGCCATTTTGCTGCGAGGTGTAGGGGCATGACATGCGAAGAGAGACACCTTTAGCAAGAAAGAAGGCACGAGACGCAGCATTGTCAAACTCACGGCCATTGTCACATTGCACGGATTTGATGGTACAAGCAAACTAAGTGAGCACATAGGTGAAGAAATTGGAAAGAGTAGAAAAAGTGTCGAACTTTAACTTAAGAGGGAAAGTCCAAAGAAAATGCGAGCAATCATCAATAATAACTAGATAATATTTGAAACTGGATACACTGATGATCGGGGATGTCCACAAATCACAATGGATCAAGTCAAAAAATTTTGTTGCTCGCGACAAGGAATTGGTAAAAGGCAAGCGTACATGATGCCCAAGCTGACAAGCATGGTAGAGGGAGTCATCGTCGGGCTTGCTGCAAATAATGGAGGACGACTTGGCAAGAGTCTCGAGGGTAGTCTTCCCAGGGTGACCATGACGACGATGCCAAGTGGTCGAAGAAGGAGTGGCCACAAGAGCATAGGAACCGGAGGGTGACGACGAGAGCTGCAGGGTATAGAGGGGTCCCGTGCTATCACATCGAAGGAGGAGGTTCCTCGTACGGAGATCCTTCACAGAAACACCAAGAGGGTCAAACTCAACTGACACAAGATTGTCAGTAGTGAATTGACGTACAGATAAAAGATTTTTGATGATGTCAGGTGCTAGGAGAACATTGTTGAGGCAAAATGGGCCTGTGAGGGTTGAGTGGCCAGAGCCAACAACCGGAAGAGTGGCACCATTGCCCACAACAATGGAAGAAGGAAAAGAGGAAGATGGCGACATGGTGACCATACCAGGGTTGGCGGTGATGTGAGAAGAAGCACCCGAGTCGATGACCCACTCTGAGGAGCTCGGTGGCGGGGTGAGAGCAACGGTGCTAAAGGCGTTGGCGAGGGACTCAAGAGTCCAGGAGGACCATGCCGGAGGGGGCGCCTGAGGTGGTGCCGAGTAGTATGCCCCATGAGCCGGAGGAGCGTAGTAGGTCGGTGGTACGCCGGCCATCAAAGCTTGCTATGGCGGAGTGACGTGATGCGGTGGGGCCGCGCGAACCACCAGGGGTGGAACCAGGCCACATGTGGATGGACCCGGTCCACGGGTTGAGGAGGAAGGGCCACTGAGCGCTGCCCTGCACGCCGCTCTGCGTGCTACCCTTTGTGCCATTCGGCGGACCAGTGTGTGGGCTGCCGGGCGAGCCACCATGTCGAGTGCCCTGGCTGCGCCCACCGCGGCGATGTCGGCCATGGCCATTGCCAGACGATGCCCCCCGGCCGCCTAGTGAGGTCTTGGGAAGGTAGGAGCAGAAGTCAGCGGGGAGTCGGGGGCTTGTTGGACGATGAGGCAACGAGGGCCGAGGGAGGTGCCGAGGGGGCACCATGTTGAGCTTAGCCAGGCGCAGATCGGCACAGACATCAGCAAACGAGGGGAAGGGCCTCTGTCGCGTGATGAGCTGCGACATAAACTGGAAGCGCTCGTTGAGTCCGCGCAGGATGTTCAGCACAAGAGTGTGGTCCTGAATGGGCTCGCCGAGGTCGGCAAGAGCGTCAGCCATGCTCTTCATCTTGCGGCAGTAGTTGTCGATGGAGAGGGCGCCCTGGGAAAGGGTGCGGAACTCGGCGTCGAGGAGCATGGCACGAGACTCGCGGTTGTTCAGGAACTGTTGTTCTAGGCCAAGCCAAGCCGCCCGAGCGGAGATGCCGTCACGCTCGTGGATGACGTCTAGGAGGTCGGTGGAGATGGTGTTGAAGATCCATGAGACGACGATGCAGTCCATGCGAGACCACGCCGGATCGTGAAAACGGGAGGCGTCGCCGAGAACGTGGTCCTTCAAGGCGAAGCGGCCGAGGATGAGGAGGACGTAGCCACGCCACTTGGAGTAGTTGGAGACCTTGAGGTCCAGAACAATCAGGATCAGGTTCTTGATGTTCTGGACGGCGGCGGCTTGGCTGTGCAGATGAGCGATGGCCGCGGCGTCGGAGGAGATGGAGAGGTCATCATTGTCCTACGATGCATCATTGTGGAAGGAGTCCCTGCGGAGGCGCTCCCGGAGGGTGGCGGCCTGCTGTTCCAGGGCGTCAGCCTGCGTGCGCTCCTTCTCGAGGGCGTCAGCGGCGGCGCAAACACGGTCTTGAGCGGCAGCAGCGGACTTGAGGAGGTCTGCCTCCGTTTGAAGTTGCTGGCTGCGCTTGGTGTCAGTGGACTGCAGGGAGGCAGCCTCCCCCTCCAACTTCTGGGCAGCGGCGAGGGCTTCATCACGAAGCTTGGCCGCGGCAACCGCAGCGGGGGCGCCGGAGGTCGAAGCGGCGGCCATGGGCGCGCGGTCGTGGCGGCTCCTTGAGCGTGCAGTCGCGGAGGCCCCGGGCGCGCAGTCGCTGCGGCTCCTTGGGGGCGCGCGGCGCGTCCGGGAGGAGAGGGTGGCGGCGCACGCGTTGGTGAAGAAGGGACGGCGGCGGAGGACGCGGTGACGCCGGGCGAGCACGGCTCGAGGCGCGTGTGCGCGGGGAAAGAGGAGGGGGGACGCGGCTCGAGGCGGGCACCGGGAATAGCGGAAGTTGGATCGAGTTAGTCTGATACCATATTGGAGGAAGGCCAATTGGCACTGTATTCCTTAATGATTGAGATTACAAAGAGGGTTACATATATAGGGACCCAAAGGGCCAGATCATAGGCGCATTCACACATGAAGGGGCCTAACCAGTAGAGCATTCATATGAATAACTAGATATTCTAACACCAACAATAAGGTTTTTGAATGTTTTGTGGATGGTACTGTACCATTGGCGAAAAACACCTTTGAATATAGCAACACTGTCTGTTCTTAATTCTGTATTCTAGACAATAGTATTTGCTGTCCATGGGAACAATGAATTTCTGTTGGAGAAGCAGATACGAGAGAAAAGCATACTTGATGTACAGACAATGCTCTCTGATATGTTGTTCCAAAAAGTATCTCCCCTGAGCATCATATCTGGGAGTCCAAACATCATGGACCTTGTTAAATGTGATGGTGCTGCTCTTTTGCACGGTGACAAAGTGTGGCGGCTACGCATGGCTCCAACGGAGCCTCAGATATGTGATATCGCCTCGTGGCTGTCAGAGGTTCATAGGGATTCCACCGGTTTGAGTACTGATAGCCTTGTTGATGCTGGATATCCAGGAGCAGCTTCCCTTGGTGACAGGATTTGTGGAATGGCAATGGCTAAAATCGCATCAAATTATATTGTTTTCTGGTTCAGGTCACAGACAGCTGCTGATATCAAATGGGGTGGTGCAAAGCATGATCCGTCTGACCATGATGACAACAGAAGAATGCACTCTAGGTTGTCCTTCATGCCATTCCTCGAGGTTGTCAAGATGAAAAGCCTGCCGTGGAGTGACAATGAGATGGATGCTATCTGCTCATTGCAGCTCCTACTTAGAGATAGGATGAATGGTGCCCCAAAATCAACCCGGGCATCTGGTTTAGATAACCTGCAGATTGATGATATCAAACTTGATTGTCTTGATAAATTGCATATGGTTACAGTTGAAATGGTTCGTCTGGCAGAAGCAACAGGTGCTCCAATCTTGGATGTAGATGTTAAAGGATTGTTCTATGAAAGGAACCAGAACAATGCTACCAAGCCAGCCAAGGATTCTTGTTTGGATAGCCAGGATAGTTGTCACAAACTGGATGGGATTGCTGAATTGCAGACAGTGACAAAAGAAATGTCTCGTCTGATGGAAACAGCCTCTGTTCCAATATTTGCAGTTGATACAAATGGGTTCGTTAATGGATGGAACCTTAAGTTAGTAGAGCTGACAGGATTGACAGTGCAGGAGACAGTAGGAAGGCACATACTTACCCTGGTAGAGCAATCATCTTTCCCAGTTGTACAGAAAATGTTATATTTGGCTCTGGAAGGTGTGTACATCATTTTTTCTCCCTAGCCATTTCAGTCTGTTTACCTGTTTTAAGTTTTATGCTCATTCACCTGTCTTAACTGCTACATTTGATCTTCGTGATTATGCATGCCTTAATTATTTGATTCCCAGAAAAAAAATATCTACATACTTGATAATTAGTGGTTTTTCACATTTGCTTTATATAAACATCTCACTGATATAACAGGCAAAGAAGAGAAGGAGGTTCGATTTGAAGTGAAAACCCACAGTTCAAGGGCAGATGATGGGCCAGTTGTCTTGGTTGCAAATGCTTGTTCCAGCCGTGACATTCATGGCCATGTAACTGGGGTGTGCTTTGTGGCCCAAGATATGACTGTTCATAAGGTGGCCATGGACAAATTCACTCGGGTTGATGGAGACTACAAGGCAATCATTCACAGCCCAAACCCACTCATTCCTCCTATATTTGGTGCTGACCAGTTTGGGTGGTGCTCTGAGTGGAACGCCGCCATGACTAAGCTTACTGGGTTCCACAGAGATGAGTTGCTCGATAAGATGCTTGTTGGTGAAGTCTTTGACAGTAGCAATGGCTCCTGCCTTTTGAAGAACCATGATTCAGTTGTACGCCTTTGCATTATTATCAACAGCGCGCTGGCTGGTAAACAAACAGAAAAGGCTACATTTGGCTTCTACAACCGACATGGAAAGTACATTGAATGTATTCTGTCAGCTTATGGAAAAGAAAACACAGATGGCGTCATTGATGGGGTATTCTGCTTCATACATGTTCCCAGCCAGGAGCTGCAGCATGCACTACATGTGAAGCAAGCCTCCGAGCAGAATACCTTAAGAAAGATGAAGGCTTTCTCCTACATGAGATATGCCATCAAAAATCCTCTCTCAGGTTTGCTTTACTCGAGAGAATCACTGAAGAGCACAGGTATGAATAAGGAGCAGATGAGACACACCAATGTTGCAGACCGTTGTCACCATCAGCTCGATAAGATACTTGCCGACATTGATCACGACAACATAACTGCCGAGTATGTATCTATACTTCTCTACAACTCTTCTTATTTTTATATAGGATCTTGTATCTATTTGTAGCCTCGTTTGTTGATTCTCAGCCCTCAGACCTAGTAAAATTGATGGTACTACTCGCTCTTGTATTTATTTTTGACAGGTCGTTTAGCTTTGAGCTGGAGATGGTTGAATTTATTTTGCAAGATGTGGTAGAGGGTGCTGTAAGTCAAGTGGTGACAGCTTGCAGGGACAAAGACATTGGAGTCATTTTAAACCGGTCAGAGGAATTTATGAAGGAAAAACTTTATGGTGATGGAATTCGACTCCAACAGATTCTCTCTGGCATTCTATTTGTTTCAGTGAAGTTCTCTACAGTTGGGGGCTCTGTTGAGATTTCTTGCAACCTGACCAAGAACAGCATTGGCAAAAGCCTTAATCACGTGGACCTAGAACTTAGGTGAACTTCTCTACAAATTTTGCCTTCCTGTTACATTTGTTTCTGTATAAGAGAGTAAGAGTCCAAATGCTTCTTCTTAATAAAAAAATAGTCCAAATGCTTAAATCAGATTACTTTTTGTGTTTACGGTTTTGCAGGATCAAACACAAGGGATTAGGTGTCCCTGGGGAAATCTTGTCAGAAACTTGCACGGATGACATCAAAGATATGTCAGGGGAGGGCATGACCCTTGTAGTTTCAAGATACCTTCTGAAGCTTATGAATGGTGACATTCGTTATGTAAGGAAAGCTGGCACGTCAACTTTCATCCTCAAGGCTGAACTTGCTTCTGCTCCTGCAGCCATTGGAATGAAGCTGGTTCAACAAGATGCTATATCAAATGGTATGTGACATGTTTTTCTCTTCATTATGATTGCAAAGAAGACGCCATTGCACATGCAAAACTAAACCTTTACCATGTTCACACTCACACTCTCATGAATCTGTCTGCACTGCCTGCTTACAAGATATATTTAAACACTGAAAGGCCTTCATATTTGTAAAATCTAGGCATAAGAATAATGAACCTCCATGAGCTACTGGTTATGTGAATCCTCTACATTTCTTGATTTCTGCACTATTCCTCCAAGAAGGGATAATGCTTGCAACTTTGTACTTAGATGGAGAAATGACCAAAACCAAATTTGTAGTTGATACTTTTTTTATTTGAAATCATTTAGGTCTCAAATATGTGTGGAATATTGGTGCCCCTTATAGTCATAAAGTGACCTTAGAGTGTAGTGGTTAGGGCAGCTACTCGCGGGACCTAAAAGCCACGAGTTCAAACCCCTGGGGCCGCGCGTATGTGCGTGCATTTTGCGTAAAAAATTGTGTGACTTGTGATTATGCAAATCTGATGATTACTGCTATAGGAATATAATCGTACATACATAAAACCTTTCATTACATTGTTCCTCTAGCAAAAAAAAATACAGGGTATAATCTCAATTCCTTTGTGGTTCATGCAGGTTGGTCGTTGGTACGGGCTTCTTCCATTTGATTTGTATATATGGAAAGGATAGTGACTTCGTTGTCTGGAGGATGGAATTTACAGCAGGCAACAGGGTCTGACTTGGGAAATGTAGGAGTACTTGTGTGGGTGTTTGTCACAAAAGGTTTAATTTGTGTACTGGTCCTATTATAAAATTCAAAAGGCTTATTGTACTGATGCAAAAGGCTTGTCGCAAAAAGTTTGAACGGTTGTATAAGATTTGGTTGTGTAATATATACTATATAATCAGTAGGGGCTCCTTGGCCCCCTGATTCCTAGAAAAAGATTTAGTTGTGTAATATATACTATATAATCAGTAGGGGCTCCTAGCCCCTCCTGATTCCTAGAAACAGATTTGGTTGTGTAATATATACTATATAATCAGCAGGGGCTCCTTACCCCTCCTGATTCCTAAAAAATGATTTGGCTGTGTAATCTTCTTTTTTTCAAAAAAAAGGCTGAAGTCTATATAATATGCATCCATTCACGTTTACATGGTACATGCAAAATTACAGCTTAGCTTGGTCTCACTCCATTTGCTCCATTAATTAAAATTTTTCACACGTCATATTGACAACCTATTAATTAAGGGAACAGGTATGCTATGTAAGAACAGATAAATCAATCCGATCCATTTGAAAATAAATTGAAAATCCTCAACAAATCGGAACTTGTAACACATGTTACCTTGAAGGTAATTCAGTGAACACATGGTGGGCGTCGTCGACGTGGACCTCCGACTGCGCTGGATGCCTGTTGCAGTAGCGGATGTGAGCGGTGTGTACGTTGAACTGGGCTCAGAAGGAGGGGATCGCGGAGCTGAGGTGGACGCCGAGGAGGCCGGGGCTGTGAGCGTGCCCATGTCGAGCCGGACGTAGGCACGGCGGAGGAGCGGCTTGGAGCGAATAAGTCGGCAGCCATGGAGGTTGGTCCCGGATCCAATCGCCGTCATGGCGGCTATCGATGCTGCAACGGGGAACGCCGGCAAAGATTTTCTGCTCACCGTCAATAGCTTCGGCAGGCCAGGCGGCGGACGCGGCGGCGGGTGCAGAAGAGATGGGGGAGCAAGGAGGCGGGAGGTGGGCGACTACATTGAAAAAAAAAAAGAGAGGTGCTGATCTGATCAGTGGACAAAAATAATAATTCAGTTATAGAACCTGGGACCATATAATCAAACAAAGTGGAGCACCTGCATCAATCACAATTAGCAGTGGCAAAAATATCATAAATTATATCGTCACTCTTTTATGTTGGCATCGTAGGGTATACGGAAGGAGAGAAATTATTATATCTTCAATCATAAACCATTTCAATGGCAAATTAGAAACGCATGTTCAAGAAGTTAAACTTCATCTCCTCAGGGTACCTAGTTATTCTCAGTCTGTAATTATGAACTGGGTAGATTCTTTATAAAAAGGTTTTTGTACAATTTGTGTTTTTCACTCTTCCCTCCCTACCTTCTTCATAGAGTAGGTAAGTTTTACTTTTTCTGTTTGTTCGCTTCCTACTAACCTTGTATAAGAACTATGTACTCTGTCTTTTTATTAATTCTATTAAGCACTGGGGAGCAAGAATCCACAGTTTTTCCTCAAAAAATATCATAAATAACGTCAGCACTTCCTTTGTAAAATAGCAACATGTGTCCTAAAATATAGTGATATGAAGAAAAAAAAATGTATCACCTTGCTGCACCTAATTATCCAAGTATAACTTTGTTAGAGAGTATTAGGGCACTATATCAACACAATTCTTATCAGAGAAGTATTGTAGTTAAACATGAGTATCTCTGTGGTTGGGGCCTTTGTCTGAAGAAAGTAAGGTATATATGTAGTACCAGTTGAGAAACACTTAGATGAAAAAGGTACTAGATTGATGTAAAATTTATAAATATAATCTATTTGGGCATTTCATCAAGCACCTGAAGGGTACCAAACACCATGAGCAGAAGAAATAGCAGATGGGCTACAAACGAGCTTTTCCTAATAAAAATTTCTCATTGCCACTTCCATACCAAAAACAAATATCATCCATTTTGAGCAGCGATGCTGGAGTAGACGGGTGCAACCCTACATCTGCGTTGGAGAATCAAAGGAGAGCCGCACCATTGCTGCACCGGCGAGCTCCATGCACCGCCACCAACTTCCGCACCGACACTGAGCTCCGTAACGATGAGCATCCATTCATCCAAGTAGCAAAGTGACATTATGCTGAAAGTGCATATTTGCAAACATAAGTTTTGAAAGTGCATATTTGCAAACATAAGTTTTAAAAGTGTTTCATATGTTTCAAATATGCTGCAGGTGTTTCGTGGGGATGTTACATATGTTGCAATGCTTATACATATATGTTATACGCTTTTGTTCCTAATATTTCATATGTTTTTTCTAGACATATGGTGTAAGTGTGTTTGTGGATGTTGCATATTTTTCACAAGCATGTTGCAATTTTTTTTTCCAGATGTTGCTTATGTGTTTCATTGGTTTCAAGTGTTTGTTTAGGATGCGTCCAAGACTGGTTTCAAGCTCACATACAAGCGTGTGATTCCGGATGCGTCCAAGACTGGTTTGTTTAGGATGGCCTTTACAAAATTTTCGTATAAATCAAAATTAAAATGAGGTAAAATGACTCAAATGCTTGTATACTTCGTAGATATAATTCCCCTAAACTACTTCATTGATAACCGTTTGTATTCAACAACTATTGTGTTCTAAGACGCTAATCTTCCTTTAGTATGTGAGCTTCGGTGGAGCAGCGCTAATCTTTCTTCTTGTTTGTGAGCTACGGTGGAGCAGCATCCAGAGCAGTCTATCAGACACCTTGTCAATGTCCTTCTCTTCCATTCATTTTTACTATTTCAGCCCATTAATTGATTTTCAGCCCAACTGGGTCAAAGCCTGTGTAGCCACAAAAGCTCGTCTTCCGTCCCTATTTTAGACTCATTATAATAGTTAGGAAAAATCTACTTCGCCTCCCCCGACTATCACCAAAGTCTGATTTTACATACTCCCTCAACTCCAAAACCAGGTAATTCACCTCCGTCAACTTTTTAAACCATACACTTTACCTCTCTGGAGTGGTTTTGAAGGTGATTTTGGTTTGCTATAGTATCGGTGGTTTTGTTTTTTCTTTCTTTATTTATTTATTTATTTTGGCTAAATCTTTTTAAAAAATCATAGTAAATTATAGAAAAATTATAAAATAGAAAATCCAATTTTGGACTCTACATGAGCAGATCTACACAATGAATATATAATATAATATGCTTTAGTACAAAACTTTTATATAAGTACAGCTATGAACATATAATATGTTGCTTTACTGTGATTATTCAATATTTCTTTATTTTAAGTTGTTCGTATAGTATCTATGAACCAATTATATGGCGTTGGAACACTCCACCATATCATAGGGCAGCCAGCTTATTCGTGCTGACCCCACTAGTTCACTAGGCTTAGTGGGAGGTGAATGCATGGGGAGTAGGTTTCTAGCGATGCAGTTACATTTCGTATTATTTGCTTTTTATTTGTTTAGTTCTTACTGTAAGTGTGACCCGTTAGATTTATATGCAGGTAACATTTTCGAGATACCAATCATTAGCGGCTCCTAGGAGCAAATATTGATTCTCACATGTATACTCATACAGATCATTTCGATCCTTTGATTATTATATCCTTTATTTGCCACACTGTACCTTGAATATGTAAATGTCTAGGATTTACATTGGCGGTTTCTTAAGTGTATACTACCGGTGTAGTCCGAATACTCATATACTAGATCATATCAGCTAAACATTAGTTCATATACATCTTGACCGTCCTTTTTTTTTTTTTTTGCCACACCACACCGTCCTACCATGATATGTGTACTGTAAATGTCTAGGATTTATTACATTGGCGGTTTTGCTGAGTGTATACTACTGGTGTAGTCCGAATATTCAGTTTTTTTTAGATGAAAGTCCGAACATTCGTTATTAGTGACGTATCTGTATCTCGGTGTACTTAAAACGAATATATAGACGATATGTTGATATCCCTTCATATAAACCGGTACCATGATTGAGGTCCAACCGTGATTCATCCATGATTGCCAACTCCAAATCCCCAGAGAGAGGGAATCTCATCACGGTAACACAAGCTAATACTCCTACTACAAGGCACCAGAGGAGACGACAAGCAGAGCAACACATCGACACCCATAGAACAAGGCTTTTTGGCAGCTCTTTTTCCCTTGCAAAAGACTATTTAGGGTCCCGTCAAGTAATACACATCACAGCCTTTTCCGCCGTGTTCGCTGGAGCCGTACAGTGTAGCTCCCTCTCCCCTCTGCAGGCACGGAAGCCAGCCAACGGCACGCACGACATGGAAATCGATCGGAAAAGCAGCGCTCGAGTGGTCTCCGGCACGGGGAAATGACGTTGCCGGCCGGCGTCAGGCAGGCACGGCCACATCCAAGTCGCGTCTCGCCAGTGCCGTCCACGCGTAGTACTACAATGACCACCAAAAACACAGAGAGAGAGGCAGTGGTGTACTATGACAAGTGACACCATGATGGACATGGTTTTCTGCTACGGAGTGAAGTTGTCTTTACAGGACGGGACGGGGAGGCACACGCAAAACAAGGCAGGACTCATGATGAGCGGTCATCCTGATCGGGCACGCAGCAGCAGGTGGTGGCTCAGTGGCATGGTGGTGGATCCCTAGGCGACGCAGTTGAGACCCAGGCAGCCCATCCAGAGGCTCCTCCTCGTCAGCCGTTTCTGCACAATATTAGAGAAAACACGAGGCACAGCAACTTCTTAGTAACAGTAGCTAGTAGTACTACTAGATTCGATTGCTCTGAATCTGAGAACGTTAATCATAGTGAACCATCTCATAATGTGGCAAGGACTGCTAACTACTCGAAACGTTAATCATGTATAGTACTTGCTCCATCTCAGAATGTTAATCATACTGCCTCCATTCTAATTGAAAATGCATTCTTTGTTAACATAGTATCTGCTGTTTAACCTAATATATACAAGTAAAAAATAGTATCGTTGATGGCGCTAAATAGATATGTTATGAAAACAGTACATCATCTAACAAATCTAACCATGTCTATTTAATCTCATATATAGTCCAAACTTTAATTTGACCGACAATTTTTCAAATTGTATACAAATTTAGGATTTGAAGCTGTACCAATAGACTTGTTGTATTCAAAGTGCCTTTGCAATGATATTTATTATTTAGCACCTGACAATATATACTATGATAAATCAATGGTCAAAGTTTCAATTTTTCCATGACTAGAACACAGAGGGAGCGTGTGTGTTTGGCGAGAATCTATTATGTTTTAGCTTGTCCACGATGAATTTGAGTACGAGTGAGAATGAAGCTCCACTAACCCTTGGCTCATGGCAGAGCATGTCGGGCGGGATGTGGTAGAGGTCCTGGTCCATGGCCTTCACCACCACCGCCGCCGCCCCTACCCGGCATGCCTTGTAGGCTCCGTGGTCCACCACCGTGCTCTGCTGCTGCTTCCCTTGCTTCTTCACCGCGCCACCGTGTTCGCCCAGCCCCACCACCACATGTTGCCGCTGCTGCTTCTCGTCCTCTTCCTCGTCCTCCAGCTCAACTGTGGCGCTTTCTTCCCTCCACTTCACCACCTAGCAGAACACATGAGCAACGCAGCAACGATGTTGCATCCGAGCTTCAGTACCAGTAATAATGACATTAAGCTTTTTCACTACCATAACGGCTCAAGACAAGTGTTTTTTCTTTCTGAACAAATAAAAAAAATGTATGTAAGCTATGGATCGTTGCAGCAACTATATATATACAGTTAACAAGTAATGGTGGACCAATGATTATATGTATTAGTACTAAAATATACAGTTAGTAAGTATATATATACTAGTTAACAAAAATAGTAATGAGTAGCTTCATTCAGGCTTGAGCCATCACCTTGTTGGCAGGCTTGGGCGGCGTGGGCGGTGGTATCGCCATGACGAGTCGTCCGGCGTGCATGGCGGAGTCGAAGTACTGGGTGACGGGCCAGTCGCCGGCGCCGCCGTCGACGTAGGCATAGTTCCACTCCCCAAACGCCGGGATGCGCTGCCGCCTCGCCCGCGCCTTCTTCTGCGCCTACTCACGACACAAACACAAATCAAAGACAAGGGCATCAGAACCGAACCTCACGCACGCTATCAGCAGACGACCAAGATCGGCGTCGTCGAACAGGGAAAACAGCAGAGCAGTGATGTACCGACGATCTAGCAGGAGTCAGTTAATTACCTGTTTCATGGCTGCCGGCCGGCCGGCTGATGAGCTCCAAGAGCGCAGTCGGAGGATCGGAGTCGGAGGCGTCGATGGAGGAGTGTGAACTGTGTCACAGAGCTCAGTCAGTCAGGCAGGCAGGCAGGCAGGGGAAGGCGAAGGGCGAGGCGTAGTTAGCACGTATTTATAGATCGAGGCAGTGGGGAGCTGGACTAGTCAAGAGTGGTGTGGAGTGGGATGTTTGCTTCGTGTCCGTCCATGGTGGCATGCCGGCCGGAGATGGAATTGGGTTAGGTGGTTGCAGCTGCAGCAGGCATGGGCTCTCGATCAGCATCAGTCGTGCACCGTGCGTGCCATGCCATGGCAACTCAAGTACTACGGAGTACTCAGCCGTGGAAGGCAGCAGCAACGGGGACCCGTGCCGGCCGGGCCCCGTGGTCGGACGGAAGAGCTAGCGCAAGTCAACAGTGGCACACCAGTGCGTCCTGCGGACTCTCTGCGGTGCGGCCATTATGTGGGGCAGTGGTGCTTGCTGACCGCAGCGCGTGCCAGGCCGTGCGTAGTATGGTCGCTCACTCTGCTCCAGCTGCAGTGTGAGGTCTTGTTGGAGGGGAAAGCCCGGCGTGGGCGTGGCCGCGGGTCACCAGTCACCACACCTCTGTCCTGCACTGCACTCCCAGGCTCTGCAGACGTGTGTCTTGGATCGGTCGAAGCTCCAGAACATGAATAAGCCGGCCAGGCCTGGGGGTGAACGGCACTGGCTGACTGAGGCTGTTTCCCCTTTTGTTTGTTTGTTTGCTTGCTTCGTGCTTGGGGTGGTTTTGTACCGGCAGTAATGGCGTCCGTTACGTTTTCACACACGGTAATTTCATCATTAAATTTTTAGGCAGGCTGTGCATTAATTCCCTCCTCCTTGAGGCTGATGTAAAATGGACGTGACAGTGACAGCAATACACTGGATGAAAAAAAAAACATCCAAAGTGTAGTTAATAAAACTCCATCACGGATCTATTTAAAGCCTAGCCTTGTTTAAATGGGCTCAAAATTACTAGCTTTTTAACTCTCTCCATCGCATCAACATCATATCAATCTTTGAACGCATACATGGAGTACTAAATATATGTAAAAAATAATTAATTATACAGATTAGTTATAAATTATAAGATAAATCTTTAAACCTAGTTAATCTATGATTAGACAATAATTATCAAATACAAATAAAAGTGGTATAGTTGTAAATTTTTCTAACTCTAGTCGTCTAAACAAGGCCTTACTCTTGCGATTGCATCACCAGATCCTTATTCTCATTAGAAAAAATGGCCTCCTATACATTTGTTGTCAAGCGTGATACACATGACATGTCACCAGAGGAGCCTTACCAAAAGTGGACAATACACACGACACGTTAGCAACAAAGCCTCTTGAGACTCAAAACCAACGAGACCTATGGGCTCCCATAGCCGGCCTAACGACTTGAGGGTTAGGTTATTAATTGTTGAAGGAACGTACATAATAGGATTTGGAGATAAAAGCACATTGCAAAATAAAATATAGTACTGGTAGTACGTCAAATGTACGTGGTCAATCTGTAGTTACCCTGTGGTCCTCTGCATATTTGTAGCTTTGCTGGTTTATCCGCGTTCAAACCAAAGTCCTCATTATTTAATTCATTATGCTATGAAATCAAAGTCAAAAAACCAATGTGAAACTGTGACTTTAAAAGGTGGCAAACTAATAAGAATAATAATGTAGTAAACACGGTGTCTAAACTATTAAATATTTCACAATTCACACTCAATTTCTTAAACTATGAAATTGCATATCTAGGTCTCTAAACATTTTTAAGTATCTCATCATGGTCTAAAACAACAATGTCACAATCCATTATTAGCTGACACGTGGCCACTGGCGGACCCAGCGCCCGGCGAGCCTGGGCCGCTGCCCGGGCTCCGATGCCGCCGTGTACGTAGAAGTTGATCGCTTTGCACCGAATAAAGAGATTAGAGCACACAAATTTCGTAGACAACTTGAGTTTTGCCCGGGCTCTGTTTGATCGCTGGGTCCGCTACTGCGCGTGGCGCTCTAGCATGGAACTGTGACAAATGAATCTGTAACTCATAATTATTATATGGACAGGACAGTCCCTAAATTATCATCATAGGATTCCTACCTAGAGCCCAATTGTAAAATTATTACAATCGTGGTCTAACACCATTTATTAGCAAAGTTGGAAAGGGGGACACTCTAGGATAGGCACTACTGTGAAATCTATCCTAAGACTCCTCGCTCGCTCTTGGTGATATGTAACAACTGGCCAACAACAACTTCATGGGCTGGTCAGCTATTCCAGCACACACGTGATGACAATGCCCGCCAGTGCGTTCCCTATCAAACCATACTAGGAGATGTATAATCTTTATTCCTTACGACATATGCAACATATCTTTTCTGTAGTGACCCAAAGTAGTTCCAAATAAAACTTTTTTTTGGGAACATTCTTGATGACCGGTCCCTCTTAGCCGAAGAATCACCACACCATCCACCCTAAACGGTTCCTAGTACTCACTACTAGGGCAAGGACTCCAAATTCGCTAATCGACCTCACTAATTCTTCCTAATCAACCTAAGTCAATTAGGAATCAGCCCTAGTCAAACCATAGTCGACCTTGAGAACGAACTCGAGATCATCTCTATCTCACTCATGCATCTCTTAAAACTCCTCACTAATGTAATTTCTATGGATTTTGTAAGAAAATCGTGAAAATCCCATATCCATCTCTTTTGCATGGAATCAAGGTTGAACAAGGTCCGATGATTTATCTTGGTGGCTTAAAGGTCACCCAATCTCAAAGATAAGTTATCATGCCCAAGTTCACCAATTTATCTCTCTTTTAACATGATTTATTTTATTTCCAAATCACTAATTGCACACCATATAACTAGAGCTGAAACCTAGCTATCACTATTTCCATTCTGGTAATATGCGTTTTGAGTTGAGCATCACCAGTTATAATACTATTTCCATCCTCAAGCTGAAAAAAACGAGTTTTCCTGTATCTACTAGTGGCTAAGAGGTGATAATATTTTGTATTGGCATCTCCTTCCAACAAATGTTTCACCTTAGCTCTTTGGTACCACTTAAGCTCCTCCTCCCTAAGCAAATCAGCTAGTCTTTTGTTTAAAACACGTTTTAAGTCTTGTTCAGCCTCACTTAAAATTGTGTTTTCAGCCTTTTTGTCTAAATCATCCAATTTATTTAGAAGAACAGCCTTTTCTTTTTTATATGTGCCACTTACATGCTTCGCCCACCCCCTTAAGTGCTGACGAAGTCTTCTAATTTTCATCTGCCACCTTTCAATAGATGAACCAGAGACTAAAGTATTCTGCCATATGTCCGTCACCATCTCACAAATCCATCTCTAAGCAACCAGCCCAATTCAAATTTGAAAGGAGGCTGATATGTTGAGGAAGAATTATTATTAGAGAATAAAAGGGGAGTATGGTCAGAAATTTCTCTAGACAAAGAGAGGACAGTGGAGTGGGCGAATTTAGACTCAAAATCTGTGCAACACAATACTCTGTCTAACTTCTCAAAAGTTTGGTTAGGCAGATTATTGGTCCAGATGAATTTTCTACCTGTTAATTCTAACTCTCTTAAATTTAAAGCATCAATGACTGCATTAAACATGAAAGGCCATCTGTCACTATAATTATCATTATTCTTCTCGTCTGGCCTACGTATAATGTTAATGTCGCCACTATCAAAGTAGGTACGGCTTCCTTCGAAAATACCCGGACCATTTCAGACAAAAAAGAAGATTTATGTTTCACTTGAGCTGGGCCATAAACAGAAATCAGATTAAATTTAAAGTCACTTTCTTTATGCCTTAACTTGAAACGAATAAAAAAATCACCTTCCTCAATTGCACCAATATCAAACGTTAACAAATGGACACCTAGTAACATGCCACCGGATCTACCACGTAGAGCCTTACAGTGCCAAATAAAATCTCTACCAGCACAAATAGTGTTAAGAGTATTATTTGGAAAGTTATCTCTACCAATTTCCGATAAGGAAATGAAATCTAGACTTTTCTCCTTTGTTAAGTCTGACAAAACCTATATTTTTTACTATCAGCAAAACCATTACAATTCCAGAAGATACCTTTTATTTTGACTGATTTTAACTTATACTCTTTTTCTTAGAGCAAGAGCCTTTCCTAGTTTTGTGGGATACGGGAGCATGTAGATACAAAGGATCACACCCCCCATCACCTACGGCCTCAGCAATCTCGGAGCAAATTAAATTCAGTGCTTCTAGGTCAACACTATCCTCGTTGGAGCAAACAGTAGATGCATCTTCTACTACAACACGGTTTTCATGTTGTTTATTAGCATTTTCTGATAATCTATTAAACTCTATATCTCTTAAACATTTCAAAGAAATAAAACCATCCTTATCATTATCATCTAACAGAACACCCAATGACTTTGTAAAAAAACTTGAAGAGGCGTCATCACGAGATATAAAAAGAAATCGGTTGGTGTAAATTACCTTTGTCATTAGGAGTCTCTAGGTTGTTGCTTGCTTTGAGCTTTGAAGCCTTCTCTATGGAATCCTGATCCACAGTAGAGACGTTCCTTTTGCTAGACCTCCCCACAGATGTTGCCCCATCACTATTTATATTATTTAGACACCCAGAGTCACTCTGAACTAGAATCTTAGCTCCTTTAGACTGAGATATCAGCACTACAATCTTGTTTGTTGCGTTACCTGCCCCCTTATCATTCTGCTGGACACCCTTTGGTGCGCCATACCCATTAGCCTGGGCACCTTTTCCATCTACATCCATTTTTTCTTCTGCTGCTTTGCCATTTGGGTCGCCATCCTTGGGATCCCCTTCCTCATTTCCTATCTTCTATGATGCATCATAATTATTCTGGTGGAGCTCCTTGGCAAGGGCCGCTTCCACCGCCTAGAGTCTCTTCCCCAAGAACTCTTGGGGATTGTTTAGCCAATGCTTCATACCAGAAAACAATTGGATCACCATTGGTTAGGATGAACGTCAGTGGAAACCTTCTTGGTTCATCGTTGGTGAGTAAGTCGCCAGCTGTTGGGAAGAAGGCTTCAAAGCTTTCAAAAAATTTTGAAAATCAAGTTCCGAATTGTAATGTGACCATTCCAGAGTTTCCCCCGTTGCCCCATGCGACTGTTACGGAAGTCTCCGTGCATGAACATGGCAGCATTATGGTGGGACAAAGCCTGGGACAAGTGGACACACTCGGGCTTGGTCAAGTTTCCAAGTTTTAAAAAAAAAAAATCTGAAAGTCTGGACCGAATTATGTGGATCCATTACCTGTCTTTCCTCCGGTGTCTCCGACGGGAGCTACGGCATCATCCGTGCGTGACCACGGACTCAGTACAGGGGGACAATGTCATGGTCAAGTGGTTATACTTAGGCCTGGTAGAACGTTCAGGCCCAACAAAGGTCTTTGTGCGTTGTTTGCAAGGACAGGCACTCGTATCAAAACCTTACCAAAGCTACAGCCGCCGGCCAAACCTCCACATCGCAAATCCTTCGCGAAAGTCGTGAGGAGTGGGAGGCAGATGGCGGCACAAGGCAATGGTGGTTTTGGCCGTGGGACTGGTGATCGGGAGGACGCCTTCGACCTGCGCTTTCAACCGGGCTTCAACACGGGACGTGGAGGCCGGGGAGGAGGGTGTGGCTACGCCCCTCACCGAGGTCGGGGCTGTAACGCTGGCTACAACAACTACGGAGGGCGCAATGGTGGCACACCTTTCCATGGCGGTGGAAGGGGTTATGGAGGCTATGGTGGCGAGCGTGGCTATGGCAGTTGGAGGGGCCGTGGTGGCTGACATCAAGCTAGCTACGGCCACCATCCTCCTCCACAATACCATGGTGCCATGGGGGGATATCCCCAAACGGCGCCGATGAGACAACAGTTTGGAGGCGCCCTTTAAGGTGGGGCGGCGGTGCTTTTCCCCAGGGAGGGGGAGGTGCGCCGCTTGTCCACTCGGGACAAGTCACACTTGGCGCTGGTGGCCAGCCTCACCACGCGTCGGTTGTGGGGCAGCAGGGCGGGGGCGCCATCCATCCTGCTGCTCCCCAGCAGCCGGTACAGCAGGCACCGATTGCCGCTCAGCATGCTCCACAACAACCGGCGCCCCAACAGACGCAGATCGCCGCTTAGCAGGGTGGGGGTGTGATGCTCCAGCCCATTCCTGCCGCTGCCCACCAGCCTCCTTCCCTACGGGAGGCCGGTTCTGCCTCAATTTCAAAATTAGTTCGGCTAAAAAGTCAAAAACACGCGTTGTTCTGTAATGAAATCCCAGAAATGGTTAGATATATTAATTTTATTTTCCTTGGGGAACAAGCAACAATTAATTTACTTGTTATAGAATGTGTGAGGTTACATTAGGGCACTCACAATACAGACTCTATCATAGAGTCTAAACTTATTTATTACCTTGAATATTGTGGGCTTCAAATCTAAATAACACTTGGAGTCTTGTTTTTTCTCACTCTCTCTTCAATAAATATACTGTCATATCAGTAAAATATCATAAATAAGAGGATAATAAATAGTCTTAGACTCGTAGAGTCTTGCACTGTGAGTGCCTTATGAACGTCCTGAGCGCAAAGATCTTTATTTTTTCCAATGCATCCAAGTGCATGTGATACTAATACAGCAGCCTAGTCTGTAAACCCAGCATGTATCACAAAATATATATGCAAGTCATGCAGCTATATAAAAGGATAAATATACTGTGTGTTGCTTCATTGCATATCATTTGGTGGTGCACAGGTGCGTGTTTTTCAAATAGCTTTAAAATGGCCCCAACAGTGTTACCTACATCCCCTTTTCAACTTGAACAAGCTCAACCAACTACACTTCAAACCAAATTTTCGAGGAAACCAACAATTTAAAGGTAACACTTGGACTCTTTCTGAGTATGCTGAAAATGTTATTTCGTTCATATGAGAACTTATGGTGTCATGATTCTCTAGGACACTTCAAGAGTTTTTGGAGGTTGGGATAATGAAAGAAACTACAGTGAGGACCAGGATTCCACTCTAGCTGTGGTGATGGAAGAACTAAACCAGGGCAATGGGCATATTAATGTCACGAATAAAATTGTATGTTGTCATTCTAGTGCATCATGTGCTTTATCGATACTATTAATATTTTTTATACATTATTAACACATTGTTTTACTTAAGGTAATAATTTTACTCATTCATTGTTGAGGAGTAAATACAACTATTTCTTAATATTTAGGACTAAGGGAAATGAATTCACAATTTTCAACCAGTTGATTCTGTCTTTAAAATTTTATTGTAAAACAAATACTGAAATCTAGTGACCTTATGGCAATGAGCAGGAAAATAATGTTTTTAGATGGATATAAACATGATTTTATAGGTAGCTAAAATGTACTGTATAAGGTATATCAATCTCCAGTAGGTAATACTGGTATGCCAAAATCCATTGCTGACCACTTAAACATTCATCATATATTTGGTGTCTTTTTTATGAACTAAGGCTCATTTTTGTCAGATTCCAATCCGTTACATACAAAAGGCCTTCTGTCAAGATTACCACATGGTCTTGCGCAAGGAATTGACAAACAGTGATGTTAGAAACAATGGAAGAAGAGGAATTGTGCTGCCAAAGGTAGATCCTTGCACTTGCATATCCTATTAATTAATTGGGCTTTACTCTCTAGTATGTTCTCTGTGTTCTACTATATATTTCCAGCACGCCCAAAGCTATAATGCAAGTAAAACTTTTAACTGTATGACCTGCAAATCATCTTGCAATTTCACCTTTTTTTCCAAATTATGTAGAAGGATGCTGAGCGTAACCTTTCAATCTTAGAAGATACGGATGGCGTCCTACTGGAGATGGATGATTTTGAGCTCCCAGCTGTATGGAAGTTTAAGTACAGGTATCTTCACCAAATTTTACTACTATTGGTTGCTCAGACGTCAGAGTTTCTGATAATCGTCAGTTTAGAGTAAACATTTCCCTATAACTTCTCCAGATGCCAAAAAGTAAAGCGCTTCATAGTGCAAGCCTCTGCTTTGAGGATTGATATATCTGCCTGTTGCTCAGCAATTGAATTTTATCATGCTGATGCAATGCATTTTCTTTCAGGTACTGGACTAATCATCATAGCAGTAGGATGTATATCTTGGAAACTACAAGTAAGTTGATCATAGAGTAAAAGTAATTCCTAACATGAAATTCTGTATAGACATCAACGAATTACATGCCCTATATTCTTAGGTGATTTTTTTGTTAAGAGGCATGGGCTTCAAGCTAAGGACATCCTCATCATTTACAGGAACAAGAAATCTGGCAGATATGTATGTAAATTTATATTACCTCCATTTCCTTCTGCCAGCTACATTCTGCTGTATTATTGTTACTTTGTTCATATCATTCTTCCAACCTTTTCCATCTAAGAGCTACTCCCTCTGTTCCAAATTAGAAGTTGTATTCACCTTTTTAGGTACATGACTCTACTTGAAAAAGCAAGAACAGCTTATGGTTTGGAATGGAGGGAGTACCGGCTAGTTTCCATTGTATGGGGTACTATGTATGTATTCCCTCATTTGTTTTCCTGACAGCTCTATTTAATCTTCTCAAACCTCTCTTCTCTTTGTGCTAAGGTTGCCCGTGCAGTGAGGGCTGAGGAGATACCGACGCCAAAATGTGAGTGCATCAAGGCAGGCAACCCAAGAGAAGAGTGTGGCTTCTTCGTCAGTGCTTTGATCAAGTAGATCATAGAGGGGGTGTGGCCTATAAAAACTTTTCCACCTTGGGATGGCATCATTAGCTATTAGATTATGATCAAGATGTGATACTTAAATAGTTTAGAGACCTAGATGTACCATTTCACAGTTTGAGGATCCAGACGAGAATTATGTAATATTCGAAGGACCGCTAGTATTATTTACACACAAGTAAAATTGAAGTTGTCATGATCTACTGCTCTCTATAAAAGGTGATGTATGGAGGGCTGAAAGGGACACCTACCCCATCAACCATGGACCCGATTTTGACAGACCATTTGATGCATTGCTCTGCGTCTATGCCCATTGCCTAGTGAAGCGAACCCACACGTGGAGGTTCCATGTAATTCTTGTAAGCCTCACTTTATATTATATATGCGTATACAAAAAAAAATAATAGGTAAATCATTAAAGCTGCAGTTTACATGCATATCAATTAATACCTCTTCAACCTGATGATCTGACTGTGCCAGCCTAGTCGTTGTTTGCAATATTTCTGAATGATTTCTTGTGTCAGTAGAGAATAAATATCATCTTGTAATATAATAATATAGCCATGTAGAGGTGACAACGATGTATGGAAATTTACACATTACTCACAGCTCGGTCAGATTCCCAGCAATGACAAGAGAGAGGACCTCCAATGGAAGTGTGCCGGTCAGCATATTCACGTTCAACTTCCTGCGCGTACCGTATATAGCAGAGTCAAAAGTGAAAACCACCCACGAGAATAATTAGACCACACCAACTATTTACTTTTTGACCACTCAGGAGATCATCTCTGAATTTAAGGACTAAGGACATACAGGAACTTCAATGTTTTGATGTTGCCGAGGGAGGATGGAATTGCACCGCTCAGCACGTTCTTCTGAAGCTCCAGCCTCTCAAGACTCGTGAGATTGCCCAAAGATTCAGGTATAGGCCCTGTCAGGTTGTTCTCCTGAAGGAGAGGCACATTTAATCAGTAAAGAAAAATAGTCAGAATTTACTGAGGTCGTTATTCTTTTAACAGCATATGAATATCTTGCATGGAAGACACCACGTACAGGTATCGAAGCGTGCTGATGGTGCCAAGTGTAGTCGGTATGGCTCCGGTAAGAAAAGGTTGCTGTAAAGATCCAAGCTGACAAGATTTGACAAATTTCCGAGTGTTGCTGGGATTGTACCATTCAGGATGTTGTCATACAGCTCACTGCAAACATTAGCAAACCAAATTTCAGAAAAAAAAAATGGTGTTCTTGAGTGTAATCCCTGATTCTTGAAGTGTAGTACAGGTACTGGAGGTTCTTCAGTCCTCCCAGATCTGGAATCAGAGGGCCTGAGATGCCTGCGTTCCCCAAATCCCTGCAAAAAAAAAAAAACAATAAACAGGTACTTGCACTTCAGTCTAGATATGGTTTGCAGGTAACCTTACACGATCAGGCACACTGCAGATTCCATAAGTAAGTGTACAGCACTGTAAGAAATGATTGACACTTCCTCGGCAGAAAGAAAACTATATCTTCAGATCTTGAACTGAAGCACTTGCAGAATCTGAAATTACTGATTGAAGGGGGTAAAGGATGACAAAGGAACATACACACGGATGACAGAGTTATCGTTGTTGCAGGTGATATGGAACCAGGTGCAGGGATTGACAAGCGTCGGATCCCAGCTCTGCAGCACGTCGTTTGGGTCCTCCCATGCCAGCCTTTGCTGGTACAGTATGTCACCTTGGAGCCACAACAAACATGCGTGTTTCAGAAAAAAAAAATACTGAACTTGGTAAGTTTGACATATGTATATGCAGCTTACCTTCAGTGTTGCAGCTTGCAAGTGTTGCAAGAGCAACAAGGCAGCCGAGAACTGCTGTTGCCGTCGCAAACCGAGGAGCTGCCATTGCGGCGATGCGAACCTGAGAACTTGTTGGCACACAAATGCTATGGGCTCGGAGTCGGAGGCTTGTATAGGCAGATGCATGGATATATAAAGGGATCGCTTTTGAATCTTCCCTGCTCTAGCTAGCTTAGTCCGAGTCTCCGATCAAACTTGCCTCCTTGATTGACCTTGACCTGACCGGATATATATTGTACTGATTTGATTGATTGGCGGGAGATTAGGCTTCAGTTCGCGGTAAAACATATCAGACTTCGCGCTAAAAGTATCCCTAATCTGCCGCCTTTTCTGTTTCAGTAGGACAAGATTCCATTGGTTAGGGCTAAACTACTATTCGCTTACAATGTACAACATGTAAGCAGTAGCCCAGTGGTAGGGTGCATTTCCTGGGTAGTAGTTATCTTGAGTTCAAATCACCATTACAGTAATGTATTTTTGAAAATTTTCACTTATTCTTTTTTACTTATTTGCACGTAAATGTTCTCCCATGTTGTTTCTTTCTTGAAGAAAAATACGAGAAACAAACTAGCACTAATTTTCGAGTAACGTTCTTCCACGTTATTCTTTTTTTTTCAAGAAAAATACTAGATACAATCTAACACTTATTCTCATGTAATGTTCTTCCATGTCATTTATTTTTCAAGAAAAATACTGAAACCAACTAATAATTGCAGGAATTTAGAACTCTACAATTATGATGTCATCAAAAAATTATGTTTAAATTTATTCAAATATCAAAATTTAGGCCTATGGTAAGTATTATCTTTTAAAGCACATGCATGTTCTCAACCCATAAGTTTAGACAAGGCACGGTAGAAAGGGGATATTATATAAACAAAATAATTGTATTGTGCATTCACAATATTATAAATTAGGCACTAAAAATAAAAATTTTTAAAACGATCTCGGATAGAGAAATAACCAAAATAAAATTTGTAGATCTCAAAAAGTTAAGAGTCTTTGTTGTTAACAACTTTTCTTTTTGAACTCATTTTATGCTTCAAAATATTATTTGAAATTTCATTTCATATTATTGAAGAACAACTATTTTTTTAATCTATGGCTAAAACTTATGACTAATATTTCTCTCTCATACTAACTCCAAATATGATGGTTTATTTTCTAAAATTAAAATTATGGTCTATCAAGATATTGTGTTCTTATTGATATTCTTTTGGTCATATTTTCTTGTGTACATTTCAAATTTTGAATTTAAAAGATGAAAATTTTGAACAACATTTTAAAACATTAAACAATTTTAACTAAAGAAGTCACGAACATAAAAGTTGCATAACTCATCAAGATCTATAATTTTTGTATTGGTCATTTTTCATATGGTAAAGTCAAAGTAATATTGTTCATAAATCTTAGATATCTCTCTTGTAGGTTGTGAAACTACAAGAGAGATATATAAAATTTGTGAACAATGTTACAATCACCATATCGGATGAATAAATGACCAATATAAACTTTATAGATCATCACAAGTTATTGAATTTTAGAGTTGACAACCTTTTGATTTTAATTCATTTTGGTAAGGAAAACTACGTTTAAATTTATCCAATTTGAAATTTGAATTTTTCGAATGACCTCCGATGGAGAAACAACCAAAATAAACTTTGTAGATCTTGAGAAGTTATGAAACTTTGTACTTTGTAACTTTTTAATTTGAAATCATCTTGTCATGCAAAACTATATTTGAATTTTGAAATATAAAGGCCGACGGTGCCATTAAAACCGTTGGTAATTGTTTGTACCATCGGCTATTCAATGCAAAGACCGATAGTGTCACTAAGACCATTGGCAAATAACCTTACCCTCTCGGCCTTCTAGTGTAGTGCCCGATCGGTCAACATCTAACGCTCGGGAATAGTGTGTACCGTCGGCAATTTGATACGAAGACCGACGGTATCACTAAAACCGTTGGCAATTAATTTGCCTTCTCGGCATTCTAGTGTAGTGCCCGACGGGTCAACATCTAACGCTCGAAAATAGTTTGTACCGTCATCTATTTGACACAAAGACCGACGGTGTCACCAAGACCGTCAGCTATTATACTTCCCTTTTGACCTTCTAGAGTAGTGGTCGATGGGTCGACATCTAACGCTCGGGAATAGTATGTACCGTCGGCTATTATACACAAAGACCGATGGTGTCACTAAGACCGTCGGCTATTATACTTCCCTCTCGGCATTCTAGCATAGTTCCCGACGGGTCGATATCTAACCCTCGGGAATTGATTGTACCATCGGCTATTCGATACATAGAGCGACGGTGGAGCTTATAACCGTCGATAACATGTTCACTGTCGGCCATTCACGGTTTTCAACTACCCGTCGGCTATTATACTTCACTGTCGGCATAGGTTGCGTTTCTAGCAATGGACTGAACTTGGTAAGTTTGACATATGTATATGCAGCTTACCTTCAGTGTTGCAGCTTGCACGTGTTGCAAGAGCAACAAGGCAGCCGACAACTGCTGTTGCCGTCGCAAACCGAGGAGCTGCGATTGCTGCGATGCGAACCTGACAACTTGTTGGCACACAAATGCTGTGGGCTCGGGGTCGGAGGCTTGTACATGCAGATGCATGGATATATAAAGGGATCGCTTTTCGTAGACTAACATTACCATTGAATCTTCCCTGCTCTAGCTAGCTTAGTCCGAGTCTCCGATCAAACTTGCCTCTTTGATTGACCTTGACCTCTGACCGGATATATATTGTACTGATTTGATTGATTGACGAATGATGCACAAAGCAAGTCCTAGACTAGATTTTGTGTTACTCTGACCAGGTAAACCTCACCTTGTCTTCATTCAGTTTTTCATGATGGTGTGATAGGACAGCTATAACTAAATTGCAGTAGAAAGCTAGAACTTTTTTCTGTCTCGAGTCATAAATATGGATGGATGTAGTACAGGAGAAATTTTCCAATAGGTTGAATCTCGACTCTTAAAAGAAAAACTGGTGCATTAGACTCCCTCTGACGGTAAAGTACCTTTCATTTTGACGAAAAAGCAGAGAACCTTGATGCAGTACTCAAATGAACCATCTTCCCTACCAAACCGCGCAAGCGGCCAGACACGACACATTCATCTGTCACTAATGAAATGCATCATTCTCTTTGATCTCGGGCGGTCGACGGCGGACACGGCAAGAGGATGGCCATAAGCCCATAACAACGCCGTGACCGTGGATATGGCCGGCAGCAGACGGCGCACGTGCAGGCGGGCATTGGATTGGCAACGTCTCGCTCTCGATGGACTTGGCTTTGCACAAATGGTAAGTGGAGGTTTGATTTATTTGTGCACATGTACAGGCACGCATGTAAACTTTACCCCTATGAACATTTTTGATTTTTTAAAAAAAAACAAAAGTAGGAGCTCTGCTGCTTAATTAAGACGATATAAATGTATATACAACAAGGATAGCCAACTGTTAGAACCAGGAAGAACCTAAAGAAGCCTGAAGCAAACCGAGCAAAGGGCGCAAAGACTGTTGAAGAAACGGCAACAGCAGGATCGTCTTCGACTAGTGGCTAAGGTGTATCGGTGGGCCCAGTGGCGGATCCAGGATTGGGGACAAGAGGGGCTAAAATAATAGAGATGAAAATTTGTATGAAGATTTAATGACAATTTAAAGCTTGTGCCACAGTAATTACAAGGTTAAATCAAGATTTGAGGGGGGAGGGGCTGTAGCCCCACCAGCCCCTGGTGGATCCGCCATTAGGTGGGCCTCATTCTGGGCTTGCTGAATTGGGTTGTAAGTGTTCACATGAGCTGTGGGCCTTGGGCCGTGGTGTGTGTGCCAGACAGCATCTATAAGCTGCTCGTAACCATCTTCTTCCTCTCGACTCACTGTTCATGCTTTCTCTCCCCAAATCCTGTGCTGCTCCCCTGCAAACCTATCCAATTCTAGTTATCCGTCGTGTTCTCGACTCGGGACGCGACACCAACATTGTGCCAAGGACACACGAAGGGTAGACCCACCCACGCAACGCTAATGCGACCTCCAAAAACTGCTTATATGGCCCACTCTGCACGTGGAACGGGCCTGCATATGCGTAGCACCTTGGTTACACTTTTGTTCTTGCATCGTGTAAAAGGGTTAACCTGGGGTGATATCTTGTGAACGACAAGGCTTATAAGCTGGCCCTCATCCTCCTAAAACTTCAAAGGGGTACTAAACCCACCAACGACAGCCGCACATAAGCCACTTGGGCTACATAAGCCAACTTCGCAACTATTACATGCTACAACAGGCTGAGGTGTTACAGTCTACTTTATATGGAATACAAAGCACCATGGGTTATTATTGGCGAGTATGGTTGCCACCCTGCATATGCAAACTGGTCGCCAAGAAGCAAAGAGCATCAACCAAAGGCGATATCATGGCAGAGACTGATTCCATCAGCGGCGCCTTCAAGGAAAGCATGATGTCAAGAACGCCACCGTCGCTCATCCAAGATGGACAGGGTCTTCACCCATGGAAGAGTGTTGGGAGAAACGATGCCCTCAGCCAGGAAAGCGGCGCCCATAAGCTTTCACCCATAGAGTCCCCTAAGACAATGTCGAGAGAAGATACTAGACCCTAGCTTGCTGTCATCGCCATTGTCGCTGCTCCACCATCCCACATAGTCCTTCAAGAGGGGCATCGGCGCACCGGCTATGTGCAGGAGTTGCATAGTTGTGTCAGCTACCACCCCCTCTGACTGGGCAACACATTGAACTGAGCTTACCCTATCATGCACATCACATTGCCGCACGTTGAAGCCATTGTCAGTCATCGTCGTCGGCTTTGACACCCACAACCAACACGACCAGCAATTGTCATTCGTCAGCGTGCAGGCGGACACTATAATGGGAGCTATCCCCAGCCCAAGGGACGACAGATCTGGCCGCAAGGGTAGAGATCCATACCCCAAGCCGGTGCCACCACGACCACCATGGTTGCCACCACCAATACCACGCCGCCTAGGGACAACCAGATCTAGCCACTAGGGCACTAGATCTTGGCATCCTCGCCCTATAGCAGCCTATAGGCTAGCGCCGCTATAGCCATGGATGAGCAACCCTGCCAATCCCACATCTCTCGACACGGTCATGCTACGCCAGCTTGCCAAAGCACGCGCCGCCAAACCGCCGTTTTGTGAGCAGATGGCCCCACTGCCACCATTCCCGGTGAGCGAACAGCATGGCGGGATTGGGAGGACAGGGACGCAGCAGCCGCTAGGTCTCGGGACCGCTCGAGTTGCCCTCATGGGGAGGTGACCCGGCAGTAGAGAAAGAAGATTGAGCATCTTCAAATATTGGGTCGGCAAATGCTCGAGACGAGATTAATGAAGTCACGCCTCACTATTGATGGGAACTTCACCTACCATTGAAAGCACAATGCCATTAAATCCTGAAATATTGGACCTAGGACTTCTTATGCCAATGAGGTTGAAGTGACATCACTCAAGATTGTAGTGGAGTTTGAAGTGACATCTAGAAAGAATACACAGTGTTGATCTCTAGATGATATCAGATATCAGGGCCTATTTGACAGAAGCTCCCATCGTAGGTTAGATCATGTGCCAAACAATTTTTAATATAGAAGTGATTTTAGTTGATTATGTGAAATGAAATATGAGTTTAAGAGTTAGAAAAAAATGCTTCTTCAGTTCCACCACACACGAAATTACTTTATGCATATAAGCAGGACCCATTCTATCACTTTTCATAGATAACCAAGAGCATAAGTAGCTCTACCAAATAGGCCCTTAGAACATATCCAAGAGTTCTCCAATACAACCTTGTCAAGTCAAAATTAAGGTTTATAAAACCAAATCACCCTCCAATCATCTTCTATATAACATCCTATATTTAGTGGTAACTTAAATCATTATCCCTCTCCCTCAAATTTAATGTCCACCCTATAAGTTATTTGAGATGGAGCCGAGGGAGAGAAATATATATATTTAGGGGAGTTTGTTTGTTAGGATGGCCCTAATTAAATTTAGGACTATCTTAAAGATCCTATTAATATTTATCCCCAACATCACTATTTAATTCAAAGGAAATTTAATTCTTATCTAATACAACATGGGAGGCTCCAAGTATAAAGATTATTGATAAAAGGTACAAAACGGAGTTTTAAACCGCACTAAGATGTTGAATTTCCTCCATCAAAGATTATATGTATAGTGTCATTTTTTCTTAGAAAAAGGATGCGTATGATGATACTATTAAGCAAGAATTCGCTCCTAGACACACAAAGCGGCCTCCATTTGCTAATGGACAGCACAAATACAGCGATTGCTAAAAGACACATGATTCTAGGTAAATTTACTGGTAGACACCACGTCTATTAAAATATTTATTTTTGACTTTGGAGGAGAGAGAATGGAGGTGAAATGTCATTTTGCCCCTATCTCTTTCTTCTAACTTGGTCTCCTTTCTCAGGCTGTCACGCTCCTGATTGGCCTCGCCAAGGAGGCGAGCAGGCTAAGGTTGGCCTCGCTGCCTTTCCTTTTCCTTCCCCTTACTCCCCTGCATCCGTCCCTTACCCACACGAAGTGGAAGGCGTCGAGCATGGAGCCCAGCACACCGCCGCCGGCCCAGTGTAGAGGCGACATCTGGATCCATCCGATTTGCTTGCGTGGTGTGGTCCACGAGAGGGGCATGCGGCCAGTAGCACGAGGAACTGCCCGGGTGGCATGTGACAGAGGGACCTCGCTGGTGGCGCCGACACTCACCATTCGCAGTGTGACAGAGGGACCTCACTAGGGGCGGGTCCAGTAAGGGCACGGACCAGGCGCTCGCAGTCGATGCAGGTGTAAGGTTCTAGGGCGGTGAATAGCCTATTAAAATTTCTACAAAGACACTAAGCAAACTTGTTTAGTAAAACACAAAGCGTAATGCAGGTTTTGCCTAGTCTAGATGGTGAGCAAGCTTTCTATCGATAATTCTAGTAAATTATGATCTCTATGTCACTCAAGGGCTATGTTGCTACTTTCTATATTAGAGAGATAGGCTAAAATAACTAATTACCACTAACAAGAGAGAGCTACTCAACTAGACTCCACAAGCTAAGCAAGATATACTATGAATGCAAATACAAGAGTAAGAATGTGGTCTTTTATACCAATGATGGAGAGTAGATAATCCAGTCACCAAGATAACAATATAAAATACAATCACCGGGAGACAAGATGACACAATGATTTTTCTCCCGAGGTTCACTGGTGCACTGACAAGCTAGTCCCGGTCGTGTCAACCAACACCTAGATGGTTCCTCGGTTTTGGTCCTCAAGCCAATGCTCCACAAGGCACTGCAAGACACAACTCTTAAGTGTGGTGATTCAATGACACAAGCATTCTACTAGAGTTGCTTTTGGCACTCTATCGAGAAAAGCACAAGAACCTCTTACAAATCAACCGGAGGTGGCCAAGAACAATCACCAACTCTTGACAATGCCTCTAACAACCTCCAAGTCGGCTAGGTGGTGGTACCCACCAAGAGTAACAAGAAATAATCCACCGAAAATCAACCCACAAGTGCCACAAGATGATGTCAATCATGCAAATGCACTTGGAACACTCAATCTCACTTCGAATCAAGCAAACAAGCAAGAGAGTGTTGGCATTTCTTAGTGCAAACACTAAGTATGGAGGTTTTAAGTCCATACCTAACGACTGCACCAGAAAGCCAATTGGTATAAGTTAACACAAACAGAGAAATCCATAAGCGCACAGATACTGTTGTAGCTTTCACCCAAAAGTATTCCAAGGTATCGTATTTATCCTCAAGAAAGCAATGGTTAAATAAGTTGATAAAAAACAATCATGTATCTGCTAACTTAGTATACCAGCTAGACTAATGTGGGGGTAAAATAAATGATAGGATTTTTGATAAAAGACACACAAGAGAACATCATAAAAAGATAGCAGAATAGACAAGCTAAGCTAGGAGGACAACGGGAGAGGTCAAGGTTCCTATTTACTTCTCTATTACTATGGTTCTATTCTAGTTCAAACCAAAGGAATAACTAAGCGAAGGTCAAACATAGCGGTAACACCATGGCACTTCGGAGCAGCTGTTCCTTTCCGGTTCTCAACTAGACTGGGAAGGGGTAACAGGGGTCAGACAGCCAAAAGCTCTACGAAAACACCAACCTAAACGTGGTGGAATACAAAGGCCTGGTCGGAGCTATCACCTCTAGGGCTACCACAACTATTCGTGGGGTTGGGCGCAAACTCAGACAATACTCTAGCCTAGACACCACGTCTATGCTAACGGTTACAACTCTAGCCACATATGATAACTAGAGCATTCGATCGAACGGAGATCCCATACCAATGTGAAAACCAAAATACTGACCAAACTTAGCTAAAGAACTAAGGCATAACTAGATAACCATAAGGACATTTCAGTAATTAGAGAAGACAAATATATTGAAATGCTTGAGTCTTACAAAGGGCAGAGACAAGATTTGCCGAGCCTCCAAGGACTCCTCTAGAACTTGAACTTTTCTCCCTAACTTCCAACTAGGCTAGTACTAATCTACATCTTGGAATATGGTGGTGTTGCTCCTTGGTTCTGTGCTGAATGAGAGGGAGGAGCTCTTCTTTTATAGTGCTTTAGGTTGATTTCAGTTGAGGTAAATATGGAAACCACCTGAAACTGCCTTAGAATACTGCCATAGCACCTTCTAGACAAGGATGGGCCCGAGAGGTAGTGGTGGGAGTGCGGGCGCACTAGGGTGCGGCCACACCTGGCTGGCCCCACTTGCCACCGTCCCTGCATGGTCGGTTCCTTTATGGGCCTGGACCTCTCCTACTGTGATGTCTTGGTCCAATTGCGAAGAAATATTGGGCTTCTCCATTCTCCTCCCTTGCACATTTCTGGAATACGAATTCTGTAATGTGTTTTCTCCTATATTTTGACATGGTTTTGATCTATATTTCCTGCACATGATAAATCACCAAAACTTGTGGACTGCATTAGTTTATAAAACCTATTTCTAGTTGGCATTGTTTTTATGACTTACATAATGATTGATGGTATAAAATATGCGATAAGGACCGTTAACAGAGAGATGAGTGGGAGAAGAAAGCTTAGCTCAAACAAGAGAGTTTGCAAATGAAAATGTGCAAGAGAGAGAGAGAGAGCAAGAGCTGGCCACCAACATATTTATAGAGGGGGTGAGCCCTCTCACAAATCTGCCCGTTAGGGCCCATTGAACACTCGTTGCCTGAGCGTCGGACGCAAACTGCCCATGTCTGACGCTTCCATCCGACGCCTCTCCTCCAACCATGTTATGCCACACATCTAGATCAAATGGTTACTCGACCATTGCAGATCGTGTCAGATTCATCGGATGCAAGTCCATTGGCCGTCGGACGGAAAAGCTTCCCCGTGCGATGCCTAGGTCCGACGGTTGTCCGAAATACCGAGAGCTCCCAGCACATCGTACTCAGTCCGACGGTGGCCGTTGGACGCAAGTCTCTCCGTCCGAGCCACGTGTTGACGCCTTGTTCGCCCAGTTCTTCGCACGAAGCTCTTCATCCCTCAAATGCAGCGTCGTATGCTGACGCCTCCGTCCGACGCAACCTGCGTCCAACACTTGTCCATCCTCCGTCCGACGCCATTCAGAGTGTCCAGAGAGCCCCAGCATCGTCGGATGCTGTCCAACGCTGCCCGTCGGACGCACATCACCATCCGACGCCACATGGGCTCCTGCCATTGTCCGGCCTATTCTTCGCGCACCAAATCCCGCGGTTCAAATAGACCGTCGGATGCCTCTGCGTCTAACGCTCCGTCCGACGCCCATATCACATGAAATGCGAGCGCGATCTTGACCACCTTGCTTCATGTGCCAACTCCAACGTGTCTCGACCACTTGAGCTCATGAGTTAGCATTTTATAAACATTTTACAAGGATTAGTTAGCACACTAGGTCCTGCATGTATATGCAATCATGAATTCACCTAGTGGCACCCATGAGTCGAATAACCAATAAGACTTCTCTTCTTAATAGTTCGGCTATGGATTCTAAATCACTCACACACTCTATGGTGTCTTGAGTGCAAAACAAAATGCCCCTATTACTTTACATCTTTATTTTGAGCCCATTTTGCTTTTCCAATATCCATCATCCACCAAAGCATGAGCACTTGATCATCTTTTGGATCAACACCATCCTTCCACCATGATCATCTTGCCCCTCACTTGGCTAGGACCACCTTATCTAAATCATCCACTTAGCACAAGGTTAGTCCTAGGGTTTCAGCAATTAGCCAAAACCAAACTAGAGACTTTTAGCAGGACGCTCAATGCTAGCGGACTCGGCTTGGGGTGCGGGGAGTTTGCGGCTCGATGGGATTCGACCAACCATGGAGGGACAGTGTCTAGGCAGCGGTCGCGCGGTCGGTTGGGGCAGCCTCTCCAGGTAGAACATCGCCGGAGCTCATGACTGGAGCTGGAGCGGCCATTGCCAGGGAGGAAGAAAGCAACGCCGCCAATGAGAAAGAAAAAGAAACGGCCGGAACAAGGTAGAAGAAATGGGCAGGGGCAAAAATGACATTTTGTCACCCTTCTCTCTCCTCAAAAGTTAAAAATAAATATTTTAATAGACGCAGTGTCTACCAATAAATTTACCTAAAATCAGAGCATCTTTCTGCAATCGCTGTATTTGCGGTGTCCATCGGCAAATAGAGGCTACTTTGTGTGTTGAGGAGCTAATTCTCCCTACTATTAATATAGATATATCATACATCATGATGTTTCAATAATTATATAAATTTATCTAAAGTAAAATCTTACATATAAAAATAAAATTGGTAAGAGTTTTTCTCGTGGGCCAGAGATGTCCCATATATTCTCATTAACTAATGCTACTCAAGGGGAAAATCCAAGAACAGATTTATTCAGCAGCCATATCATACTACTAGATGACTAGATCAATCCATGTCATTTGATTTTGTTCTTTTTTGCAACATATCGTGAAGAAAGCCAATTTTTCGAAAGCATGCTTAGTACGTGCTTCATTAAGGGAGCATGAAGAAAAGCCAATGTCCTGATCCAGGGACTCTTCATGTAGTCTTCAGCTTGTCCTGGATGATTGCAGTCACTGTGATAACGCCAGTATGTAATTCTTGTAAACCTCACCATATTATTATATTATATATGCATATATACAAATGAAAATAAAAGGTAAGACCATTAAAGCTGCAGTTTGCATGTATATAAATACCTCTTAAACCTGATGATCTGACTGTGCCGGCGAAGTCGTTCTTTGCGATATTTCTGAATGAATACATTCTTTGGTGTCAGTTGAGAATAGAGAATATCATCTTGTAGTATAATAATGTAGCCATGTACAGGTGGCAACGATGTATTGAAATTAACACTTTACTCACAGCTCTTTCAGATTCCCAGCAATGACAAGAGAGATGACTTTCAATGGAACCTTGCCGCTCAGCATATTCGCATTCAACTTCCTGTGCGTACCGTATTTAGCAGAGTCAGAAGTCAAAACTACCCATGAGAATAATTCAACAACACCCACTATTTTCTTTTTGACCATTCGGAAAAATCATCTCTGAATTTAAGGACTAATGACATACAGGGAACTCAATGTTTTGATGTTGCCGAGAGACGACGGAATTGCACCGCTCAGCGCGTTCTTCTGAAGCTCCAGGATCAGAAGACTCGTCAGATTGCCCAAAGATTTAGGTATAGACCCTGTCAGGTTGTTCTTATACAACCTCCTGAAGGAGAGAAGGACATTGGCACTTTTGTCAGTTCAGAAAAATAGTCAGAATTTAGGGAGGTCTTTTTTTTGTTGTTTTTTTTAACAGCATATGTATATCTTGCATGGAAAACTCCACTTACAAGAATTGCAGTGTGCCAATGGCACCAAGTGTAGTTGGTATGGCTCCAGTGAGACGGTTACTATAAAGATCCAAGCTGACAAGATTCGTCAGTTTTCCGAGTGTTGCTGGTATTGAACCATTCAGTTTGTTTTGGTACAGCTCTCTGCAAGCATTTGGGTAAACCAAATTTCAGAGGAAAAAAATCGGCATTCTTGAGTCTAATCCCTGATGCTTGCAGTGATTGCAGGAAGTTATATGGTTCTTACAGGTACTGGAGGTTCGTCAGTCCTCCCAGATCTGGAATCAGAGGACCTGAGATGCCTGTGTTCCCCAAATCCCTGCAAAAAGCAATAAACAGGTACTTGCATTTCAGTGTAGACATGGTTTGCAGATGACCATACACCATCAGACACACTGGTTGTGAATCATAGGTTCTGACTTCTGAGTTCTTGAATGGAACAAATGCATAGCAGTTGTCCAGATCGCATAAGTACTTTCATGGCACAGTAAGAAATGATTGATACTTCCCCACCAGAATGAAAATTATATCTTCAGATCTTGAACTGAAGAACGTGCAGGGTTTGTGACCTGTCGGGCCTATCCTAATTCCTATATGCTTTCTCATAACAGTGATGATAAAGGGAATAAAGTAGAGATGAACATACACACGGATGACTCTGTTATTGAAGTTGCAGGTGACACGGGACCAGAAGCAGGGATTGACAGTCGGATCCCAGCTCTTGAGCACATTCTTTGGATCCTTCCATGCCAACCTTTGCTTGTACAGTATGTCACCTTAGAGCCACAACAAACATGCATGTTTCAGAAAAAAAAAAAGACTGAACTTGGTAACGGTATGCCTGCAATATGAATATATGTTATGATGGTAAGTTTCATATATCTGCAGTTTACCTTCAGTGTTACAGCTAGCAAGTGTTGCAAGGGCAAGAAGGCAGCCAAGAACTGCTGTTGCCGCCGCCACAAACGGAGGAGCTGCCATTGCTGCGATGCGAACCCTGAGAAGTTCTTGGCGCACTGAAATGTTGACGAAAGCTCGGAGGCTTGTGTAGACAGTTGTGCATTAATAGTTCGGTTTTGAATCTTCCCTCCACTAGCTAGTCTGACCAGGTCAAATCTGACCTATCACACCATCATAAAAAAAAACTGAAGACCATGTTATATACAGTACTATATACAAGGTCAGCTATGCTAGTGCGTTTCATGGACAGAATCGAAGCAGAGAACCTTGATGCAATAGCAATACTCACACGAACCACCTTCTCTACCAACAAACCGCGCAAGCCGCCATATACTAACACATTCCTCTGCCACTAATTAAATGCACGCATCATTCTCTTCACGCGGTGGACGGCAAACATGGCGACCATAGCAACGTGGATACAGTTGGCGGCGGAATGCGTATTTGTTGACTGGCTTACCATACTGAGCTAACTAAAGTTCTTCCTCGCCTACGCCTAAGATTATTTTTTTAGAACTACATAGTACAACATAGACATCTAAACCCAAAAATAATTATACATACTAGTCCATCCCCATGCTTTTGGCATAACCAAAATGTTAACAAACATCAATTTAGTTGCCGTTTCTCTTTGTTTATTTCTCAGTGAAATACCCATATAGATGCTTAGTATTCTCTGTATGGTTATGTGGAACATAATTTATTAGTTACTACTCTAATGTTTTCAACATCCATATCCATAGTTTCCCGCAACTACAATTTTTACAATGAATTCAATTTCAGAAATTCCGAGGAGCCAAACGGGCCCTAAAAGATTTTTTTTGACATCAGATATAATATGGGAGGCTCTATTTATAGTTAACCCCCAAGGGTCACTATCTAGTCCAAAAGGAATTCTAATTTTTTAAAACATTAATACAACTTGTGAGGCTCTCACTGTAAAGATTTTTTTTGATAAAAAGAAAAAAAAGAATTTTTAAAATGGTCGGCACTAAACCCTTGCACTATTCAAGATGTTGAATTTCCTCCATCAAAGATTATAAGTATACCAGCATTTTCTTTAGAAAAGGAGTGCTTATAATGATACCATTAATATAGATATGTCATACATCATGATGTTTCAATAATTTATATAAATTTATCTAAAGTAACAACTTACATAAAAAAGGAAAATTGTGAAGAATTTTCTCATTAACTAATGCTACTCAAGGGGGAAATCGAGAAGAATAGAATTTTATTGAACAGCCATATCATACTACAAGATGTCTAGATCAATCCATGTCACTGGATTTATTTTTTTATATCTTGCCAACATATGCATCAAGAAAGCCAATGTCCTGATCCAGGGACTCATCAGTCTTCAGCTTGTCTTGGATGATTGTAGTCACTGTCATAATGCCAGTATGTAATTATTGTAAGGCTCACTTTATATTATTTATATGAATAAAAAAACAAAATAAAAAGTGAACCAATTAAAGCTGCAGTTACATGCATATTAATACCTCTCAAACCAGATGATCTGACTGTGCCAGCCAAGTCGTTGTTTGCAATATTTCTGAATGAATACATTTTTTTCCTCCGTCACACCCTCTCTCATTATGTGTGTGTCCCTCCACTCTCTAGAGTCCAGAGCATAGAATCATACCCGGTTTCACAAATATAAGAGTAATAATACGTGATTCCCAAAAAAAAGTAATAGTATGACATAATTAAAGTTAGTTAGAGACTTGTTGTCCCGACCATTATGAATTTGAGATTAGAGTTCTAATTGGTTTGTGTCCAGTTTGTGATCCAAATAAACTCACATCACATGCCCATACAAGTTAGAATAAATAGCCCAAGTCTAACCACGTTGCCGAGTCTAAGTCAATGAGTTCCAAAAACATATTAGAATATAAAGCATTGGATATAAGGGTCTATTTGGCTACCGTCGCTGCTAACAACACCATAGCTGCGGCCACTCCGTAAACATTCAGGCGAATCAACCACCCAACATTTGGCGAGTTACAGCGTTAAATTTCAACTACCTACTGTGGTGGCCGCCATATCTTTGGCAAATTGCGAGGCAATTGTTTGGCAGATGCAGCATACCGCACTTGCGGCGTGGTGAGCTGTGGACACAAGCCAAACAGGCCCTAAGTTCTATTGCAACGCACGACATATCATCATGTGTTCCAAGCTTATACAAATAAACCGATAAGAGACAAAATAGATTAAAACAACATTGATGTTTACATTTCTGAATAAATAACATGAGAAAGATTGGATCGGAGATATAACGAGTTTGCCCTTAAGGGAAAGAGGGGTTTGTGTTCAATCTAGTTAGGGATATTTTAGTCTTTGTATATGAATGACGAAGGTTGAGACCTTTATAAATACCCTATCATGTACTCCCTCTGTCCCATTTTTAATGACCAAGTTCACCCATCCATCCATGAATCTAGACACGGCTACTGTCCTTGATCATTGAATCTTGACTGCACCTCATTGAATGCTCAAACGTCTTTAAAAATGGTATAGAGGGAGTAGTATTTATGGACATGAACTAAACACTCATTCGTGTTCATTCTATTAAACTGATGCTTGTGTGAGTTATCTTACCTAACAAAGAGAGAGAGTTTGTGCTGCCAACATACCTTGAGCTAGGTTTTGGTTATGTATTATAGTCTTTTTTTGTCTATTAAATATGTTCCTTGCATTGATTATGAAAAAAATAGGACCCAAATGTTCTGCCCTACACCCAACACTCAATTTATAGAATTTTTCGAAGATCTGATGGTTGGATCACTAAAATCATTCAAATGCGTTTTTCTAGAAGAGCAGGATCACTAAAATCAATCAAATGTTTTTTCTAGAAGAGCAGCAAAGTCAATACAAAATTACTCAATATCAGAAAACAAATTTCCAGAAGCAAGATAAATAACTTCAATACAAGGTTACACTTCTATGATGTGTTCAACAAAGATATTTGTTTTTTTTTTGATTTTATGCACAATTTTTTCTATGTATGTTGCGATACTATAAGAGATATCAAATTTTGCAGCAATGTAAGTTCTAGTCTAATCTATAGGAAAGGAATATGATATTAGATTTGACACTATAATTAATGTGGAAAACTTACTAAAAGTCCTATGTTTGGTGTTGGTAATTAGTGACAACGCCTAGAGCTAATCACCTTGGTCTAGCATGGTTGTAGCTATGTGGTGATTGACTTAGGAGACATGGTGGAGCACGGATCAAGAAAGATGAATGTGATCAAGTGCTCATGGTAGACCAAAAGCTATATAGATCGATGATTGGTAGCCTACTCTATGTGATGGCATCAAGGCCCGATGTGATGTTTAGTGTATGCATGTGTGCAAGGTTTCAAGCCTGACCAAGAGAAAGTCATTTGAAGGCAACAAAGAGAATATTGAGGTATTTGAAGCATACACAAAATGTTGGATTGCGGTATCCAAAAGGTGCAAGATTTGAGCTAGTTGGATATTTAGATTCCAACTATGCCGGTGACAAAGTTGAGAGAAAAAGCACCTCCGGAACATGTTAATTGTTGGGAAGATCACTAGTCTCATGGTCATCCAAGAAGCAAAATAGTGTTGGCACTCTCTACCACCGAAGCCGAATACATTGCAGCAGGTAGTTGTTGTGCACAACTCTTGTGGATGAAGGCAACATTGAAGGACTATGAAACCACATTCAAAAATGTGCCATTGCTATGTGACAATGAAAGTGCCATAAAGCTAACCAACAATCTGGTTCAACATCAAAGAACAAAGCACATTGATGTTCGTCATCATTTCATAAGAGATCATCAACAAAAAGGTGATATTACTATTGAGAGTGTGGGCACCGAAGATCAATTAGCTGATATATTCACTAAGCCACTTGATGAGAAGAGATTTCACAAGCTCAAGAATGAGTTGAACATACTTGACTTCTCCAACATGAGTTGATGCACCCTACATTTGACATGCCTCTCCTTCGACCAAAGCAAGGTAAAATTGGTTGACATAACATACATTCTATATTTAGGATATGTTTGGTGCATCTAGTCATGACTTTCTTGTTCTAGGCTCATTCATGAAAAATAAATGTTTTTGAAGTCTATATGGTACCACTATTGCTTCTATGATTTGTATGATCTAGTGGTGGCATATAACTAGTTTGGGAGCTTGTGATCCTAAGTGTTTGATCTAGATAACTTGTCTAAGCGGTTATTTCAACATGGTGCATGATAACCCTTCTAGTGAGGTGTGAAGAAGCTTGTCCTTGGATCAAATGGAAGTATATCACTTATGCAAGCAATCTAGGTTGAACCACAACTTGACCCTCACCTATGGAACAACATGATAATTTATATAAAATTTGTCCCTTGTGGTCTTTGGTGACAAAGGGGGAGAAAATGCTGTTCACAAAGATAGAGGGGTCAACTAAAATTTTGAGCACACAAGCGGGGGGAGCAAGCTCCTAAGCATAAATGATTGCATTTCTATGTGCATTTCATATGTTTGATGCATTGTAATGCATTTCTTTTTTCAAATATACTGCTTGTGTGGTGACTTGCTAGACATAAACATGATTGATGAATGATCATAGTTGTAAGCTTCTCTTCGATACCTTTCTCTCTAATGTTGATCTCACGAGGTATCGAGTTTATGTGTTTCTAGCAAGTGACATCTAAAAAAAATTGTGCTAAGAAGGAATTTTCCGCTACTCCGATGGTATCACACTTCAAAGGTCTATAATCTTAACACTTAGCACCAATTGGTAGTCAATGCTCCTATTTTTCCTATCTAGGCATGTATGCTTCCTAAATCCAAACATATAGCATACATGTAGGGGGAGCCTTTACTACCAGCTTGAGTTCATAATCACTTGTCCAACTACCAGCTTGAGTTCATAATCACTTGTCCACATTTCTTACACATGGTAACATATTTGGGCAAGATGACATGAATTCAATCAAAAAATGTTATCATAATATCTTTGTGAAAGGGTTGTCACCAATTACCACCAAGGGGGAGATTGAAAGTCCTATGTTTGGTGTTGATAATTAGTGACAACGCCTAGAGCTAATCACCTTGGTCTAGCATGGTTGTAGCTATGTGGTGATTGACTTAGGAGACATGGTGGAGCATGGATCAAGAAAGATGAATGTGATCAAGTGCTCATCATGATCAAGGTGGATGAAGGTGCAATGCAATGCCTATACTCGACACTCAAGGCAAAGGTATATGGTAGGGCTTTTCGGTTTGCATCCAAGACACCATAGAGGGTGTGGATGACTTAGGATACACAGCCGTACTATAAAGAGGGGATTTCACATCGCAATTGAATTCCAAATGTGCCTCTAGGTGCCAATTATTTGACCATATGCATTTGGATAGAGCGCATCTTCTTCGCCTTCTATGCTTAACTTGATAATGAGATAAACATGTGCTTGAATGCTACACATACTTGGAATAGCTCATACATGATCAAGGCAATCAAGTAGGTTCCATGAACTCGTGTGGAAAAGAGAATTGATGGCTCTTAGATTAGAAAACTGCTTTGATCCATTATGTTTTGGATCAAATGGCCATGTGGGTTCTGTAGCCCTATGAATAAGCTTCCCAACGAGTCCAAGATCATCGAAAACGGAGTTTGGAGCTAAGAGATATGCTCATTTTAATGCATGCTGGTTGCAGTTCAATGCGTTGGACGCTGGGGTCGGAGCGTCGGACGCGTCCAACGAGCGTCGGACGTGACTCAGAGAGGATTTCCTCGCACCCGTGCCGGACGCTGAGCGTCGGACGCTGGGGTCGGAGCGTCGGACGCGTCCGGCCATCCCAACGGTCGGATTTCGAAGCCGCGGTGATTCAACGCGTTGGACGCGTCCAACGCTTGGCGTAGGACGCGTCCAACGATGAGCATTTGAATAGGCTGCCTTCCCGCGCGGAGATTCAATGCGTTGGATGCGTCCAACGCTTAGCGTAGGACGTGTCTGATGATGCTTATTTGAATTGGGGGCTTTCCCACGCGATATACAACACGTTGGACGCGTCCAACAATGTGTTTTTGAACTGGCTCGAGGCATAACGGCTAGTTTCGAATGGTGGGCCATAAATATGACCTTGGCCAGCCATGGGACTCTCTCTCTCGCCATTCTAACATTCTTGTGACTCTCTTGAGCTGAGCCAACATCCTCACACTCATCCCAACTCATCTCCTTGCTTTCGATTGCAACATTCGAGTGAGATTGAGTGATTCAAGTGCATTGATCATTGTTTTGCATCTAGAGGCACTTGGGGGATTGTTTTGCTACGGGTTTTCTTGTTACTCTTGGTGGTTGTCGTCACCTAGACGGCCTGGAGCAGCAGTGGAGGTCTGGCACGTGTTGGTGATTGTTCGTGGCTAGCTCCGGTGATCTTGTGAGGGGTTGCACCTTCCCTGGCGGAGCACCTAAAGTAGCATTAGTGGATTGCTCGTGTCATTGCAACTTCTCACCATTTGGTAGGTTCTTGTGGCGCCCTTGTTGAGGCTCGGTGTGTCAACCGATTAGTCACCGAACCACGTGGTGTAGAGGGACACAACGGGGACTAGCGTGCCGGCAAGCACGTGAACCTTGGGTGAAAAATTGGATTATCTCATATTGTGATTGATATTGATATTCACTCGGTGATTGGTATTCATTGTTGTTGGTTATCTTGATTGGTTCATTCTTCTCGCCAACGTCGGTATAACAAACACAATCCCTTCCTAGTTTTACTTTCTTTACATTCTTGTTGTATCTTGCTAGCTTAATTGTCATATCTTGTTTAGCTTGAGTAGCTCTAGTTCTTTATTTTGTGCGGATATATTGTTCACCCCTTTTGGGCTAAGCAAACCACATTACGCCATTTGTTATATTGATCAAAATATTTTAGTAGCACTTGAAGAAAATTTTATTAGGCTATTCACCCCCCTCTAGCCATCTAGACCTTTCACTTACATTGTACGATAATGGACCTATTGAGAGGCTATGACACATGTTGAGTGCACTGGCAAAACTAGAGCAAAATTGAGGGGTGCGAAAAAAGTTTGAAGTTGGTTAAATTATAAAAGAATTTTGTGGATTTGAGTTTTTGAATGGATGGGTAAAAATATTTTTTAGTTACAAAACTTTTTATAAATGCTGGAAGAATTACACTGTATAATCTCGTTGGGAAGTTGTTTGCAGTTTGGAGAGAGAGGTAATAATTGGAATGAAAAATGGAAAGTCAAAGATGGTATAGTAGACTTAGGAACTTATCTTGTAGAAATAATAAAGTCATTATGTGGTTATTGCAATCATCATACAATATTATATCTGAATTCAAGTGTGGTGGCCACCTACCTGTTTTTTTAATCCTTTGGTGCTTTGCTCGTGAACCTCTCTGTTCTTCCCCACGTAAGTGTGAGATCCTCGATATGCTCTTTGGCATGTGGTGACCTGGGCGTTTGATCTAGAATCAACCCGGCCTCAACACATAGACTTGTATTTGTCATTTAAAATTTGGATTCCCCACTACTACACAAATGATTTTGCGAGGCATAACTCAAATATTAACTGAGGCGGCCACAAAACCCAACAGCCTTGTAAAATGCCCGAGGTTTCGGAGACGGGCGCTTTTATTTACATAGGCCAGTTGACCGTCTAAGAAAATGCATTTTTACTGAGGCAATCATTTTATTTATGGAGGTGGTAAAAAAATATTCACCTCGGTAAATTGATTTACGAAGATGGTAAAAGAATGTCTGCCTTAGTAAATTGATTTACTAAAGGGGTAAAAATTCTGCTTCGATAAATCAATTTACGAGGTGCTTCGATAAATCAATTTACGAGGTGACCAAAAATATCTGCTCGGTAAATCATTTGCAAATGCAGATATTTTATACGGATAAAAAGAACAAAAAATAATTTAAAAATGATCCGCACTAAACCCTTGCACTGTTTAAGATGTTGAATTTCCTCCATCAAAGATTATATATATAGTGGCATTTTCTTTAGGAAAAGAGTGCTTATAACGATACCATTGATATAGATGCCATACGTCGTGATGTTTCCATAATAATTTATATAAATTTATATAAAGTAACAACTTGCATAAAAAAGGAAACTTAGGAAGAATTGTTTTCTCGTGGGCTAGAGATGCCCCAAACATTCTTATTAACTAATGCTACTCAAGGGGACAATCCTAGAAGATTAGAATTTAAAACAGCCATATCATACTACAGGTGTCTAGATCAATCTATGTCATTGGATTTATCATTTTTTTATTTCTTGGCAACAAACGCATTAAGAAAGCCAATTTCCTGATCCAGGGACTCATCATGTAGTCTTCAGCTTGTCCTGGATGATTGCAGTCACTGTGATAATGACAGTACTTAATTATTGTATGTCTCATTTATATAATATATGCATATACAAATATACAAAAGAAAATAAAGATAAATCAATTAAAGCTGCCGTTACATGCATATCAATACCTCTTAATTCCGATGATCTGACTGTGCCGGTCAAGTCGTTGTTTGCAATATTTCTGAATGAATACATTTTTTTTCCTTTTGTCAGTTGCAGAAAAACATCATCTTGTAATATAATGTAGCTATGTAGAGGCGACAATGATGTACTGAAAATAACACATTACTCACAGCTCGGTCAGATTCCCAGCAATGACAAGAGAGAGGACTTCCACTGGAACCGTGCCTGTCAGCATATTCGCGTTCAGCTTCCTGTGTGCAGATAGAATAGTCAAGTCAAAACTACCCACGTGAACAGTTAAACCAACACCCACAATGTACTTTCCGACCATTCAGAAAAGCATCCCTGAATTTAAATTTAAGGACTATGACATACAGGAACTGCAGTGTTTTGATGTTCCCGAGAGAGGACGGAATTGCACCGCTCAGCGCGTTCTTCGGAAGCTCCAGCCCCTCAAGACTCGTCAAATTACCGAAAGATTCAGGTATAGGCCCTGTCAGGTTGTTCCCATACAAATTCCTGAAGGAGATCGGCACATTAACAGTTCAGGAAACAGTCAGAGAGAGTGAGTACAATCCATGGTGCTTGCAGTGGTTCCAATTAGTTATGCAGTTCTTACAGGTACTGGAGGTTCTTCAGTCCTCCCAGATCTGGAACCAGAGTTCCTGATAGGCCTGCGTTCCCCAAATCCCTGCAAAAAGCAATACACAGCTATTTGAGCTTCCATCTAGACAGGGTTTGCAGACAAACTTACACCGTCAGAAAACTATATCTTCAGATCTTGAACTGAAGGACTTGCAGAGTCTGTAATAAGTGATTAAAGGCTGGGGTATAGGACAGTGGAGGAACATACACACGGATGACAGAGTTGTTGTTGTTGCAAGTGATATGGAGCCAGGTGCATGGATTGACAAGAGTCGGATCCCAGCTCGCCAGCACATCGTTTGGGTCATACCATATCTGCCTTTGCCCGTACAGTATGTCACCTTGGAGCCAAAACAACATGCATGTTTCAGAAAAGCACTCAACTCGGTAACGATGCCTGCAATATGGTATATATGCAGTTTACCTTCAGTGTTGCAAGAGCAAGAAGGCAGCCCAGGACTGCTGTTGCCGCCGCAAAATGAGCTGCCATTGCTCAGTTTGAAGTTTTGAACCTGAGAACTTCTTGGCACACAGAAATGTTGAGAGTGGCTTTGCATACACAGTTGTAAGAATAAATAAAGGATTGGTTTTGAATATTCCCTGTTCTAGCTAGTCCGATCAAACTTGCCTTGCCTCCATAATTGACCAGATATTGTACTCTTTCGAGTGACGAATTGTGCGCAAAGGAAGTCCTGGACTAGATTTTGTACTGTCCTAACCAGGTAAAACTTCACCATGTAATGGTCTTCGGCTTTTCTTGTGATGGTGTGACAGCTATAGCCAAACTGTCATGGCAAGAAAACAAGATTTTTTCTAGAATCATAAATATGGATGTAGTACAAGACAAATTTTATCGGTTGAATGTCGACTTCTTAAAGAGCAATTTGGTTCTGTGTAGGACTAAAAGCTGGCAAGAACACTGAAAATACTACCTGTAGATCCGAGCCCCATGGATGAAACTAGGGTCTATCTTATATCAATGCAACAGTGTGAAAAGCATCCCTATATTCACCTAGAGGGCCTCGAAATTATGAGATTAATCTGGAATACATATCTAGTATAATGAATTGTTCATATTCTCTCTATTTCCAAATTATTTCCATTGCAATAAAAAAACATATTCAATCGACAATGAGTCCTATCCCTACAATGTCTAATAAGATGATTATTAGGGGTTTTTGGCCGTGCAAATAAATTTCCACATGCGCATGCTAGTTTCTTTATTTATCTATTCGCTTGGAATGTGGATTGTACAAATCTTCCTTTGTATTTAGTCCCCCAACAAATATTATTTTCCTTCCGAATAAAATAGTTATATTATTGTAACAATGTTAAAAGAAGCCTTCACATTCGCCGAGAAGCCTAGAAATTACTAGGTTATTCGTGAAAAATATAAGAGTATCCACTATTGGATATTATGATGATGTAATGGCTCAATTAAACCAAATAATATACTAAATTAATCCAAAATTTAAATTCTACACCGTTAGATTTTATGATGTTCAAATGGCTTACATTGGACCAAAGAATACATAATTAGCAATGTCAAAATTTTAAAACATATAGGAAATTAATAGTTTGACCTCCTAACAGACTTGAAAAAAATCAGAATAGATAGTCCACTCAAATCATAATGATCAAAAAACTAAATTTAAAACTAAAATTACATCATTTTTCTTACATCATAGAAAATCATGTAGCAATCTATTAAATATTGGTGAACTTTCAATGAGACTAGTTTAAGTCACTATTAGAGATCTTGGTTCTTGAAGAAAAGCTTGGTAGATCCAAATTCTCGTCAAAATGTTTCAGATCTAGATTCCCTCAAGAAATGTTTATTTGGCTCCAAGATTAGAATCAATGTGAAATCATGTTTTCCCTGATTCACATTCATAGGCCAAAAAAGTGAGAATCATTTGGAACCGTTTCTGCGGGAAACATTTCACCTTATATGCTATTTGGCACGGTTTCCTTATTCTTGGATGAATCAGAACCGATTCTATGTGCCAAATGCACCATTAGGCGACAACCCTGAGTATCGACGGACTTATGATTGGAGGTGGGATCTAAGCATAGACAAGGTTAGGGTTTGTCTGGCCCACAACCAAATGGGTCAATCAAAAGTAAAGACACTAGAGAACCAAGAATATTGGGCCCGCTAGTTAAAATTTGGACTACGGGCTAAAAAATATTAAGCTTATGATAGATTATTAGATAGACTATGGACCGAAGAGTATATGCAAGTCAAATTTGTATATATATGTATATACATAGTATACAAATACAAAATACCAATATATATAACATTTACTTTTAAGAAAATCCTACGGCAAGGCGCCGAATATAATTTCTATATACTATAAGAGAGTATTTTATTTAGGGAAAAAAGGCATTTTTTAAGAGAAACTAAAATTGTCCAACTCGCAGTATCTATTATTTGGTCACAAATTGAGCTTTTTTTTGAGGAATCAGGAGGAGCCAGGAGCTCCTACTATAAATATTATTAAAAGAAGTAAACAAAGGTGTTCAAATTAACAAATAGCGGTACTCGACATGAACATAAATAGCGGTACCTTGCCTCAAAAAGCTATAGTGGGCTATAGTGGCAACAATAGCCAGTTATTTAAAACTATGCTCGACACACATATTCTACTGCTAGATGTCTAGGCCAATGCATCCCATTGGAATTATTCTACTGCTAAATTGTTTTCATGAAGCAAATTAAAACAAAGCCTTGTTGATCCAGGACTCATCGAGCCATCATGCAGCCTTCAGCATATCTTGGATAATCGCGATCACTGCGACAACGTAAATTTGCAGTTCTTGTAAGCATCAATACATATTGTATATGCATGTAACAATAAAATCAAAAGCTAAATCAATATCAAAGCTAAGATTGACAATCACGTCAGTACCTCTCACCCCGGACGATGCCGCAGTGCCATCCAGGTTGTTTCTAGCAATATTTCTAAATGCAGATAATGTTTGAAAAAAGAAATCATCATCTCGTGATATAATGTAGCCATAGAAGTGTTAATGATGAACTATACATTAAATTGCTATACTTGATAATCACAGCTCAGTCAGGTTCCCAACAAGGACAAGGGAGAGGACTTCCACTGGAACCGTGCCAGTCAGCATATTCTCCTCTAATTTCCTGTGCAAAGAAGAGCCAAAAGTTAAATTTACAACACTAGTATGATCTTTCTTGACTAATCAGAATAGCGTATGTGAATTTACGATCAATGACATACAAGAACTGTAATGTTTTGATGTTGCCAAGGGAGGACGGAATAGCGCCGCTCAAAGAATTCTCTTGAAGCCTCAATTCCCGAAGGCTAGTCAAATTGCCAAATGATGATGGTATAGGCCCTGTCAGGTTGTTCTGGTACAACCTCCTGGAGAACACCATTATTCCATTCATGTGCAATTTAGAAAATATTAGTCGAAATTCAGGATATAGTCTTCTTAAAGGGCATATGGAAATCTTGCAAAAAGGTTGCGTACAGATATCGCAGCGTGCTGACGGAACAAAGCACAGTTGGTATCGAGCCGGTAAGCAGGTTGTCCCAGAGATCCAAGCTGATGAGATTAGTCAGGTTGCCCAGTGTTGCCGGAATCGAACCGTTCAGGCTGTTGCCAAACAGCTCGCTGCAAACATGCATGGCAAAAGTACAAGTTGAGCAAATTTTCATTCTTTGATGCTTTCAGTAATTGCTTACAACAGGTTATGCGATCCATACATGTACTGAAGATTCTGAATTTCTGCAAGATCTGGAAGCAGAGGGCCAGAGATGCCTGCATTTCCCAAATCCCTGCAGAAAGCAAGAAACAGTGACTTCAACATATATTACAAGGGTTTTGGATGCAGGACTATTTTACTGCATATGATTATACTTGTTCCCAAAACTGTCATAGAGGAAAAAATAGAGAGTGCCATACACACGGATGACGGAGTTATTGTTGTTGCAGGTGACATGGAACCAGGTGCAGGGATTGACAAGCGTCGGATCCCAGCTCTCCAACACGTTGTTTGGGTCCTTCCATGCTTGCCTTTGCTTGTACAGTATGTCAACCTTCAAGTCACAACATCATGCATGTTTCAGAAAAAACTAAGATTGAAAATAGCGTCCGTTGATTGATCGGTATACGGTATACCTTCAGTGTTGCAGCTTGCAAATGTTGCAAGAGCAAGAAGGCCGGTGAGGACTCCCGCTGCTGCAAACTGGGCCGCCATTGCTTGGGAAGAATGATGAGTGCAGCTCGCACCAAACAATGCTTTACCCCTAGATTACTAGTCAATTGTTGCGCCTCCGAGTAAGTTCTAGATTAGATTTGTCAAATATTATTCTGACCAAGTAAACTTCACCTTGCATCTGTGTTCAATTTCTTATGATGATAATACGGCTAAGGCTACCTGGCGTACATCATCCGAAGTTGTTAAAGAAATAATAATTGTTTGAGATAATTGCACCATACATCCCTGAAATTGTGTGATTTTCTCAAGTCGACCTTTAAACTTTCTATTTCATTTCTTGTCTCCTTAACTTACGTGGTTATCTTGCCGCGTCCGTCTTGCGTGTGCCACTGCTCCGTTGTCATCTTAGTTAGTCCAGCTTAGTTGATGGTGCTACCGGTGTTGTTGTCGTCGTCGTTGTTTGGCCACCAACGGTCACCGACGTCGTGCTTGGTTCCACCTCAGGCGGTCGCCGTCGAAAGTGTGATGCCCCCTCGTGGCTGCTGCGTGGGCTCCGGCGACCGTGTCGCCTTTTGGTGGACTCCCGTGCCACTGTGGTTACATCTCCTGAGCTAGCAAATTTGCAGTGCGGCACCTTGCCTCGCAAGGTCGCGTTGTTGGGCGTGGTGGAGGGTTCTTTCTTTCTTACTTCGTCGTGTTTGTTGTAGCCACCTTCTCGGTGCTTTGTTTGTCGTGTTGTAATTGCCGTTCTTTGGGCACCCCTTCTTCTTAATGAAAAGACACGTGAAGTCGTGTTAGAGAAAAAAACTAACGCGGTTATCATACATAGAGGAAGCATTTTATTAAACTCAAGCATCAAATTAAGAACCAAAGCTCAAAAACTTTTAGCTAGTTAATTTTCAGGACATTTAGAAGAGTTAGTATGTACATGAGTCGGATGTGTTGCATTGTTAGACAACTTTATTTTTTTTCGCGGCCGGGTCTTTTACCCGTATTTTATTAAGAGGAAGAGACAACTTTATTTGAAGTATATGTTTGGAATTATAAGCTGGTAACCTCATATAGTAAGATATTTCTTTCAAATTAAAAGGCAGATAGGATTCGGCAATCAAACTATTAATAGAAATAATTATTAGAAATTGTTACAAATAAATAAAATTCCTTAATAGGAAAAAATTGGAAACTTTTGCTAGAGGACACTCTACAACTATGGTATTTCCTATGGATCCCATAGCAAATACCATGATTCTTTGTGGGTCCTATAGAAAAATTTCCAAAAACTTCCGCACAGGCTGACTTTCGGTCACTAATGCTTACCCATAAGTCAACATTTGGCAGTAAGTCATTCTTCTCGAAACATTTGGCAGAAAGTTATCACAACTTTTCCATAGATCCTTCCAACAGCGCGTGAGTTCAAGTCCTGGAGTCAAAATGTTTGAATGGAGCATTTCTTTTTTTTTCAAGGGTCAGTGGAACTTTCCTAACTACTATCTCTTCCTACATGTAATATTATACATATGAAAGTCAAATGAAGCATTTTTGTTAATCCAGACCTTAAGACATTTCTTCACATTTATTGTTCAGGCCGTTGGAATCATTCGGAAGGATCATGAAGTGTACAAAAATAACCTTGTCTGACAACTGGATTAGTAAACACGAGACTGACCTTTCAAATTGTCTACTACAGATCAACTATAGATCAAGTTCTAACTTTCATGCACATGGCGAATGAGAAAACCTAGGCTAATGGACAATTATTGTTCTGTTGAAATGTGTGCCATAGTTTTTTTTTCCTGTGATGCTCTGTTCTTCCAGTTGGGAAAATAAAACTATAAGGCGATTACAGTAAGAAACCAACGATTCTTGCCTACTATTCATGATTCTATTACACATCAAGACTTTACTATATGATATGGTAATGTTTGCAATTATACAGATGCAGTTGTGGCATATGCTGAATACAAAACATTTTGGATTAAGCAATTTGAAGTCTAAGTATAACTTCTGCTACTTTTGGTGGTACAATGAAAGGAAGCATTTGGAAGTGAGAACTATCATTTTGTATCTACTTCATCTCCGCCATCGTCCAGATGCTCCTTGAGGCTCTGAATCTGAGGTTGGCCACTAACATTCTCCCAGATTGAATCAGTGCTTGGCAACTCGTATCCTTCCGGTCTCAGTGACAGCGCAAACTCTGGTAGATCAGGAACTGATTGAAGTGTGCTGCACCAGGAAAGTAATGAAATCACCACTACAGCCAAACAATAAACATGAACGGTATAGGTTGTTCAATTTATGTTCTTGAGCCTAATTCAAGCAGACTACCATTTCAACTTTCAACATGTTCTGAATATTGTTTTGGGACAAAAACAATTAGCATCAACAAACAACAACCCTGAAACTTCAAAATTTGTCATTTCAGATGTAGAGTTGATCCTGGGATCTGGGGATTTACCTACTCTTGTTTTGCTCGAACAGATGCCCATACACTTGGAACTTCTTGTAAGCAACATCTGGAATTTTTTTGTGCATGTTTTTCATGACACCCCAAGGAGGAGGTACCCTACATACAATTTAATAAGTAAAAAAACCCCGTCAGCAGTTAATTGTGTTGGATAAGTATCAGACCTTGTGACAGGATTTGCCAAGCAGAAACTCAAGCAAGCCCGTTTGCTCTCTGAAAGTAGGTCATCAGCTGCAGAGAGGCAGCAGACTGCGCTGATATGGTTGGCCGATTCTCCGCCCTTTTCGAGTACGAGACCATGGTAGTAATATGCTACAGCCTGATGGGCATGATAATGAATTAACATCAGAAATTCAGTCTCGGTTACTCTGAAGGGATTATTTTATGTTTTCAGACAACCTTAGCCTCCATGCATTTCCACTTCAGGAACAGCAGAAGCTTCTTTCCATACGAGTCACTTGTATTGCATCCCGACAGACAATAGTGAGCCTGAGCATAAATAAGTAGCAATATTGTTAGCCGCCGAAATAGCTGAAGAAAATGTCAATTGTAGAACTTTGTTATGCATTACTGACCTGAGAAAAATAACTGACTTGCTCACAGGCTAGCCTCCTCTTTACTGACAATGTTGCCTTTTCACATTGAGAAGCCAGGCCAAGCTGTATTTCTACACACTGTTTTGTGCAGTTGGGACAGTACAAGTCAGCACCATAATATCAAAAAGAAAAGATATAACAGGTGAGCTTACCTGAGCCAATGCCTGAACTGAGATGGCCTCAAGCATACCCTCCTGCAAGTAACTAGGGAAACTCTTCCTGCAGTTGAAAGCAAAAGGTACAGTAAACACTTGCTTAAGGAACATTCAGAACTGATGACTTCTCCTGGCTAATATACATTGAAGGGTGAGTGCATACTTGACTTGTGCAGGTATTTGAACAAGTATGCGATGTACAGAATAGTCTAAGCACCCTGATGCCCTGAGCAATGAATCAACAACATCTTTCTTTGCATCTGTAGAAGTAATCACAAAGTGTCAGTACCCCAAAAAATTTACCATATGCATCAAAGTATTAATGAGGAGATATATTCCTCCTTATGTTGCTACCAAAAGAATCCATGAGGGCGAAGTTTCCCCAATTATAACTAGTAGTAACAAAACAACTATTGGTATCTTTTGCAAAAGGTTAAACAGACCTTCTGATACCTTCCTCTCACCAACAACTTGACTGTTCTTTGGAATGAGTAACAGATTAGCCTCAAACAATGCAAGCATGGCCATCATGTGGACCACCGAGAGCACCTCGTACCATGCACTCGCCAAACAACACTCCTGAAAGAGAAATAACACCTCTTGTAATTCAATCAGTAAAGGAACCCAAACAATAACAGGAACTAAAATAGCAAAGGTGTTGCCAAACTCTCACCTGGTCATCGTCTAGGGTCTTCCATCTGAACTGTACTGAAGATTCAAGACGGCTCTCTGTTCAGATCAATTAATCAGTATAAATTTTTTTTTTTAAAAAAACATGAAGATTATACAGAGGTGAATGAATAAGAACAGGTTGAAACCTTTCATTGTTAAACCAAGAACAACTGGCAAGTACTCCTCTAACGCATGTTGCAGTTCCTCAACAGCTGATACGTCCGCAGAGTCTTTGCATAGCATGAGGTCACCAATTCAGAAGAGTAAATCAGAACCATTAACAGTAACCAAGTTCAGCTGGTGAGCAGAGCAGTAGTAACCACAGATCAGTGGTGAACATACAGATTTCTTCAGCCAGCGCGACGACATGATCACGAAGTGTGGAGAGGCGATCAACGAGATCCTTGGAGACTATTCCCCTAAGCGGATGAGCTATGTCAGACGCCACCGGTATGCGGATGGTGGGCACGAACACAGCAACCTCATGTATGATGCTCCGGCGCTTGCGCCCCTTCCCTCGTATGCTGTACTTCTCGGGGATTGATGGGCCACACCCCATCTTTACAGCTTCCGAGTAGTAATGAAATTCAGAGGAGTGGAGTCAGCATCAAATGTTTTGAAGTAGCATTTGGGATTGACTGAGAATTGACAACAGTATGAATCAAATCAAGGGAACACAATCATACAGGAACAACTAACTATGAATGCAGTGAATGAACACAGAAAAGAACTAAACCTGAAAAATATACAAACTTCGAATACTTCCAGTTGGGGAGAGCCAACTAGACTCGAACTCATCATATCATACAAGTTTTAAAATCATATCAAAGAATTCTACAGTATATTAGTACATAATTGCAGGTATTTCAAACAAGTTATGGTCTGGTGGATCTCAGCCCCCACACTCTGAAATACTATATGGCAACTCAGCTGAACCAAAAGTATACGTTCAGCAAAGGTGAACAGAACAGATCGGCCGAAAAGGATGGGTTAGCAGAACAGATCGGTGAGCATCCTATCCAAGAACAATCAGTCAATCTAGAACATGAGGCACTCACTCCCCTAGTCCAGTGTACTTACAGTGAGACCCACCCAGGAAGGTTGTTGGAGCCAAGAAGCCTGACGACGAAGTGGACCCTGCACTGCACATCGGTATAAAAAGGTCACACACCAGAGGACCCCCAGGCTTTATACTTGGCGAAACGAAGGGCAAAGCGAGACAGGGATTTGCGAGGAGCAGACGCAAATGGCACCAGTGGTCAGATCAGAGAGCGAGATCTTGGCATAATGGCATGTAGATACCGAGGAGGCCAGGAGGGAGGAGCCGAGGAGAGGGGAGAGAGCACATGGCGAGGCCACAGGAGCGGCACCCGCCTCCTCGTCCGCGCCCCAAGTGGAGCCTGTACTGCAGCCACTAAACTATGGCCACCATCGTGGGAGGAGTGCAACCGCCAGTGCTATTAAATTCAGAAGCATCAAGGACTGACAGATAGGAGGAGCAAGTTCAACGTCTTGTTGGCCGTTTGATCGGAAATTCAATGCATCATGGTCATTTTCTCATGAATTTTCAACTTTGCTTCCAACAAATTACGTGGACCAATGTTTTTTCATTGGAACACTAATTTCCTTCACTCGAGGCGCAAAAATATTGAATCTCTGGTCACTTGATATAATATATTTAGTTAGGGTTCCCTCAAAAAAATATATATTTAGTTAGGGGCAGCGGATGAGGTGCAAACCATAAACTTCGTGAAAACCAATATAAACTACGGCAAAAAAATCATCTAAATTTACCAAAAAATCGTAAATTTAGATGATACGATGATACACAACCTTATAACATATCTTGTCCAAACTCATCTTTGTTTTTGAGATATAAAAATAATAAATTTCTAACAAATCATCTAGACCGCTTTCTGGCTTGAAATTTGTTATTTTTATATCTCACCAACGAAGATATTCATTAATTTCAGTACAAATCTTTGTCTTTTCTAAATTGCAATGAATCAAGTATTATTTCAAGTTTGATTTGGATGTTCATATTGGCTAGATTATCCATTAATTATAGTGCCTAATAGGGCATGAATGCACCAGGTCACCAAATTTGGACCTTTTATGCACCAGTTCACTAAGTTTTTGTATTTATTTAAGCACTTTACAAATTGTTGGACCAGTTTACACCCACTTATCAAGTTGTTGTAAGGTGAGCGTAATTAAATTTAAATAATTAACTTGTATTCCACATCAAAAAATAATGACTAGGTTGGCTATATAGGACAACTGTTGTACTTTCTCTGACATAAGTCATGTATGACGAAAATCATAATATTGTGATACAACCTCTCTAAAATTTACATTTGGATGAAAACGTCTCAAGTTTCAGCACTACACATCTCTGCCTCGAGATATGCTTCCATGCAAATTGAGAAACTAAATGGCACAAATCCAGAAGCACCACAATTGTAGTGGAATAGTGAGTGGTCCTCAATAGTCAATAGATCTCAGTGTTTTGTCTTTGGCTACAAAGCAATATAATAAAGAAACACAATATGTATGCCCGTAGTATAGTTGACTTGCAACTATTTTGTCCTATGGACGGTGTATATTTTTTTTATAAGGTGCGTTGTATATGTTTGGCCAAGCTACTCACTGTTCACCTACACGGTCATCTGGCCCGTTTACACACCGTGCAAACGCTACATAGTGGCTTGTCGTGTCCATTTAATCAATTGTTTATCCCGTTCAATCACTGTTTAATCCTAAATAAATAGCCGAACGTTTAGGTGACAGTTTAGTCCGTTTAAACATTTAGGCTAAGACTAACTGGTATATTGTGCTTTTTATCTTAATATTACTAATTCAAGGTTTGAAAAGGAGCCTCCATGTTAATCATCACAAGCCATGCTAGCAAAAAAAGGTTATTAAGTTCTATAAATTATCATAACTATCATGTACGTGATTCTCACTTCGGTCCCAAATTATAAAAGTACTCATCTAGGTCAGTGCCTATATACTGGCTATAAACTTTGGTACACGGGGACAACATCGGGTAGGAATGGTGTAGGCATCTTGATCGATAGGAGCCTTAAGGATGGAGTAGTTGAGGTGTGGAGGCAAGGCGACCGGATTATCCTAGTCCGGTTGGTGGTTGGAGATTTGGCTCTGAATGTGATCAGTGCCTATGCCCCACAGGTAGGTCTTTACGAGAGCACCAAGAGGTAGTTTTAGGAAGATCTCGATAGCATGGTTAGTACTGTGCCTATCAGCGAGAAACTCTTCATAGGAGGAGACCTCAACGGCTATGTGGGTGCGACTAATGTAGATTTCGAGCGGGTGTATGAGGGTTTCGGGTATGGTAGTAGAATCAAGAGGGGAGGATGTTTTGAACTTCGCGTTGGCCTACAATTTGTTGATAGCGAACACCGTCTTTAAGAAGAGGGAATCCCATCTAGTGAGCTTTCGTAGCGGACAACACCTGAGTCAGATTGACTTTGTCCTTGCAAGGAGGGGGATAGACGTGCTTGCTTAGATTGTAAGGTGTTACCTGGGGAGTGTGTTGTCCCTCAACACAAGCTTGTGGTGACGGATTTTCGCTTTCGGGTACGTGTCCATCGGGACAATCGGGCCAAGATTGCGAGAACAAAATGGTGGAAGCTTAGAGGAGAAGCAGCGCAAATATTTAAGGAGAGAATGCTAGATGAGGGGCCGTGGGAAGAAGGAGAAGATGCAGATGACATGTGGCTAAAGATGGCAACATGTGTTCGGAAGGTGGCTTCGGATGTGTTTGGAGTGAGTAGGGGAGGCAAACGGGAAGCGAAAGACACCTGGTGGTGGAATGACGAGGTGCAAAGGGCTATTAGGGAGAAGAAGGAGTGGTTCAAGCGCCTCCATCATGACAAGAGTGCAGCCAACATTGAGGGCTATAAAATAGCGAAGAGGGCTGCAAAACGAGCGGTGAGTGTAGCAAAAGGTCAGGCGTATGATGACCTTTATCAGTGACTAGGCACGAAGGAAGGGGAGAAGGACATTTATAGGATGGCTAGGATCCGCGAGAGGAAGACGAGGGACATCAACCAAATCAAATGCATCAAGGATGGGACGGATCAACTTTTGGTGAGGGATGAGGAGATCAAGGACAGGTGGAGAGAGTACTTTGACAAGTTGTTTAATGGGGAGAATGAGGGTCCTACCTTGGAGTTGGATGACTCATTTGACGATACCAACAGACATTTCGTGAGGAGATTTCAGGAGGCAGAGATCGGAGAGGCTTTGAAGAGGATGAAGGGAGGTAAAGCGATGGGCCCTGACGGTATCCCCATTGAGATGTGGAGATGCCTAGGTGCCAGAGCGATAGTATGGTTAACTAAGCTTTTTAACCTTATTTTTTGGTCAAACAAGATGCCTGAAGAATGGATGAGAAGTATATTAGTACCGATCTTCAAGAACAAGGGAGATGTTCAAAGTTGTACTAATTACCGTGGGATTAAGTTGATGAGCCATACGATGAAGCTCTGAGAGAGGGTTATCGAGCATCGCCTAAGAAGAGTGACAAGTGTGACCCAAAACCAATTTGGGTTTATACCTGGTAGGTCGACCATGGAGACAATTTTCTTATTACGACAGTTGATGGAGAGGTATAGGGAACAGAAGAAGGACTTGCACATGGTCTTTATTGACCTCGAGAAGGCATATGATAAAGTACCGAGAAATATCAGGTGGTGGGCCTTGGAAAAGCACAAAGTCCCAACTAAGTACATCACCCTCATCAAGGATATGTACAGGGATGTAGTGACGTGTGTCCGAACATGTGATGGCGACACCAGTGACTTTTCAATTAAAATAGGACTACATCAAGGGTCAACATTGAGCCCTTATTTATTTGCTTTGGTGATGAATGAGGTCACGAGGGACATACAAGGTGATATCCCTTGGTGTATGCTCTTTGCTAATGATGTGGTGCTAGTGGATGAGACTAGGGCAGGGGTTAATAGGAAGTTAGAACTATGGAGGCACATGTTAGAGTCGAAAGGGTTTAGACTTAGTAGGACCAAGACCGAGTACATGAGGTGTGCTTTCAGGGCGACTAGGAATGAGGAGGGAGACGTTAGCCTCGATGGGCAAGTGGTGGCCAAGAAGGATACTTTTCGGTATTTAGGATCGATGCTACAAAAGGATGGTGACATTGATGAAGATGTTAGGCATAGAATTTCAGCTGGTTGGTTGAAATGGCGTCAAGCTTCAGGCATCCTCTGTGATAGAAGGGTGCCTCAGAAGTTAAAAGGTAAGTTTTATAGGACAGCGATTCGTCCGATGATGTTATACGGTGCTGAATGTTGGCCTACAAAAAGGTGATATATCCAGCAATTGAGTGTAGCAGAGATGCATATGTTACGATGGTGTTGTGGGCACACAAGGAGCGATAGAGTCCGGAATGACGATATTCGGGATAGGGTTGGGGTGGCACCAATTGAGGAAAAATTGATTCAACACCGGTTGAGATGGTTTGGCCATGTCCAACGGAGGCCTCCTGAGGCACCGGTGCGTAGTGGGGTTCTAAAGCGGGTCGATAATGTAAAGAGAGGTAGAGGTCGACCTAAACTAACTTGGGACGAGTCGGTTAAGAGAGACCTTAAGGAGTGGAATATCCCTAAGGATTTAGCTATGGATAGGAGCGCTTGGAGACTAGCAATTAACGTGCCTGAACCGTAATCTTTTTCTTATACCATTTATGTGTTCTTTGTTTTCATACCTCTTTTGGGTTTCATCTCTAACCTACCCTAACTTGCTTGGAACAAAAGGCTATGTTATTGTTGTTGTTGTTGTACTCATCTAGGTCCCTAATTTATCAAAGTAAGATAATCACAGAGAATCACATGATAGTTTACGGACCATCTTTGTAATTATGAAATACTTACCCACATGTCGGTTCCATGCAGGAGCATCACGTCAGCTAATGGAATGTGACTAGCTGTTTTGGACTGAGATGTTATACTAAAACTAGTAAACATGCACGTGTGGCGCGTACGCGCTTAGAAGATATATGTTGCTTTTTTTATTATTTTCTAGCTTGTTTATCGATATCATCTTATCCTAGTATTTTCATTGAAATGCCTTAGGCATATGTTTATTAGGAAGATTTACTCACAATCAAGAAAACATCATGCAAAATGCACCTACAAATATCAAACCAAAGTTATTAGTGTCATTTTACTGGATTAAAAAATAGATGATAAATTTAAAACCCACATACCAAAAGAAATGTTAAGGGTGTTTCATTGCATTCTAGAGTTAAACATGTGTTTTCATTGTTTGTTTTTGTGATCCTAGTGCTAAAGCTATCCCGTGAAACTCTTTAGAGAAGTCATAGATAATTGAGATCTTTAATTCAATATCAAGCAAATAATCTTTTCTACGAATTCTTATTGATTCCACAAAAATACAGCTATAGATCTTAGCGTACAACAAACAGGAACATGGCTAAATGCCTAGAGCGTGCAAGTGACTATCAAAATTATGAACAAATTACTGTTGTCCTTTCATAGAAAGTATCCATTAACTTGGAAACAATAGGTCCTGTGTTCACAATAATAATATTCTTTCTTCTATTTATTTGTTTCCTTAAAAAGATCTTGCGTTCTTTCTAATCTAATATAAACTATCTAATAACTCTTAAAAACAATAGGACTATTTGCACCTAAATTTAGAAGAATCATTAATAAACTCAAAACAGTTAAACTACCTATGAAATCTAAAGAACAGTCCACTATATTGAATCAACAAAACCTGGTGACTGATTGTTGACTGCTTGAGCCATAGGGCACGTCATGGGAGTGTAACTAATACTTTCCATCTTCTCATGCGTCAGCTTGATCATGCTCCGGTTTGCAACCAGCAAACAGCCCATAATTCTATATTATAATTCACAATCACAACTAAACCAATAAAAAAATCCTTGGATGTACTTGGTTATCAAAGGCACTTCGTTGTGCACCACATGATCAATTAGTCCGGTTTGTTCCTTCATCAGAGGCTGCGCTGGGCTCTGCAGAAGGATAGAGAAAGTTTGAACACGTATTGTCACTTAAGATTACCAAAAATCATGAAACATGTAGTGCCACTGTAACAAATCTGTGCAAAGACCATTGCGCTAGACTAAACTATATAATATATTAATACCAATGTTTTAGCCAAAGCATTACACATGAAAATTTTTATAGGAATTGTCGACCTTGGTGAAGCAACAATTCAACCAATCTAGCAATGTAATTAAAGTGCACACTATAAACTAAAATTGTCGAAGGTGTAGCTAGCACACTTCTAGTTCATTAGTGGCGTGGGGTAACCCTTGCGGTGAGTGGATTGCACAGCCGCTTCTCCTCTAGGCTCTAGCTGATACCCGCACTCAGAAACATCAAGACTCAACAGTGTCAGCATTAAACTAACCCTGTCCCTTCCCTACAATTGGATCAGATAACTATCAGGTCGAATTTAGAAAGAAAAAAAGGACAGTATAGCATAGATTTAACCAACTGTCGAGCTTCTTAATTAGAATCTAATCTTCTTCTTCTTCTTCGCCTCCTCCTCGCTGCATCACGGAAGAAAAAATAAAATAAATATAAATATTATAGAAACGTAAACATAGCCATTAGCCATAAGATAAAAAGGTACGTATCTGCATGCAGTGGATGAGAGGAGGTCCAAAATAATTTTTGCTAGCGTGCTGAATTTTTGCACTGCAACTCGATCAATCTTAAGAATATGTCGTACGTCATCATGCTGCCTAATAAGCTAATCTTGGACATACGCATATATGCAATGTGTTGCACCAGCACCATGCACCTTCATCCTTCAGCGCCATGCATGATGGATGATGGTACCGACCCTCCCCACACCTACGTCTCCAATACGGAGGAGACGGAGACGATCGTTGGCTTCCGGGTCCCCAGGCTTCAACTCAGATCCCCCGTGCCGTCGCGTGTAGCTTCTTCGCGGGCTCTGGCCGCGGAAGCACATCTTCTGCGTCCGCATCAACCACACTGAGCTCGTCCTGGCTCCGTTCCAACGACGCCGGCAGACATATAGCCAATCCAAATAGGCTCGACCTATTTTTTTTAGACGCAGCTTCTAGCTAGCAAGCATGGCGAGGCCAAGTCTGTTGCAATGCACGCTGGGAAGAAGCTACACCTTCGCTGGGATGAATAACGGACGATTGAGGAGATCGGAAAGACGTGCGCGCGGGCAAAGACAAGATCTTGTGGTCAGGACCAACGGTGAGTGGTTAGGTTGTGACTCTGTAGAGTAGTCAGGTTATGACTCTGTAGGGAGTTTGGACCGTACAAGGCCAATGTGAGTAGTCACATAACACATGGGTACGTCGAGCGGGTAAGAAAGATTTCCGGTGATAAAATAGACCGGTGCAAAAGTTTTTCACAGCAGAAACGTAAGATTTCTTACGCCTTCCTACATAGCCTACAGTTAGATTAATACTCGCTGTTAGATCTAAAGACATCGAATAATCCAAGGGTGAGTACGTAGGGTGGGTATATTTTTTCGGGTGATAGCTATTTATCAATTTGTTTGCTCTTTTATAGTATAGATATAGTTTAGTAACCTAGATATGCAATTTCACATTTTGGGGGGCCTAGATGAGAATTTTGCCAGTGTAATTACTCTTTTTTTGTAAGACAATAACACTATACTTATAATTCCTGAAAGAGTAAATTTAGCATCTCGGTTGTCATGGTGTAGAGTGAAATGGCTATTTGTGCCATTGTAATAAATAAGAGTACATTCTACAACCTGTAATTTTAATAATATATAAAAGGAAGATTGTAATAACTAATAAAATCAAAAGTTGAAAACCAAAAATACAGATCCACTCAGCTCAAAAAAAATGCAGATTCATGCAAAGAAGAACTAATATAAATTGAGCTAACGTTTCAACTAAATGCATATTAAAAACACACAATGTATGGAAACATGTATAGAATTATAGAGTAAACAGAAAAGTTTAGCAACTGGATAAAAGATTATAGAGGTATCTAAATGAGTATTGTGTTTTTGGATATTAAGAGAGAAAATTAAAGATAATGATTCTAGGCGCCATGCTGGAACACAGGTTGACTGCCTAGTAAGGTCAATTCAGACAGTATCTGAAATGTTAGAAAGGTCAAAATGCATGTTCTAAAATTTGAAATGCTATATATTTGAATCAAAGATAATATTTTATTTGTGCACAGAAAATGACAGGCTCTACCGCTCTTTTTCCCCCTACGCTAGTTCCTGAAGACGTACATCGACCTTTCATATCATAATAATAATAATCATAAGAAGCTCTATCCTCTGCCACAGCTTTGCATTATTCAAGAGAAAAAGGTATAAAGATAGCAGGACACAATGGGATGGATCATGGATTTAGGCAGAGACGACAAGGACGCAAAGGGCAAAAGCTTATTAATAATGCTGATTGAACTCCCAATCGGCCAAAACCGTTTACAAAATTTTATCTGGAAAGAAGCTGCTTTCTCCAAAAGGCGTAGTAGTAAAGAAAGAAATTCACGAAATGTGGCATCAAGACATGCATACACGTACGCGTGGATTGCAAAGGTGGCCATGATCCTAAACTACTCATTTTTTTTTTATTCTGTGATGAGCTTTGTTCACACACAAGCTGCTCATCAGCAAGCATACAAAGGGACATCAGGTGTGATCAGGAGATCAAAGTGCACGGTAATCCCTCCAGTGTATATATTGGAATCTGAATTAGACTAGCCACTTGTGTGTAGGCCTAGAAGTACATGCCACTTGTACCACTATATATATTTGTTCGATCAGGCTACGTAGGCACATACTGTAACAACCCGAAAATTCAAACTATAAAATTTTTTGATAAAACTCTGAGTGATGTGGTGCGACATATCATCATCTACCCCTTACATATGCATCAGCCTTAGCATGTCATGCATGGCATTCATATGTTACAAATTAATTAACATCTAATAACAATGCGCTATGTTCACATGTTATATTTTAATGTTTTAATAGTTCAATCATCATGTTGCATTAAAAGAGTGAGTTGGATTCTTATTTGGTTTATGTGTTGATTATTAAAAATGGCAACATAATATTTATTTTGACAAATAAATATTAAGGGAATAATACCCTAGCCTTATTTGGGTCATATATGCTCACTATTTTGTTGCACAAATTTAGCACACCACATATATATATATATAAGTATATATAAAAATATATTAAAAAATAAAAAAGGAAAAGAAAAGGAAAAACAAAAGAAGGAACCGGCCCGAGCAGCCCAGCAAGGCGGTCCAGCCGCGCTGGCCTGCGCTCGCCTGCGCGACCGCGCGCTACGCGGCCCAACCAGGCCGACGGCCCAGCAAGAACCGCGCGCGTCCTTGGGTGGTCCTTGGGTGTGATCCTCTGAGAGGTGGAGCCCGGGATGAAGGTGTCGTGGTAGCACGTTAAAGATAAACCCAGATGAAGATATCCCGGTTTGGTCAAATCTAGGAACTGTTGCGCTGGTATCCGGACCTAGGAATCTCTTGCTTTCCACTCGCTCTCCATGGGGGGGAGACGGCCGAACCGCTGGATAGATCGATGCCACTACTGCTAGGTGAGAAGTGATAGGAAGGTATATGCATGGGATGGAGCTAACACCCTACCGAGACGATCATGGCACCCCCTTTGGGAGTGGGTACATGGCATGGCATCCTCTTCGGGAGCGGATACATGCTCTCTTCATAGTTCCAGTGATCCAGTGCTGGATGGTAGAGTGGCATCGCCTATGGCAGTAGGCGCCCGGAATCTGCCTAGGTGCGCGCGTGCATCGATAATGGTTATCTGGTGGATTAGTGAAACCTCTGCAGAGTGTATGGTTGATCGATCGATACATACGCCGAATCTTCGGCTATGGACCTTTCCTATGTTTCGCATGCACCGGACTAGTGAGTGGAGTGTTCTACCTTCCTCTGAGTGTGATTTCCGGCCATGAGCCAGTTTGAGGGCTGCGGGTCGCTGAGGCAAGCCAAGAGGGATTTGGCTTATCGACCAGAGTCTGAGAGGGTGTTAGGGGAGATGAGATGATGTTACAGATATGGATGGAGATAGATGAAGGGAATGGGTTTGTGTTTAAAACTTGTTTATTATACTATTATTTTATATACTAGAACAATTTATAGGAAAACCCTAGCCTTATAGGTTCCTTTTGAGATATCCTTATTTTTGCATCCACTTCCACAAAAGCAATGCATAGGGTGGGGTGTGGCCAGTACAAATCGTACTGAAAATTTGGTTTCAGGTTCAAGGAGTGAGTACTCATCTGGAGAGTACATCGATTGAGGGTTTCATGTCTATGCTCAAGTTAGAGAGAAGAAGATAGCTTCCGCACCTTAAGCTTTTATTGTTATGCTGCATGAACTCTGATTCCGCCCTGTAACGATGTAATAAGTTATTGTAACTTCCTCTATTTGCTCTCTTTTGTTCGATGTATGGATTATGGATTCAACTGTTATCGGGTAATGTGATTTAAATGGTCATATTACACTCCGACACTGTGGATTTCCCTTCACAGAAATCAAGGTCGTTTCAGTTGGTATCAGAGCCATACTTGACCTTAGGACGAAACCCTAGAAATGGATGTTAGTACTGGATAAACCAGTTTTTCTTTCGGTTATATACCGACCCTGTATTTCTTCTTATGCAAGGCTTCTCTATTGTTACTGACCTGCTCACCCTTCTTCCCTTTGAAACGTGCAGATGACAAGCTTTGGGCCCCCGCTTGGACCTTGAGCAGCATGCCCAAGGCTGAGTTCACCTACGAGGGACAGGAGTTCCCAGGCTTTCCGTACACTCTGCGTCGTGTTTTGGGAGTACTCGAAGTGCCTGTCGAGGAGATCAAGTACACCTGCACTGGAGCACCGGACTCAGAAGGAGGAATCAAGGGTTACGTGGTCACTCACCTAGAGATCCCTGCAAGTCAGACTCTGCCCTCAGTACCAGCTCTCCTGGAGATGACAATTGAGGACTCAATCGAGGAAGGAATCCAGGCTGTGTCACTCAAGGCCCTGCGTGAAGTGATGAAGATTGCTTACGAGCACCTTCACAACACAGAGTTTCGTCTACTTTCTCAGGCCCTGAACTCTCTCCTCACACCAAAGCAGCAAGATGATCTGGTCAGGCCAATCATCCTAGCTGAGACCAATCTTTGCAACCGTGCCTCCGCCGCTCACCTCTTCGAGCAGAACCGCTACATAGAGCACCTGGAGAAGAAGAGACGCCTCGACCGCAACACTCTGATCGAGTACCAGGAGTTCTGCAAGCAGAAAGCTAAGGAGAAAGAAGGACTCGAGGCTACAGTCGCCCAGCTGAAGGACAAGCTCGCACGTCAGGCAAGGGCTCACAGAGCCGAGGTCATTGACCTGCGAGACAAGGTTGAGGACATTGGGCTCCGAAACTACTACCTCGATGCAAGAGTTCTCCAGTTGGAGGGAGAGAAGATGGACAAGGATATGGAGATCAAAGAACTACAGAAGAGAACACGGGAAGATGGCAAGAGCAACTTCACCGTACAGTGTGAGAAGTCAATGCTTGTAAAAGCCCTGAAGAAAGCAGAAGCAAAAGCACAGTGCAACCAAGGCCATCTGATTGCCCTGATGATTCAGAATGAGACCTTGGTGGACAGGTACAAGAGACTCAAGACAGCTTGGAAGAATGCCGATGAGAGACGCTGCCAGGAGTACGCTGAGTTGCGTGACAGACTTCCTTTGTCAGCCAGACGCAAGGACCCCTTTAAGGAAACTTTCCAGATTGGCCACTCTCTCTTGAGGCACGACCACTATCCAGCTCCCACCAACCTGCCACTTACCAAGGAGTTTGGAGAAGCTCAGGCTTATGTGAAGCGCCTTCACATGTCACAGGAGGAGTTGACAGTTCTTGGCAACCGTTTTCACCCAGGAGTATACAACACGCCGATGTACGAGTCAGAGTAGTGTGGACCCTGCATGGCCACATCATGAGTAGCTTGTATCCATGAGATACCTTCTCGTAGTGCGAGTCTCGCACGTCATCTAGCGTAGCTGCTAGAGATGATGCCATGTAATGCAACCATGTAATGAATGATCAATCTTATCGCATTTTATGGCTCTTATTGGTTCTTTGTATGAGTGTTGGATAGATTAAATGTTTTCCTTAAATCGTTGAAATAATTTAATTATATTTAACCAATAAGTACTAAACAGTTGTCGACCCGTGTCACAGATGTCTGCACGTCGCTCCGCACATCTGGGCAACCGTCCGCCTCCACCCGAACCCGAGCTTGGGCGTGGAAGACGCTATGGACGAAGGGGAGGTCGTGTTCCACCCATCGACCTCAACCAGGGTGGGAATGATCGTGAGCGGACCCCGCCAGCAGGAAGTGCCGCTGGAGGAGGTGATGCCCATGGCAATGGCCTCCACCTCAGCCGAACCCTCCGTCGCAGCCGATTTCGCCACCGCCACCACCGCCAAACCTGGTGGAAGTGATGGCGCAACAGACACAGCTGCTTGCCGCTTTGGTCAATGGAGCCAATCATCGCTTTGGAGGAAATCCGAATGACTTCCAGAGGAAACTTGAGGGTTTTCTAAAGCTCAGGCCACCCACTTTCGATGGCACCTACAAGGAACCGCTGGAAGCTGATGATTGGCTTCGCGAGATCAAGAAGAAGCTGGAGCTTACCACTTGTACCCCAGAGGAGTGAGTCAGGATCGCTGCTCACCACCTCACTGGAGCTGCGCGTTCCTAGTGGGACAGCTACCGCCAAGCTCATGAGGACCCCGATCACATCACCTGGGATGAGTTTGCAGATGAGTTCATCGAGTACCATGTTCCTAAGGGAGTCATGGAGCAGAAAGAGGAGGAATTCCGTAACCTCACCCAGAAGGGATGTGACATCTACGAGTACACCAACACCTTCACCAGTTTGTTGCGCTATGCACCTTTGCATGTCACGACTTCTGAGAAGGAGAAGATCACGCAATACAGAAAGGGTCTGAACCCCAAGATCAAGGTAGCCCTGGGAGGCACCAAGAGTCACACACTTCATGACATGATCGATCGTTGCATCCAGATCGAGAAGGACCAGAAGGAGGCAGGAGAAATGTCCAGAAGGGAGAAGAAGAAGTCCGAGGGCTTCTACCGTGACCATGAGCGTAAGAGGTTCCGTCGGGACAAGATGTCTAGCCGTCCTCATTTCGGCAAGGACTCTACCTATGGCTCGGGTAGGAGTGGTGGTACCTACTCAGCTGACCACTCACGCTTATCTCGTGACCATCGCTCCCGCGACCGTTACTCTCGAGACCACCACACTCGTGACCATGCTGGGAAGGATCGCTACCCCCGTGAGCACTCATCGTAGCCACGTCACAGGACTGATCACTCTGCGCCTGTTCGTGCTACGCCAAACTCAGGCAGCTGGAAGGCCGCTGCACCAACCCCCACAGGCAGTGTGCCATTCACTTGCTTTGGTTGTGGCAAACCTGGCCACAAGGTGTTTGACTATCCTGATAAGACACCCGCACCTGCTGCACCCAAGTCTCAGTACCGTGGATCTGCAAGCCGTGGTCGTCTCATGCACATGAACACAGAAGAAGCTCAAGCTGCCCCAGCTGTTGTGTATGGTATGTTTCTTGTTAATGGCATTAAAGCATCCGTTCTGTTTGATTCTGGAGCTACATGTTCATACATCTCATCTAAGTTTGCACGAGAGAGTAAGATACCTATCACTCCACGTTTGGAGCCTATAGTCACCAGTTCTCCTCTTGGTGAGATGAGAAGCACCCATATTTGCAAGGGAGTGAAGCTTTCTATCGAGGGTCTAACCTTTCAAGCTAACCTTACCCTTCTACCATCAAATGGTTTGGATGTCATCCTAGGCATGGATTGGCTTATCGAGCACAAGGGTTTGATTTCTTGATCACCCAGATATGTTCAGATAACTCATCCTTCTGGCCAAGCAGTCAGATGCGCACCTCAGAAGGATAAATCAGTATCTGTTCTATGTGCCCTGAATGCACTCAAGTCACAGGAAGAATCTCAGAAAAGGGAGAAGACTCTCGCGGATGTCCCCGTTGTCAGGGAATATGAGGATGTGTTTCTAGAAGAGTTGCCCGGCATGCCACCAGATCGTGACGTTGAGTTCATCATTGATCTTGTGCCAGGAACCGGTCCCATCTCTAAGCGACCGTACCGTATGTCAGTGGATGAGCTAGAAGAGCTCAAGAAGCAGTTGAAGGAACTTTCCGATAAGGGCTTTATTAGGCCTAGTGTTTCGCCCTGGGGATCACCTGTTCTCTTTGTGAAAAAGAAAGATGGTTCGATGAGGATGTGTGTTGATTACCGCAACCTCAATGCCGTCACCATCAAGAACAAGTATCCTCTGCCAAGGATCGATGACTTGCTTGATCAGCTTCGTGGTGCTAAGTACTTCTCGAAGATTGATCTCAGATCTGGTTATCATCAAATGAAGATTCGGGAAGAAGACATTCCCAAGACAGCTTTTGTCACACGCTATGGGGTGTATGAATTCACCGTTGTATCCTTTGGTCTCACGAATGCCCCGGCCTATTTCATGAACATGATGAACAAGGTGTTTATGGATGATCTCGATCAGTTTGTTGTGGTTTTCATTGATGACATTCTGATTTATTCACCTTCTGCCGAAGAACATGAAGCACATTTGAGGATAGTGCTCGAGAAGTTGTCCCAACACCAGCTCTATGCAAAGTTCAGCAAATGTGAGTTCTGGCTTGAAGAAGTTGCTTTTCTTGGTCATGTACTCTCAGCAGATGGAGTTGCTGTAGACCCTACAAAGATAGAGGCTGTAAAAGAATGGGAACAACCTCGCAATGTGTCCGAAATCAGGAGTTTCTTGGGATTGGCAGGTTACTATCGCCAATTCATTGACAACTTCTCGAAGATAGCTCGTCCTATGACAAATCTCTTGAAGAAGATCAACGAGTTCGGATGGACACCGGAGTGTGAACATAGTTTCCAAACTCTAAAGGAGAAGCTAACCACCACACCTATCCTAGCCTTACCTGATATCACTAGCAACTTTGTCGTCTACTGCGACGCCTCTCGCCAAGGGCTAGGCTGTGTGCTGATGCAGAATGGGAAGGTTATTGCTTATGCTTCCCGACAGCTAAAGGAGCACGAGCAACGATACCCCACGCATGATCTTGAGCTAGCAGCTGTTGTGTATGCTCTGAAGATCTAGAGACATTATCTTATTGGCAACAAGTGTGATATATACATTGATCACAAGAGCTTGAAGTATTTCTTCACTCAAGAAGATCTGAATATGAGACAGCGCAGATGGCTAGAGCTAATCAAGGACTATGACATGGAGATTCACTACCATCCCGGAAAAGCGAATGTAGTCGCTGATGCTCTTAGTCGCAAGACCTATTGTCATGCCCTGTTCTTATCGACCCTGCCACCTGAATGGAAGAAAGAGATTGAAGATCTTCATCTTGAGATAGTACCCCATGGGTTGTTGCACAAACTTCGTATCGAGTATAATCTCACCGAGCGAATTCGTGAAGCTCAAAAGAGTTGTGAAGAAATGGAGTACATTCGTGGGTTGATGAAGCTAGGCTACAGCCCCGAATTCAGAGAAGATGAGCATGGAACTATCTGGTTCAAGGATAGAATCTGTGTGCCCAGCAACCCTGCTTTGCGTAAGAAAATCCTGTCAGAGGCACATGACTCTAAGTATTGCATCCATCCCGGTGGTGCAAAGATGTATCAAGATGTGAAGAAGCATTTCTGGTGGAAAGGCATGAAGTCAGACATTGCAAGACATGTGGCCGAATGCGACATCTGTAACAGAGTCAAGGCCGAACACAGAAGGCCCGCTGGATTACTCAAACCACTCGATGTTCCTGAATGGAAGTGGAAAAGCATATCCATGGACTTTATCGTGGGATTACCTAGATCTCAACAAGGTCATGACTCTATATGGGTAATAGTCGATCGTCTGACGAAGATATCACATTTTATACCAGTCAGAACTTTGATACGTGCAGAGCAGTTGGAAGATTTGTACATCAAGAAGATTTTGAGGCTTTATGGAGCTCCTAAGAGTATTGTGTCGGATCATGGACCCCAATTCATGTCCCGATTCTGGCAAGCTCTTCACGAGTCTATTGGGACTGACCTTGATTACAGCACTGCTTATCACCCACAAACAGATGGTCAGACAGAAAGGTTGAATCAGATTCTAGAAGGTATGCTTCGTGCCAGTGTTCTCAAATATAGAACAGATTGGGAGAAGTGTCTGTCGTTTGCTGAGTTCTCTTACAACAACAGCTACCAGGCAAGTATCAAGACGTCACCCTTCCAGGCCCTTTATGGCAAACCATGTAGAACCCCGTTGATGTGGAACCACCTAGGCGAAAGAGCAGTCTTTGGCCCCGCCAAGATCAAGGAAGCCGAAGAAGGAGTAGCTCAAGTCAGAGAGAACCTGAGGATCGCCCAAAGCCAATAGAAGAGCTATGCCGACAAAAGGCGTCGAGACCTTGAGTTCGAAGTTGGGGATTTTGTCTACCTCAAAGTGTCTCCACTTCGTGGTACCGTCAGATTCCACGTAAAAGGGAAGTTGGCCCCAAGATATGTTGGACCGTATCGTATCTATCAGAGAGTTGGGAAGCTTGCATACAAGCTTGAACTACCTCTCGAGTTAACAGGAGTACACCCCGTTTTTCATGTCTCACAGTTACACAAGTGCTTAAGGGTACCAGAAGAGGAAGCAGTCACCACTGATGTGCTGGATATCCAGGATACTCTTGACCGCTCGATCCCGTGTCGCCTCGAAGCAACCTGCCTCGACCGCTCGATCCCGTGTCGCCCCGCATCGACGCGCACCCACAAGCCACCTGGACCGACCAGCCTGCGCAAAGTGCCCACAGCCGCAGGCAAGATTCTCCGCGCGTGCGCACCTGCGCTGTCGCCGCAGTAGAACGCTGCCGCCGTGAAGAGCTTTGACACCCAGCGCTACCTAGCCCCCTCTCGCTGCTCTCTGGACCCAGACTGAGCCCCAGCTGCTGACCTGGAACCCCCCTTGGCCGCTAGATCGAGCCAGAGCCATGATCGACCGTCCACCAGCCACCTACCTCCACGTCCGCCCTATAAAGCAAGCACCCTCGGCACCCTAGGGTTCCCAGGCCACCGCCACCGCTCTGGTGGAGCTCAATTCCACCTTGCCAGCCTTGATTGGAGAAGAGCTGAAGGAAGGGGGAAGAAAGGAGTCGGGGAAGGAGAAGAAGCCGCCGCCGGAATTGGGGAGGAAGACCGTCGACTCGGAGCCGCCGCTGCTGCGTCGGGAGCAGGAAGGAGGAGCAGTACCGCGAGCCGGAGCCGCTTGGACTCGTACCGCACCTCCATCCTCTTCGACCCGTCGGTGAGCACCGCCATCGCCGCTCTCTCGAACCCTCCGCCGTGCTGTTGGCCATGGCGCTCCGCCGTGAACGTGTAGGCCCAGGTCGCTACCGACCTCACTGGACACACCCGCACACACACACGAGACTAGCCGAGCCTCCTTGGACCACGGCATCGGGAGAATGCCAGAATGGAAGCCGCCCAGTTCATCGCCGCGCGCCAAGCGCCGCCGTGGCAAGATCACCCAGCCGCCTTTCTGTTGAGCCTCGACCTCCATTGTTTCCGGATCCGCGCTCTCCTTGATGAGACGGACCCCGTGCACACCCTAGCTCCGCGTTTGATTCGCCAGAGCACCGACCCGAACCACCTTGTCGTCGACGTGTCAGTGCATTGCCGCTCTAGAACGTCGCCGTTCACCGTCGTTTCCTGCCACCTCCGACCACCCCGAGGAGCAAGAAGAAGCCAGGAAGCTCCGCCGTGATGAGCTGCATCATTTGGGCAAGGGGATGGAGACTGTTTACCCTCTCGGAGTGCCGTTGCCGAGCACTGAGGACCTGTCGAAGCTCCGCCGTGGGAGTTGCTGCCCGCGCGGACTCCGCCGTGTGTTTTGGTCACCGCCAGCACCTCGAGCAGGTGCTGCGTGACTCCAATCGCCCATCTACGCCACCAATTGGAGCTGGAGTGACTTGGTGTGAAGTGTACATCGAGCGTCGTCGCCATCGAGCCGCCGTCCACCATAGAGCTCGTCACCGGAAGCAAAGCTGCCGCCCTGAAGCCCATCAACGTGACCGTCGTGAAGTCCCAAAACCGATGGGCGGGTTAATAGCGCCGGAGATACATTGTGGCACCAGGAATCGAGGGTTTCCTCGCCACCGATCGCCGAGGAGGAACCCCGCGCTCGAGCCGATCTCGTCCGAGACGGATCACGCGCTCGAACCGACCCTCGAGTTTGACCCTTCGACAAACCGACCCTCGAGCACCGAGCCCCACCGTTCCGCCGAAGAACCGCTGTGGACTTGGCCTTCGCGCGGACTCCGCCGCATGAATTGGTCGCTGTAGGTGCAGTGTAGGAGTGCAAGGCAACCCTAATTGCACTCCCGAGCCCAGCCAAGACTTGGATTCGAGCAGAGACGGGCTACCGTCGAGCACCACACCCCTCGAGACCGTAACCCTCGAGACAGTATCCTCGAGACCTAACCCTCGAGACCTAACCCTCGAGACCGTAACTCCTCGAGACCATACCCCTCGATACCTAACCCTCGAGACCGTAACTCCTCGAGACCATACCCCTCGAGACCTAACCCTCAAGACCGTAACCCTCGAGACCATACCCCTCGAGACAGTGTCCTCGAGACCGTACCCCTCGAGAGCATACCCTCGAGAGCATACCCCTCGAGACCTTACCCCTCGAGACCTAACCCTCAAGACCGTAACCCTCGAGACCATACCCCTCGAGGCCGTAACCCTCGAGACCGTACCCTCGAGCCCTTTTTCTTTTCAGAAAATGGTTAAATCTTTGAAAATTCATAACTAATTCATATGAGCTCAGAAAATTATGATCCACATATCCAAATTTTCTATAAATCTAGCCCTATCCATCTAGGCTATGTTTGAGTGTATTTGGATCTTCAATTTTGCATTCGTTCTTTGTGCTAATCTATAGGGGGTCGCTTCCGCGACCGTTAAATCTCGTTACAGGCTCGAGCGAGGACAAGTCTGACGACAGTGACTACCAGGAGAAGTCCGATAGCTATGTCAGTGAAGATGCCACACACCATCCAACCTCGTAGATCCCATTATGCATGGCAATTATAGTATGGCTAGTGCTTTAAATTCATATTCCTATAATGCTATGTCTGTGCCAGGACTGCATAATAGATTATTTTATTTGATGAGCCCTACCTTGTTGTAAACTTTCACCTGCTTACCCGCTGTTATGATAGCCACCTTGCTTATCTGCTATATGTAAATTTTTATACTTCACTCGCTTACATTTTGATGCGACGTGATGAACCCGGGGAAGGCCTGGAGGGTGCCAGGCTGGATGTGTGAGTTGATGTTTCAGATGGGCATGTGAGCTGATGATGATGTTGTATCCGGGTTTGGGGTGGAGCTTACGGCAGGGAGTAGGGTGAGGGTTGAGTCGATCGTGCCGGGATCTACGACGAGCTTTTGGAGCAAGTCTTGCCAGGGAATGGTTCTGGACATTCCCATAAGAGGAGCCTGTGGCGGGCTAACTGAGATGTGATGGTGGTCCTTGGGTGTGATCCTCTGAGAGATCGAGCCCGGGATGAAGGTGTCGTGGTAGCACGTTAAAGATAAACCCAGATGAAGATATCCCGGTTTGGTCAAATCTAGGAACTGTTGCGCTGGTATCCGGACCTAGGAATCTCTTGCTTTCCACTCGCTCTCCATGGGGGGAGACGGCCGAACCGCTAGATAGATCGATGCCACTACTGCTAGGCGAGAAGTGATAGGAAGGTATATGCATGGGATGGAGCTAACACCCTACCGAGACGATCATGGCACCCCCTTCGGGAGTGGGTACATGGCATGGCATCCTCTTCAGGAGCGGATACATGCTCTCTTCATAGTTCCAGTGATCCAGTGCTGGATGGTAGAGTGGCATCGCCTATGGCAGTAGGCGCCCGGAATCTGCCTAGGTGCGCGCGTGCATCGATGATGGTTATCTGGTGGATTAGTGAAACCTCTGCAGAGTGTATGGTTGATCGATCGATACATACGCTGAATCTTCGGCTATGGACCTTTCCTATGTTTCACATGCACCGGACTAGTGAGTGGAGTGTTCTACCTTCCTCTGAGTGTGATTTCCGGCCGTGAGCCAGTTTGAGGGCTGCGGGCCGCTGAGGCAAGCCAAGAGGGAGTTGGCTTGTCGACCAGAGTGTGAGAGGGTGTTGGGGGAGATGAGATGATGTTACAGATATGGATGAAGATAGATGAAGGGAATGGGTTTGTGTTTAAAACTTGTTTATTATACTATTGTTTTATATACTGGAACAATTCATAGGAAAACCCCAGCCTTATAGGTTCCTTTTGAGATATCCTTATTTTTGCATTCACTTTCACAAAGCAATGCATAGGGTGGGAGTGTGGCCAGTACAAATCGTACTGAAAATTTGGTTTTAGGTTCAAGGAGTGAGTACTCATCTGGAGAGTACAGCGATTGAGGGTTTCGTGTCTACGCTCAAGTTGGAGAGAAGAAGATAGCTTCCGCACCTCAAGCTTTTACTGTTATGCTGCATGAACTCTGATTCCGCCCTGTGGCGATGTAATAAGTTATTGTAACTTCCTCCATTTGCTCTCTTTTGTTTGATGTATGGATTATAGATTCAACTGTTATCGGGTAATGTGATTTAAATGGTCATATTACACTCCGACACTGTAGATTTCCCTTCACGAAAATCAAGGTCGTTTCACATACCGCAGGAAATCCGAGCCAGATAGCCCCATGCATGGTGGTTGGCATGCGGATCATCCTTGCTGCTGGAGATGGAAAGACCACCAGCTGATACCTCCGGACGCTGCCAGATCAGCCGGCGGGGATGCTGGATGCAAGTTGCATGTGCAGTCACAGCTCAATATGCCACCTAGTAGAAACGAGAAGACAGCCACGCCGGCCACTTGCGTTACACCGAAATTAGAAGAATAATATAATCTCCACCACACATTGGCTTTCTCTCTCAGGCTCAGCAGTGTATCTTACTATGGTATTATTAAGGACCACTTTTCCACAGTCTCGCTCATGGCTCTAGAAAGATATGCTTTGGATGATAAAGCTGCTATTGATCTTTTCTTTTTGAGATCATCACCTGGATCACTGTGAACACGACTTGTTGCGCACATGTACACATGCATGGATGCATATACTGAATGAATTCAAGCAGTGTGGCCTTTTTTTTCCTTTTTAGAAAGAAAAAGGGACAGTACAGATCTGCTGTAGTTGGGGCGCAGTAGCACAAATACCCACTAGCTATTTTTGGGCAGTATACATAATATATTCTGATAAGTATTGATTATTCTAACGGATCGAATCTACGGATGAGATCGACTTCAGGTGACTGGCTGTTATATATATCAGCAAACGCGCAGCTGTGTTCTTGATCAACTTCTGGCGTAAGTTCTAAGCCAGCACTAGTATTTATTAACTAGGTGTTGCTAGCTTTTCCAGGATCAACAAGAAGAGGAATGTAGGTCCCAATGTCATTTGTTGTGTGTGCATACATACGTCAATTGGCTTGAAGATCTTCGTGTACCTCAGATCTCCCGGCTGTCAAGTTGAGAGATGCATTATAAGTATCTGTACTATATGTTGCATCAATTTATAAACTTAGCAAAGTAGCACATACTCCAATATGTAGCGTGTATTGACTAATGTATTGATATCAATAGATCGATATGCATATGCACTCGACCAAATGCATTAGTGCAAGTTAATTAATTAATTAAAGATTGAGATGACTCAGCTCATTCACATGAGGTGCAGTCAGTTGCATTGCATGGCAAGAAAGATCCATGATCTGGCCTGATATGGATTAGCTAGGATCGGAGGATAAGGATGGAGGAAGAGTAGAGCATGAACCTAGTGAAACAAATTTGATCTTTACTCAACATTTTCATCATTACAATAATTTAGGTTGAACGAGATTGATTTGTATGCATCTCCTGTTATCAAACAGGACAACATGCTTGGCACCAATCTTAATTGGCACACTAAGAGGGCACACACACACTAGCAATTCTGACTCTTTGGTTTGTTTGGAAGCAAAGGAAGGCCGTGGTTTAATTTCAGAGGCTCGAGAAGATCGGTGCGGGCACTCTTCACAGAGATCAAAGATACATGTTTTCTTGTGGAAATTTTGCAGGGGGAAAGGTTGTGAGTAAATTAGATTTTCCTGTTTTTCACCTTATGCAATGCCACTATGATAGGCGTTGCGCTCCTCACGAATGTAATTGACGTTGTTAATGTTTCCTCTTGCTTATTAATATGACTTAAAATCAGGCGACTGGATCTCTCAAAATCAAAAGAGTGCGTATGACTTGGTCGTCCTTGTGCAGTGCACAAGGAAGACCTTTTTTTAAGATTAAAATGAACAAGGAAGTAAGTACTTGAGTTCTAGTTGTAATTGATTGTGCGGCTTCCATGAAACCTACTGTTGTATTTTTTGCAATACTAAAATTGTTATTATTTTACTTTGACACTTATCTGGAGTACGTTTGGACTATAATTAGTTTCGCTCAATGTCTTTTTGGACCACAATTAGTTTCGCTCAATGTCTTCAATCGCTTTGCGACATGTATGTGAGTGTGTTTAATACTTACCTCCGTTGCGTTTACTTGTCATCAATCTTTTACTGTAGCAATTTTGACCATCCGTTTATTTCTTCTAAAGAATCTTAGATACCTCACAGCATACATCACTAACAAAGTATGTTCAATAAAAAATCATATATGTCAAAACTTGATGTATCTAAAAATCGTTTGCAGAAAAAAAAGCATGGTCAAAATTGCTACAGTAAAAATTTGGTGACGAGTAAACAAAAACGGAGGTAGTAATATTTTTATTTTTCTTCCTCTTTGGAGGGTCAAAAGCACGTTGTTCGTTTAAAAAAAACGCGTTGTTGGTTTTTTTAGCAGAGCCAAAAGCGCGTTGCGATACAAGTGAGAGTTTGTGCTCATGGGTCCAACTCCGTCCAAGTGCCCAATAACGGTGGTGGTCCAGATTAAGCGTCAACAGGCTTTGTTGATGAAGCCCATTAACAAGTTGACAATTCTGAAAAGCTTTCCCATACCTCATCAAATGTTTTATGTCTTTTAATAATTCACAAAAAAATGTTTTATGTCTTCTATTTCAAATGATTATTTTTATGAGATTACTGAAAATATCACGATTTACATATGTTTGACTCGAGTAGAGCAGGTTGAGAGATACTGCATCCGTCCTAAATTAAAAATAAATACAAATCTCGCTTCTCAAAAAGTCAAAAAATCTTTGTGTTTGATCAAATTTGTAGAAGATGTTTTCTACAGTTGGATCTCCAATTAAATTTATTATAACAATATATTATGACTAATCTAATACTCCTTCTGTTTTAAATTGGAGTTGGTTTGACTTTTTTGACCTCAAGTTTGACCACTCGTTTTATTTAAAAATTTAAACAAACGTAGTCAAATTTATGTAGTATTTTATTAATAAAGCAAGCCACCATAAAATAAATAATATTTTGAATAAATTTTTAAATAAGACAAGTGGTCAAACTTGGGATAAAAAAAGTCAAACGAACTACAATTTGAGATAAATTAGTACTCCCGCCGTCTCAAATTGTAAGTCATTCAAGAATATTAGAGAGTCAAAGTATTTTAAGTTTTACCAAGCTATAAAATAAAATAATAATATTTAGAATGCGAACTAAGTATCATCGGATTATTCGTTAATTATATTTTTATAATATATCTATTTAATGTCATAAATCTTTATATTTTTTCTATATTTTTAATCAAACTTAAAATACTTTAACTCTCTAATTATAATTTAAAACGAAGGGAGTAATATTAATATACTATATTATTTATATTTAGTCAGAATTAAGAACTTTGACTCCTCGGGATGTGCTTTGTAGTGTTCTTAATTTTGTTTTCCCTCCATTGTTGGGCCATTTTCCCTGCCTAGTACAATAGAAGTAGACATGGCCCAATGGGTGACCCCGGGACACACACATGGGGGCCCAGATAAAGGCCCATGACGAGGCACGGATGCGCATGGGTCTGGAGTGCTCCAGCGGTGCAGAGCATCCGCCTTCCGCGGCCGCCGCCGCCGCCGCCGCTGTTACAGGCTACACGGGGGCACGTGGTGTTCCGCGATCGCCACGGCTACGGTCCACCGGAGCTGACAAGGGCCAGCCGCGAACAGAACCCATTGCGATTTTATGTGAAATGAAATAGTTACAGGGCAATATGGCATGCATGATCTCGCTGCAGGGTGATGCGGCCATGATCCTCTGCATGATTGCACGCGGCTTGTTGCCTTTCCTAGACGAATCGATCACCGCCATGGCATCATGCGAACGGGGGGCTGTTGCTGGCACATGGTACTAGGGTCTTGTATAGTTTCTCACAGAATTGGCATTATGTATAGTACCGTATCACATCAGCGCACCGTAGCGTTTTGTTTGAATTTGGTAAAAAAAATATCCAAACTTTAACTAATTAGGCTCAAAACGTTCGTCTCGCAAAGTACAACAAAACTGTGCAACTAGCTTTTGATTTCATCTACATTTAGTACTCCATGCATATGCCGGTATTTTAATGTGACGGAGAATAGAAATTCTACGTGGTGCCAATTCAGGATTCTGAACAGCAGTAGTTGGTATTGGGTTCACTCCAGTCCCGTCTCATCCAGGTTTTTAGCAATGATGGACGGCTGTTTAGTAGACCTAACAGCGCCTGTTATAGTTAACAGCTTCACCGACAGGGTCGTCCGTCAAAGCTAGGACTGTCAACGAGGGGCCGGACGCGTATTCAAGAACCTGTGTCTGCAGAAAGCTCTCATTGTATGGCTTCACCAACCACCACTGTACCAGTCGTGCAAACCTCGATCCCTTTTATTCAAGTCGCTGTACCTGGACGCACGGAGAATTCATGCGGCAATATTGGCCCCCGGCCGTCAGGCCTGTAGACCCTTTGCCCTTGCCCTCCCAAGCAACAGTGCAGGACAACGCCTCCTCCCATGGCTGCTTATTAGTGCTGACCCCATGACCACCGTCAAGACGAGACGAGATAACCACTGCTTCTGATCCGCAATTATCGGCGCGGTCAGCTTTGTGGTACTACACCGCCAGGACAGTGACACCGGATAAATCGTTGGCTGAATCAAAGCTACTTGTACTAGTACCTCGCATTATTTGATTTAATGTCCTGATGAAACAGGAGAACCAACCAAATGCCTCTGATTGTTATCAAACAGTGGTAGATGCATTCAGATCACTACTAGTACTAGCAGTCAGTAGCCAACCGAAGCTGCTTCAGACAGGAACAGTGAGCCGAACATGAACCGTATCAGTCAGTCAGCTGAGTTCCTTCAGACAATCAGATCACAGCAGCGATTACTACTACTACTACACACAAGAATTACATGATCATAATCAGTTAACGCACAAGAAAACTGAACATGCGTGAATAGGAACAGACATCCACCATACTATATGAGTCAGTCAGAAAACTTTGAAGCTGAATTACTTCAGACCAGTTCAGAGATTACTGCTACATACAAGAACAATATCTCCATCTTATTGCGTCCACTCCAGCAGCACTCGTAATACTCTACCAAAGCAGAGCAACCTAAAAGCTATCCAACAGCAAGCAGCACGACACACGCACGCAGACCAGACATGTACAAGATCTGAAGATCATCGTCATCAGTTCATCACACAAGAATCAGCAGAAAAGCAGAGGAATTCGATTTGGGTTATAGCACATAGCAGCAGCAGGATGTAGGAGTAGCAGCAGCACACTGCACATACATACAGTTGATCCATCGAGGAAGCTCAGCAGCTCTAGAAGAAGATGATCACCACCGACAGTCCAGTCACGTCACGTCCGCGGGAACACGCCCAGCATCTTGCCCTTGCCGAGGCACTCGGCGAGGCGCTTGGCGCCGTCCACCTCGGCGCCCACCAGCGCCTGCAGGAACCCGCACGCGCCCGCCGCCACCATCTGCTTCCGGCACCGCCGGGACGGCGCCACCGCCAGCAGCACCGACACCGGGAACCGCCGCTCCGTTTCCTCCACGCCGCCACCCCGCGCGCCGGACCCGTCACCCAGCAGCTGCACCGCGTTCACCACGCCGCGCTCGTCCCTGCGGAACGCCCTGCGGCACGCGCTGGACGACGCCAGGACCGCCGCCAGCGCGCGCGCCGCGGCGTCGCGCTCGGGGGCCGACTTCGCCTCCAGCATCCACACCAGCCGCGGCACGGCGGCGTCCGCGACCAAGGCCTCGTGCTGCTGCCGCGCGGCCTTGCCCATGCTGCCGCCTCCCGTGTTGCCGCAGAGCTCCGCGAGCGCCAGGGCCGCCTCGGCGCGGGTGGCGGACTGGTCGCTGCCGAGCGCGGCGACCACGTGCGCCACGAAGGTGCCGCCGCCCGACGCCGCCGCGATCTCGGCGATGTACCGGAACGACGCCATGTTGCGGAGGAGCCCCAGCGCGGGCGCCAGCCCCGGCGGCTCGTTGCTGCTGCTATCGTAACCGTCCAGGAAGTCCCTGACGCACGCGAGCGCGCCGGCCTGGAACGCCTCGACCTTGAGCCGCTGCGCGTCGTCGCCGTCCCCGTCCGTGAGGCGCTGCAGGCACCCCAGCGCCTGCTCCTGCGCGCGCGGCGTGCCGAGAGACACCAGCTGCAGCAGCAGCGGCACCGGGCCGCCGCCGCCGCCGCCGCTCTCCCCCTCGTCGGCGCGGAACGCCGGCAGGAGGTCCGCGTGCGCCGCCAGGCTCCGCAGCACCCCGGCCGCCGCCGCCTGCGCCGCCGGCGTGCCCCCCGCGCAGGCGCACAGCAGCGCGGACACCCCGCCCCGCGCGCACACCGCCGCGCACGCGTCCCGCGACGAGGCCGTCAGCGGCAGCAGCGCCGCGCACGCGTGCTCCGTGGTGGTTGCGCTGGACCCGGACTCCAGCGCGCGGCACAGGTGGGGCACGATGGTGCTGGACTCTTGCGTCAGGGCCGGCCCCGCCGCGTCCGAGGAGGCGAGTGCGGCCAGCGCGGCCACGGCGCGCTCGCGGAGGTCCCCGCAGCAGGCGGTGGCGGAGTCGAGCAGCGCCGCCACGGCGTTGACAGCGGCGGCCGCGGACGGCGCCGGTAGAGATGCGGCGGTGGACGCAAGCTCCTCCAGCGCGGCGGCGCGGGAGGCCGCGGAGCCCATGCGGAGCCGGGAGACGAGCGCGTCCTCCGCGGCGGGACCACCGGATGCGGCGGCGGAGGAGGTGGGCCCTGGGGTGGGCGCGGCGAGGAGGCGGGCGTCGGCGGCGAGCTGGGCAAGGTCGGCGGCGGTGGAGGAGAGCAGGGAGACGGTGTGGAGGTGGCCGAGCCTGGGCTGCGCGTCCCCAGCGGTGGGCACGGAAGAGACTGACAGCAGGGCGCGGAGCGCGGCGGCGAGCGGGGCCAGCAGCGGCGCGGCGGACGGGAAGGCCGGGCTGGCGAGGGAGGCCGAGAGCGCGGCGAGCGAGGCGGAGATGGAAGGCCAGTGGCGGCGGAACGCCGGCGAGGACGCCGCCGCGGCCGGCACCGCGTCCAGCAGGCGCTGGCACTCCGAGAGGGACGGCGCGTCCCCCGCCGACTCGTCCTCCGCTGCCGGCGGCGGCGGCGGCTGCGGCGACGGCGACGGCATGGGCATAGCGAGCGGCGCGCCGGCGGGAGAGGATCAGATGGGGGGACTGGGGAGGAGGAGCGAGAGGGAGATGCCGGGAAATGAATGAATGGGAAAATGAGCTGGGGTGGGTTGGCGCGTGGAGTGCGAATTGTGCGCTGAATCAGCGCGCCAATTGTTGCCAAGAAGCCCAACCACTCTCCTATACTGCTTGCTACTGCTGGCGTCGTGTGGGCAATTTTCTCCTCGTCGTTTTTTTGGTAGGTGGCTTGGCTGGCTTTGCTTCGCCACTCTGTCACTCAGTGTGAGTGTGAGCTGCTAATGCTCTGCTTCCTTCGGTTCCTTCCATGGACTCATGGTCCTACTAGCTTTAGCTTTGAGCGTGTTGTGTTGTGATTCTTCCGGAAGGAAGGAAACCCGGTCAGGGTTTCCCGGGAGCACATAAAGTGTGTGTGTGTGAGAGAGAGAGAGAGGGAGACTCCTTTTGGATCATCCAGTCATTATCGTTTAGATTAGTGAGGGGACGACGGCAGTGTCCGATTTTCTCATTGCGTGGAGCGGTGGTGGACAAAGGCGGAGGTCCATTGGGAGAATTCAACTCAATCCGAGCTGAAGAAAAGGTCGGACTCAAACGAAACAAGGATTGTCGTTGCGTTATTAGCGCCAAATTTGGAGTGCAAAAGAATCCCTTTTTCGCGAGCTCCAAGTAAGTCCTCGCCATCCGCCCTAGTTGATCTAAGCTCTAGATTATGTGATCCAAACATGATCTAATTGTTGGTCCAGTGCCTTACTCTTAGATGTCTTATTACACATCATGACTATTAGAATGCATGCATGCACGTCTTAACAAAGACGAGAGTGATGACGTGCTTTTGTTTTGAGCTCATGCTTTACCAGAAAAAAGAAATACAAGATTCAGTTAGTGCGTACGTGTGCCTTGCTTTGCTAGGTCTTATATCGTGCATCCAAGAATATAGTAGTGCGCCTCTTTTTGTACGAGCAGAAAATGTGCATACACTTCTAGTCGACGTTTAGAACCCGGAACTTCACAGAAATCATATGCAAACATACAAATGCGACAGCAGAAAAAAAGAACACATTTCAAGAGAGGGCCTTGCATTAATGTATGTTTGCTTTAACTAATCTACAGCAATTGCCCGTACATTATGATAATAACATCTGGGCTGGCTTGGCATTTGCCGTGCCGGCAACATGTACATTGCGTGTACGGTTTCTTTTAGAAAAAAAAAAGGCAGAAATTGCAACAAAATTGCATGCGCGTCCTCTTAATAGACTTTCTCTCCTTTAAACAACACAGTACTACTAATAGTTGAGTTCCACAGTATTAGAGAAGCTTAAATGGAAATATGGAATGATACTGTGTACTACATAATTGCAGAGACCTGCTTTTTACAAATTACGACCAAGCAACCAGTGGTAGTAGACTCTGACTGGGACTACTTATTCCATTCCATTTTACCACATTTTCGGGTGTGCGCGGGTCCCCGTGGTGGGCACTAGGCTCTGCAGTTGTCCCAATGAAATAAATATGGAAAGATGTGTGACGCAGCAGGGGAGACAGGAGAAGGTTGGAAGCTGGAAAGTTGGTGAGAGCACATGAATCCCAATAATCCCATCGATCGGCCGGCCGGTAAAAAGATCGGTGGTTCATGCACACCCGCCCAAGGATCAGAAAGATTGTGGTGGATTGGCAGCCTAGCTAGCTCATGCCACGGATCAGGTAGGCAATCATCAGAAGATTAAAAAGTTGATCGGGTTTATATACTCTAGTAGTATTAGATGTGTCCTAAATTCGTTTAAGTATACTACTCCTAGCTGTGAGTCTCTAACAACTTGGGCTTTTTTTTTTTTTGGTTGGCTAAAAATATTACCGTGCCAAAGATCTGGCAAGGAAAGGTTGTCAAAAACATGTTACAAATATTTGTCATACATTTGATATCTTAATCATGAGATGTTGGGAAATTTCGTAGCAATTCAACTAGCTAACAAAACTTTGGCTTGCTAAGTTTTGGTAAGCAAGTTTTGTCTATCAAAACCAACCAGGCCCCAAAAACGCAAAAACAAGAGGAAAGAGTATAAATTACTCACCTCATGTGTAGCCTATATAGTACATCTTGATTCAATTTACTCCCTCCAAGCATTTTGATTGGTTTATTTCAACCTTTGACACATGTTTTCCACATAAAAATTGAGTTTTAGTTTAGGAAACAACTGACATCAAGATTATTTTAAAAACATATTCCTATATTAGAAAAAAAAACTATTGTTATATTTCATACAATTTTATATTTCTAGTGTCATTTGTTATTAGCTATTACATGTTTTAACCTATGAAAAAATAATAAATGATGGCAAGTTTTTTTAGCTCTCAATGATGGTTTGGTGTTATAACCCAACATATGGTGTCATCATAATTTGATCTCTACTAGAACAGTACTAATTCTCCATTATTCGCTAGAGCAGTTTTATCTTGAAAAAAAAAAGATGTTAACCATGCACTCAGCACAAGTAAAAAGGAGTGACGATCTGGCTAGCTCAGTCCACACCGGCCTTACTTACTCCCCAATTTCAAGTACGCACAGTTATATATATATACCACTGTCACGAGCGAGGATTCTTTTTTTAATAAAAAATGATAATGATTGTGGTATATAATAACCCCATTGACTTTGCGGCATATATTAACGTCGCAATCAAGGCAAGCGTCACGATGTTTAATTTATATATATAAGCGCGACACTCGCTGAGATTCTCTCTTTGCCACAGCACGCGGGCCGGGGCGCTGGCCGGGTTCATTTGCAACATTACATTGGTCTTGGTCGGCCGGACGTTAGTTTAAGCGCGCTGTGATCGATGTGTTACGAACGACGCATAGAAATACGAAGTAAATGAAATCAAATAACGCAGAGATGACACATGATTTACGTGGAAAATCCTTCCAATGCTAAGAGGAAAAATTATGGACATCAGTCGGCAACAATCTCACTATATCAAAGTTTAGGGTTACACGTCTATAGAGGCTTACAAGAGAATTAAGTCTCCATAGAGAATTTTTGTGTGTATTTTCTTAGAAGGATTGGTACGTATATATGAAGGAAAACTCTCTATCTCTATATCAACTAGCAATATGATACTAATTAATGTTATGTCTCCCACCTCTACCTTATAGACTTAAATATTAAAGCCTATTAGGAACACATATACTGGGCCCATCTTAAAGTGAATTTGGAACAAACTCCAACAAATTTCACCTTGAGACAAATTCATCTTGTATCATAAATCAACCCATCATCCTAAACACAACAAAGATAGAAAACCACTGGTGCCAACTATAGTCTCTTGGACTACTCAATTAAACCAACTAAGCTCGAGCATAACTCAAACTTAGCAACAGAAACAGACTTTATCATCATATCAGCAGGATTATCATGAGTACTAATCTTGCATACCTTCAGCTTACCTTCTTCAATCATATCACACACAAAATGATACTTGATATCTATATGCTTAGTTCTCTCATGGAACATCTGATCTTTAGTGAGGTAAATTGCACTTTGACTGTCACAGTGCAAACTTATGCAAGATTCAACTCCACTGAGCTCAGCATACAAACCTTTGAGCCATATTAATTCTTTGCACGCTTCACAAATAGCCATATATTCTGCTTCAGTAGTAGACAAAGCAACAACAGACTGTAAAGTAGCCCTCCAACTCACAGCACAACTGCCAACAGTAAACACATAACCAGTAAGTGATCTTCGCCTGTCCAGATCAGCAGCATAATCAGAATCCACATAACCAATGAGACCCTTATCAGTTCTTCCAAACTTCAAACAGGAATCTGCTGTGCCTCTGAGGTACCTGAAAATCCACTAGACTGCCCTCCAATGTTCTTTGTCAGGATTAGACATATATCTACTAGCAAGACTCATAGCATATGACAAATCTGGACGAGAGCAAACCATGGCATACATCAAAGACCCAACAGCACTAGAATAAGGAACCCTTGACATGTACTCAATCTCTGCATCTGTACTAGGACACTGAGCAGCTGACAACTTAAAGTGAGGTGCAATAGGGGTACTAGCAGCCTTAGCATTTTGCATGTTGAAACGCTGAAGAACTTTCTTGATATAATTTTGTTGACTAAGAAATAGCAAACCAGATTTTCTGTCTCTACTAATTTCCATACCAAGAATTTTCTTAGCACTACCAAGATCTTTCATATCAAACTCACTACTTAACAACTTCTTTAACTTAGTGATTTCATTCTTGCTCTTTGCAGCAATCAGCATATCATCAACATATAACAGCAAATATATAGGTGATCCATTAACATGCTTGATATAAATACAGCTATCATATCTAGATCTTTTGAAACCGTGTGACAACATAAATGAATCAAACCTCTTGTTCCACTGACGAGGGGACTGTTTCAAACCATACAAGGAGCGCGTCAACTTGCACACATATTTTTCTTTGTCAGGCACTATGAACCCTTCCGGTTGGTCCATGTATATGTCCTCCTCTAACTCTCCATGCAAAAAAGCAGTCTTCACATCTAACTGCTCAAGCTCAAGATCATGTGAAGCAATAATACTCAAGAAAGTACGAATTGAACTGTGTTTTACCACTGGAGAGAACACATCATTATAGTCAACACCCGGAATTTGACTGTAGCCTTTAGCAACTAACCTTGCCTTATACTTTAGAGGCTCGTTTGGAGATAAACCCTCCTTTCTCTTGAAGATCCACTTGAGTTGATAGTCTTCTTTTTCTTAGGCAAAGGTACAACCTCCCATGTACTGTTCTTCTCAAGAGACTGCATCTCCTCATGCATAGCAGAAATCCAATTCTCACTATCAGCACAACGAACAGCTTCTTTATAGGTTGCTGGCTCATGAACATTCTCCACCTGTTCAGCACAACTCAAAGCATAGTAAGACAAATTACATTCTTCAATAAGACGTTTAGGAGGAACTACTGTCCTTTTTGACTTGCGTTGAGCAATAGGTAAATCCTCCTCTAGCTGTAAAATAGGAGGAGTTTGCTGAACATCATCATGAGCATCATCAGTAGCAACATCATTATTATGGTCATTCGGCTCATCAACAGGCTCCACCTGAACACCTGTATCATCATCAACATGCTCCACCTGCATGCGCATACGCTGCAACTCTTTTTCTGGAACATGTTCTGAGGGCAGACTGTTAGTAAACATCACAGATTCATTGAATACAACACTCCTGCTTATAAAAGTCTTTCCGGTTTCAGGATTCCATAATTTATAGCCTTTGACTCCCGAACCATAACCAAGGAAAAGACACTTAACAGCTCTAGGCTCTAATTTTCCATTGTCAACATGAGCATAAGCAGTGCATCCAAAAACTTTTAACTGTGAATAATCAGCAGGCGTACCAGACTATACCTCAATAGGAGTTTTCTTATTTAGTGGAATAGAAGGTGATCTGTTTATCAAGTAACAGGCAGTATTAGCAGCTTCAGCCCAAAAACGTTTGCTCATCCTTGCATGAGACAGCATGCAACGGGCCCTAGAGATAATGGTCCTGTTCATCCGTTCAGCCACACCATTCTGTTGTGGAGTATGGGGTATGGTGTGATGCTTAACAATGCCTTCCTGTCTGCAATAATCATTAAAGGCATGCGAACAAAATTCTTCACCATTATCAGTACGAAGCAATTTTACCTTCCTTTCAGTTTGCCTTTCTATCATTACTTTTTAGTTCTTAAAAGCAGCAAAAGTATCATCTTTCTGTTTCAGAAAATAAGGCCAAACCCTTCTAGAGTAATCATCAATAATTGTAAGCATGTAACGAGCACCACCAAGTGAGGGCTTCTTAGAAGGACCCCATAAATCAGCATGAACATAATCAAGAGTACCTTTGGTGGTGTGAATAGAAGTGTTGAACTGTACCCTCTTATGCTTGCCGAAAATGCAATGCTCACAAAATTTGATCTTACTCGAAGTGCAGCCATCCAACAGGTTTCTCTTCATCAATTCTGCCATACCATGGTAACTCATATGTCCCAAACGCATGTGCCAAAGGTTAGTTTTACTAGACTCATCATTAGTAACAGCAGCAACAGCGGAATCAGAACCAGGTAAAGTATACCCTCTAAGGACATATAACTTTGTAGGATTAAGATCACCTTTCAAACAGACAAGAGAACCTTTTGATACCTTTAGAACGCCATCTGAACCGAAATATTTGTAACCTTCTGCATCAAGCGTGCTCAATGAGATAAGATTTCTGGACATTCGTGGTATATACCTGACGTTTTTCAGCGTGCGTGTCATGCCATCATCAATCTTGATCTGAACTGATCCAATCCCCACGACGTCACATGGGTTATCATCTCCCATCTGCACAACATCCTCTTTCTGCACAGGCTTATAAGAACTAAACCAATTTCTTTTAGTGCAAATATGAAATGAACATGCGAAATCAAGAATCCATTCATCATGACCAGCAACACAACCAGCAAATACTACCATACAATCTCCAGAATCATCATCAGAAGCAGCAGCAGAAGCAACAGAGACCTTACCAGCCGTCTTATTTTTTCTCTCCTTATTCTGTACTTTTTTGCACTCATCAACATTATGATTTCTCAGCTTGCAATAAACACAGAACTTTTTAGTACCAGGCGACTTGGACTTTGAACAGCCTCTCCTATCGTAGCTCTTTTCATTTGAGGATCTGTTTTTAGTTCTGCCCCTCACATGCAAAGCTTCGCCCTTTGAGGACGACAACCCGTCATTCTGCACAATGATCTTCATCTTCTCCCTAGACTGGAGAGCCTCATAAACTTCCTTTAGAGTTAGTTCATCATGGCTCAAAAGTATGGTGTCACGGAAATTTGCATACGAATTTGGCAAAGAACATAACAGTAAAAGACCTAAGTCCTCATCCTCATACTTCACCTCCATTGACACAAGGTCGGCCACGATCTTCTTGAATTCAGCGATGTGAGTCATCACCGAATCCTCCTCCATCCTCAGAGTGAACAGCTTCATCTTCATCTGCATCTTACTGGTTAGATCCTTGGACATGCAGATCGATTCCAGTTTCAGCCATAGTTCTGCAGCAGTTTTCTCAATCAAACACTCATGCAAAATGTCATTATGAAGATGTAACTGAATTAGGGCGAGAGCCTTCTGATCCTTGTGGATCTCCTCAGGAGTCCAATCGGCCTTTCTCTTGCCGAAGTTATCCAGCGCCTCATCGTAGTCATGAGTCTGCGCCAGAATCCCCCGTATCTTGACTTGCCATAGCGAGAACCGTGTGTCGTAGTTCAGCAGCGGAAGATCGAACTTCATCGACGTCGTCATGATCCGTACAGCAACAAGAGCTCTGATACCACTTGTTATGAACGACGTATAGAAATATGAAGTAAACGAAATCAAACAATGCAGAGACACACAATTTACGTGGAAAACCTCTCCAATGCTAAGGAGAAAAACCACGGGCACCAGCCGGCAACAATCTCACTATATCAAAGTTTGGGGTTACACGCTTATAGAGGCTTACAAGAGAATCAAGTCTCTATGGAGGATTTTTGTGTGTATTTTCCCAGGAGGATTGGTACGTATATATATGGAGGAAAACTCCCTATCTCTACATCAACTAGCAATATGGTACTAATTGATGTTGTGCCTCCCACCTCTACCTCATAGACTTAAATATTAAAGCCCATTAGGAACACATGTACTGGGCCCATCTTAAAGTGAATTTGGAACAAACTCCAACACGATCATCATATCGGTCCACGTACGATGCAGATCATCGTCAAGGGACTGTCAGGCTTAAATGCCTGTCATCTGTCTCGATCGCTTGGCCCGGCGTAAACCTAAATACTCTCGGGCCTTAGAATGTTCGTCGTGTGTGCGTACGAATGGTGCACGCAGTATACGGTGGTTGCTGCGACTGCGATGCACACCACCAATACTCCGTGTCATGTGGCCAAATCAAAATACATGCACGTATGGCGAAATAGCCATCTTTGTCCGTCCCTAAACTACTGGGCGAGGCTCCTTTTGATCCATCGAGTATTAAAACATCCAAATTATTCCCGAAATTATCAATTTTTGGGTCAATCTCGTCCATCCTATTAGCTACCCCATTAGCTAATCGCTATGTGTCCCTGGGTGCATACAAAATGTTATCGGTACCCTTCTGTTTTTCCTTTAGGAGCCGCCAGGCTGATGTGCAACGTGGGCGTGCATATGCTAAAATCCAATCCTCATCAATTGGACCTGGAGCAGCAGCAGGATAGAGTAGCTCTTAGAAAAAAAGCATCAACACGTTTGGTGCATTCAAAGAAAAAGATTTAGTTTTAAGGCACTAATATTAATGCCTCTGGATCATTCAATCATTAGTTTGTGAACACTTGCATTTGTTACGTCAAAAACATGGGCATCAGACATGAGACATATATGTCATCCATTATCAGGAATCGAGAATTTGTTTATGCACTCGATGTATCTAAGTTCCACGATTTTATTATACTTTATTGATGAGTTGTTCATTGCTCGTTGACTTTGTGAAATTTGACTCCGCCATCTCTCTCGGCTATTGAGCCTTTATTTCCTCAATTATATTATATTTATTATAACACTTGGATTTGACGGTTAAAAAGATCGATCCTTCATTAATTGTCCCAAGATCATAAGATCTAGAACGTGCTTTTAAATACGAACTACGGTGTTCCCATTTTCATCAATGTAAGTGATATTTTCTTTTTTTTTTTCAAAAAAAAAACTTGAACCGGTTCACACTAAATTTTATAGCGCTAGATTTGGATGATTATTTACAAGGCAAGGAGTGCTTCTGCGTACTCGCTACAAGGATCGTAACTTCAAGTCATTAGTCTCATCGTTGCCGATGGTTGTCACGGAGAGAAAATTAGGCTATTACATGATGAATATAATCATTGGTTAAACGTGATGAATAATCTGTTGCCTATGCCGTGCTCAAAGATGTAGCTACGGATGTTCTTCCAATGTTTCATTTGCATTTTGGACTAGTTCCAGAACATTGCATCTCGAAAAAGAATGTACCAAGAAAAATGTACAATAAGTACCAAACAGGTAGAGAGACACTACCGAAATATGCAGAACGTAGACCCATAGTACTTTTCATTTCATTTTTAGTTGTTTAGGAACATAAAGGACAACTAGGTAGTTTCACATAATTGAATTAGCTACACTCATTGTGGGCCATGTCAAAGAAAACTAGCAAAATGATCTGCGCAAAATAACACAAAATTGTTCACCTTCTTGCCTCTATTAAAATTGTTTACCTTCAGCTAATAATGTCAAGGCCGGATATCACAAAATTGTTTACCTTCTTGCCTCTCTCTTAAATTTACGAACTTATAAAAGGTTCTCTATTTTAGTAATTGCTCCGAATTTCTGCACTCACGAAACGAAACGACGCCGCTGTTCCACTGTTCTACAGTAATCCCACCTCCGCAGACGGACGCCGCGCGCGAGCACCCTGAGGTGACACCCTGCACACGTACAACCCAAAACCACGCTGAGCGCTAGAGAGATACCACCATGCGTGGACTTGATATTGGCACGAGACCTGACTTGGGCGCGGCAGTCAACGACATCTCGGCCATCGCTCCGCTTGCGTTGACCTGGCCCTGACATTGGCGTAATTAACTCTGTAAAAATACATCGTGCATTTCCAATTTTCCACCGCCGTAACAAATTAATTTAAATTAAGTTAAAGCTCCACGAATATTATGCAGTAAAATGCCGCCAATGCATTTGCTAGCTACTGCAACGTGCTTTGAAGTTTGCGAAAAGTAAGGCAAGGATAGATACCACAGAGTCAACCTGGGCATTTGGGTAAGCCGAATGTTCGGGTCGTGTAGGTCGGGTATTTTGAAATTCAGGTAATCGAAATAGGTACCCGATATTCAACCCGAAAAAACACTAACCGCTATTTCGGGTACATGATAATTTGGGTTTGGGTATACCCAATCTACCCGATTCAGATATGTACTTGATTATTGCAGGCTTACCACATCTAGAAGAAGCTATTTTCATCACGCACGGTTGCTACAGCTATAATTTGCCATCAATGGTGATTTCTGATTACCACCAGAGCAAAGCAAATTGTCTTTTTTTTGTTGGCAATAGGTAATTCTTGGGCATTGACATTTAATATTGCACCAATTCTTGTAGCAGCATGGGCTTAGTACACAAGTCTCAGTGTGGTATCTACATCGTGAAAATGAAATTAGTCGCCCATTTTTCGCATAGTGGAATGGATATGGAATGAAGAAGCCTAGGGGTGGCCGGAGGGGCCATGTGCCCCCTAACATATGACAACGTTATTTTTATTAGTATAATCTTATAATTTTATTTATATATTCAGTGCAATAATTTTGTACTATTTCAATAAATACAAATAAAAAATTATAAGATTATACTAATAAAAAACTTTTGATATCTTTAAGAAGGGCAAGGCCCCTAGCGGTCCCACCTTGGCTCCTTCACGGGCTGGGTCAGCTCTGGTGCTCATGCGGCACATTTGTGTATTCATTCACCGTATGAAAAACAGGTGACTAATTTCGTTTCTATTGTGCACAACAAAGACTGTCAATTAAATCTGGGCTACTGCACTAATGGCTGCAACATTAAATAATTGTTAGTACCCTAAAAGCTCATTTTTCAATTTCCAGCCTCTCCTCCTCAGTGCAGACATGGCAAAAAATCTTGGATGGGCTATAGAAGGGTTCCATGGGATACTTAATGTTAGCACTGGTAGATGGGGCTTGAGCCCCGATCCATCCGAGACTCGGTATGGTTAGGCTGTACGGATACAAGGAAAACAAACTATGTTTCTTCATATCCAATCTCTCATGAGGCAACAACATATTAGTAAGTAAATATGATATTGGCAAATAATTAGCATGTTTTGGGGTACATTAGTATTGTATTAAGTAGAACAAGTGTGCACATGATAAAATTAATTAACTAGCATACAATTGATTCGAATTACGAAATAACTATTATCTTATTAGTGCTTGCTTTTCCATTTCAATTTAGTATGATGTACACTGGTGTAGCCAACCAACCAAACACTCTACTCAGTCTTGTTCTTCAGATTTAGTGAATCAAACAATAACCAGTTGCAAATGTTGAGTCCCTTTCTCAGCCTAACTAGTATTTGCGAGGCAGGCTCCACTGAGTATAGGAAACCAAACACGCTATTGGGTGCCATACACATTGATGTTTTTCTCCTTCTATACTAATAATAATAATACACTATGCATTATTGATGCGTGTATCTCTGATGGAAAAAATAAACAATAGACAAATTAAATATATGTGCATACAGTTTGCAGTGAAGTATGGTACATAATACTAGTCAAGAAGGTTCGTGGAGAAACTAATAATATTGTATTCCATTCATCGATTCATTTTGAATACAAATGTAAGGGCAACATGTGTATACTAGTATAATGCCCGTGCTAATGCTACGGCTTTATCTAAGAAATGTTCATAAAAGCAACCAATTTTTTCTACATAGTTGTATTTGAGTCTATATACCATTCGGGAATACTTTTGCATATAAAAAGATGTAGTAGAGGTATTTATCAAATTAATCATTAAAAGATTGGCAAATATTTCACATGGATATGGTTAATGCAGAAGTAGTGTTAAACATGCTTACAGCGCAATTGACATGCTCAGTTCCAACAAAAAGGCATTCCATGTCATCTCGCTCTCCCCAACAATCATGATGAGTTCATGTTTTTTACTTTTTCCTTTCATGTCATATCCTTTATGAGGCCAGTCATTATAAATATGCAGTAGAGAATTAAATAAAGTGACTCCTTCACATTAAATATTTACCGATGGCCCTAGATAGTCTACTTCTTGTCATGGTTGTGGTGCCAATGCCACCATGGCTATGAGATCCCCATGTGCAGTTGGTTGGATATTGTCCTTGTTCAATATAATTGGCGAGTTTTGGTCCATCTTTGAATGATTAGTACCTGCATTTTTAAAAAACAAAAATTATATAAAGAGCCTGACTAATCTCGGCACTAACGCTGGTACTCACATTGTCCTCCTCATCTCCTCCCTTTGTTCGTCGGACATCTCAGCTCGATGAATCCATTACTGCAAGTTCCTTTCTTCCCTTGTACGTCGGGCTCATCTATATATTGCGTGTTTGGACATTTGTAGAAATTCAATAGAGTAAATTGCACTGTAGGTACCTAAACTATTTGGTGTGTAATAGATAGGTACTCAAAATAAAAAACGTAACTTCTGGGTATTGGAACTATACTTGCATAACTTCTGAGTATTTTAACTAAAAAATGTAACGTTTAGGTACTGAAACTATATTTATGTAACTTTTGGGTACTGACATTTTTGTGAAAACCTTTTTAAAAAGGTGATGTGGTCTCGTGGTGCGATGGCGAGGTGGTGGCGGAGGAGCACGCTCCCGGCGATGTTCTTCATCTGTAGGGTGTTCGAAGAGATGCGGCTCGTGGACTTTCTGCGTTCGAGATGAAACAAGAAGTCACGAGTTGGACGCGCCTAGCTCGCGTTACTCGGCACGAAACGGAACGGAACGGAGGCCCCTACCACAGCGAACGCGCTCGCGCCATGGTGAGGACTGTGTGTGAGCCACGACGCGCCCAGGCAGGCAACGTCCGTGCGCGACTGGGCGGGCCGATACTATTATTATCGCGTGTCCTCTCTCGCCGTCCTGATAGTAAGCCCTTGATTTTGAAGGAAGGAATTGACTTGAGAAGTTTTAATTATAGTGCTAACGCCATGGCTTTATTTCTGAAATAATAACAAAAACAATCAAACGGCGATATTATTTCATAGTTCAAGTTTTGTGCAATTTTGTAGAAACAATTAAGGCCTCTTTATCTTTATATCTGAAAATTTTAGTTCCAGCACTGTAGTAATCTTAAGAAGAATATTAACATCATAATGCATTGATAAATTGTCCATTAAGTGTGCAGATCCTAGCTTTGGTTGCTGATCTCTGCAGTAAGCAGAGCTATGTGTATCTAGTGCCAACTGAAAGCCCCTAGACCACCTCGAAATTCAGTGAGCCTCTATTCAGAACATGGAATTGTCTAAAGGATAAGGGGATCAATAGATTCCATTGTGAGTGAGAAGAAAGTACGCTGAGTTGTTGGCATTGGTTTCAGGTTCCACTATATCAGTGCTAATCATTGGATCAGAGATGAAGTTTCCGGTACTAATGAGTGAACTCTGAACCAATGCCAACTCAGGGTACCTTCACTTAAAGCATCTCCAAATAGTTTTCTAAATTTTTCTCTTGAAAACTCCATGTTTTCCAACTCCAGAAAAGTCTGTGAGAAAAAATTTGCAATATCCAATAGTACCTAATATTTGAGTTCTAAAAAGTCAAATCAACTGGTAGGCAGCAGCAGTTCAGTACCATCAGCATGTAGGCACGCACCAAGAATAGTGCCAAGCACAGCCCTTCCAAATTAAATTGAGTCCCTGAGCTTAATTCCGATGTATCCTGCTAACATCCAGACGGCTCATTAACAAACGGATCGAAAGGATGCAAAATCGATCATCTCCAGAAGTAAACTGCTAGACGGGGATGTGAGGGAACTGAAATATATTGCTATAGGGAAGACGTCACCTTGAGTGCCGAAGGCCATGCAGACCATGCAAGGCCGGCGGCCGCCGGAGACTGCCAGCGCGGCCTGCCATCATCGCCTCCCTAACTGGGGGTCGTGCGTGACTCGCCGGCGGGTTGTGACGCGGATAGGCCTTTGGCCTTAGGCACGCGCTGTCTGTGGGGCCGCCGGGTCCTTGGGCCGGCGTCTGTATCTTGCCCGGAGGTTGGAGATCGCGTCCGCACCGCGCCGCTGCTTCCATGCCTGGCGATCAGATCAGGCAGCGCGACGGCCGAAAACCCTAGCTGCGTCAGGATCCAAGAGGCTGTGGCGGAAGTTGCGTCTTTTTTTTTTCTTTGCAAGGGCGCTCGAGCAAAGAATATAGACAGAAAAAAGAAGAAAATGAGTGGGATGCCGCGGTGGGTGAGGAGAGTGGGAAGCCGTTTTAGACTTTTAATCTTAGTCGTGTATCTGTAGGGTGTGCTGTGAGTCATTGATCTTAAAAGAAAAAATTAATTTAAAATTTTTTTTAATTATAGTAAAGATTTGTGCGCATCATGGTTTAAGTAATTAGTAATTGTATGCCATGCATAAAAAATGAATTACTACTTACGCATTTAAAAACAGAAGGCAAACGATATAGCACAGCATATATAGGAGGACATATATATATATATATATAACATAATAGCAATAAAACAAACCACTGATGACGTCACCAAAAAATATTAAATAACAAACAAACTAACCACACACCGACGGAATTGAAGAGCAGCAGGGACTGCGGATCCATCCATCATTGTATCTGCCCCACTTTTGCAGCTACATGTATCTACTATACATAGCTGGGGTGGTGTTAGTTCTCCAGCTACAAAGCCTACCGCTCCGGTGTCCACAGTACACATACACCCAGCATCACGAGAGAGACCGACCAGCAGACAGCCTGGCGCTATCATCAAATCACTCATGCATCATCGTACGCACACATCGACGTACTGTACGATTACGATCCCAGCATCTATACAAGTACGTACGGCTTCACTTTCAGCCATGCATGTATGCAAGGGAGTATATGTGTACGTGCGTGGGCCCGTAAGCCGCCCAGAGCAGCGATAACATACTCCTAGATAGACCCCTTTCTCTTTCTCGACTCGACGATCGACTTGCCCCTTGCCATAGCAAATCCGGCCTGTCGGGTTCGGGACCGGGTACACGTTGGTGCAGTGCATCCTCTTCCTCTTCCAACGATAAATAATTCAGGCCACTAAAATTTTGGTTGGCCACTTTCATCATTTTTGTCGAGCCGGCCCAACTGGTCATCTGTGCCCACCACACTAGCTATTTGCGAAGGAGGAAAAGGTGGGTGCGAAAATTCATGTTTCACAATAAAAAAAATTATTTAGAGTACATACGGTTTTTTGGAGCCGATATTTTTTTTTGAAACCTCTCGCCTAGGTACAGCTGTAGTATCTGGTATATGCACAAACACACATCACACCACCCACACACACCTACTCACATCACACACGTGCACAACTAGACCTATAACTACACACAGATCGAAAGACTGCATCCTTCTTGAGATCAACGAGACCATTAAGGCTCCGTAGACGACGGACACATCGCAGTCCCATTGTGACACCAAGCGGAGAGAGACTGCAGAAAAAAAACAAGAAAAATTCCTTAAGATGAGGCCCCTGAGTTGATTCCAGGAATCGAACCTAGGACTGGCTGCTCCTACCACCCGGAACCAACCAACCGAGCTAGGCTCGGTCCTCTTGTCGCCGATATTTTAAATAGATCAACGTAAGAAAAACAAAACACTAACGGGGCCGGGGATGAAAAGTAGCTAGGTGGGGAAGAAGGACATGTGCGGATATCCATCTGTGGTATTGTTACTGATGTGTGTGGGTAGAAAATTCCATCCATGGGTCAGGTACAAGATTCTACTCTAGGTAATGAGGGTGCTGGTATGTCGTTTTACCTAGCTAATAATTACTGCTTAAAATATAAGGGATTCTGTATCTATTCATCTAATAACAATCTAACTCGTGGGCTGGTTCGTTGAAAAAAGAAACTCATGGGGTGGTGGTATATGTACAAAATGTTACTCTTAGGTAGGAATGTGCCCAATATGAACTAGCAGGCTCAATGGAGGCACGATCGGTTTGGGTATCTAACTTTTGATGACTTCATATATGCTGTCGTGTACGTCTGTGTCATAATTAAGATACTCCGTATGTGTGATGGTATGCTCAACTGTTTAAGCTAATTGTCCATTATAACATTATTTGACACAATGACTAAGGGTCTGTTTGGTTCCCACCATCTAAACTAAACTGGACTAAAATTAGTCATATTTTAGTACCTCTTAAGTGAGTAGTGGAACTAAAGTGTTTTAATCACCTTTTAGGTAGTTAGTTTTTTGGTACTTTACTAAAGTTTAGTCCACTTTAGTTTAGGAGGTGAAACCAAATAAGCCCTAAGAAAAACAGTTTTAATTTGGAGTTGAGGATATACTCATAGTATATTCTACCACTGTCACAGTCCTCGAACCATATAGCTGGGGACCAAAACCTCCTAATCCCTCGAAAATTAATTAAGTTGTGCACAAGAGAAGACCACCCAGTCAAAGGTACGTAGCTGGTACACAAACTAAACCAAGGGCATCTAATTAATTGATGAGACTGATTAATTAAGGAAGGGAACAAACAAACAATACGGGCCACAAAAATGTCGGCTCCACTTGGCCATGGCTGTGCATTGGCAAATAGAACTTGCGGCGTGCGACCCGTCGCTTTCCGTAGTGGCTGGTGCAACGGAAAGTTGCTGGAATGGAAGCGTCTAGCTGCTGTTCCTTTATTTCTTTTGCCATACATATAGAAATATACAGCTCGTGTAAAGTTGCTTGGACACAGAAATGCTTTGCGTATGCGATCGATCGAGAGCAACGACCACACGGATGCTAGCTCTTGCAGTCTTGCTGTTGCTGCTTTATTTGCATTGCTCTAATTAATCTACCTCAAGCAAGTAGCGCCTTCCCAAGGATTGATCGATCTTCATATGCATTATATATTGACGTATTGCAACAATGAAAATTGATGAAAATATTTCCCGCCAAAAAAGTTGAAAATATATATAGAAAGTAATTAAATACATATGTTACAGATCAATCAGACGATCGAACTCTGAAAAAGTTATGCGTACCTGCTTAATTATTTGCTTCTATGCATGGACGGAGGTTAGCATACCTAATAATTATTGGTACATCATGTGACGCGTGATGGACCAAGCATGCACATGCTGCTGATAAGGCCCTCCTCGCTAATCCGAGGCATAAAACAAAGATTAGTACACTTGGACGGGAGCAAGAGAAGCTAGTGTGATTGAGCATACAGTATGCATTATTATTTCTGGAATCTATCGCCACGTACGCTAGGTTGTATGTCCTAACCACCAACGGTGTCTGGTGACCAAGAATATATTCCATGCCAAATAGGTAGCTCTAGCAGGACAGTGCAAACGATTATTTAACTTGTACGTAGTATATATATGTATATATATGGTCATATATAGACTCATATAGTCAAGCGCGAGGGACAATGCAAAGCTAACATTCACAAGCAAAGATATGCATGCCTTACAAGAGAAAGGACAAACGTAAAGATAGCAATGTGCTATAGTGTACTGTAGTTGCAACAAGTACAGTGTGCTCATATTCTTTGACATATGTACACGTGTTGAGTCGACAACAGGAGGAACGTACTAGGTATGTTGTGTGCACGGCATCATCTCTTCTGGTTGCTCGCTACTAAGCTACTAGCTTAGCTAGCTGCTTCTCCAGTCTATATGCTGCACCCATTTTTTTTTCCCAGATCGATCTGTTGAGAGCTCCACGTCAGTCCGCATGTATATGTCGATGATGAGCTGGCGGGTGGGATGTCAAATTAAATCAGGGGAGTACTGAGATCGATCAACGGCTGATGGATCGATTCCGATTTCTCGATTCCTCGGTAGATCGAGGACACACACGCGCGCACACCTCGTAATTAATCAAGTCTCTCCCTTCGGTCTCGGTCGACTCACCAGAGCGAGTCAATCTTCTTGTTAATTACTTTGCACTCTCCTTTGAACGAACGTCGTCGTTGCTGAAGGAGAAAAGGCTAGCCTAGCCCACGACGAGTACGTGACCGGTAGCCAGACCGGTACATACGTCGACCCACCGATCGTTTGCATTGGCAACAACTATGCATGTCAGTATGTGGTGCTGCCTGTCGTTGACCGGTCCTAGTCATTCTAGGCATATATACGTCGGCTTTATACCGCGCGCGCCCCCGACAATAGAACCTACAACACGTCGTCAAGTTATGCAATTACAGACAGACAAATTGTCTGTTGCTCAAGTTGGGAGTACAAAAAGGGTCCCGCAATAGGGTTGGTGTAACAACCCGAAAATTCGAGCTATAAATTTTCTTTTTCTTAAAACCTATGAGTGATGTTGTGTCATGTAGCAAAGAGGTCCCACACATGTTGCACTAGTACCACATGTTCTTAACTTACAACCCTAGTTCATGTGTCATGCATCATGTTGCATTTTAAATTCACTTGTGATTTGGATTTTATTTGATTTATGTGATGCTAGATAAATAAACCAATAATATTTATTTTTTTCAAATAAATATTATGGGAATTAATACCCCAACATATGCAAGGATCATGTATGTCCACTATTTGACAAATTATACAAAGTGACACATCATGTGTATATATATATATGTATATATATAGATTATTTTGAAAACATAAATAGAAAAGAGAAATAAAAATAAAAGAGAAAAAGGAAAGGCCCTTTAGGCCCGTGGCCAGAAGCCGGCCCAGCTGCTCTCTCTCTCTCTTTTCTCCTGCAACTGGTCAGCCCAACAAGAAGGCCCAGTAAGCCCACGACGGCCCAGCAAGGATCTACACCCGCGCCACGCCGTTCGTCACCCGCCGTCACTGACCGCTGGACCCCGCGTGGGACCGGGGTGTCATCTTTTTCACCCGGTCCCTCTCTCTTTGCCTCGGCGCGAGCAGAGCGCGCCACGTCCGCGCGACGCGCCCAACTGCCTGCCCGCTCCCGCCTCTCACCTGCGCGTTGGATGTTTGCCACCTGGACCGACAGTCCTGGCAAGAAGCACCCACGGCGTGGGCATCTTGCGCCCGCCGCACGCACCTTTTCCCTTCCGCGGCCGGGCGCACATGCCCATGTTCCCCTGCTGTCCCCCTCTCCCTTGGCCGCCAAGACACCCGCCTCGCTAGCCGCTGGCAGCTGGAGCCCACAACTCGCTGCAGCAGCCCGTGGAGTACCGAGGACAGAATTGCCCCGCAACCGCTCCATGGCCGCCATGCCACCCTGCCCTTGCTGCTCCGCTATAAGAGCACGCTCCTAGCACTCTAGGGTTTCCTAGGATGCGCCGCCGCCCCGGTGGCTACCCGAATCGAGTTCCCAGCAAGCCAATTTGGTAAAGAAAGGGGAGGAAGGGGGAGAAGGGGGTGGGGAAGAAGAAGCTGCCGACGCCGGAAAAGAAGCCGAGCTCCGCGCACGCCGGAGCTGCTGTTGTGAAGCCGTCGGGAGCAAGGGGCCAGGATCGCGAGGCCGGGGCCATACCGCAAGCCGTCGTTGCTGTTTGGACGTGTACTGCGCCTCCCTCTCATCTTCAACCGCAGGTGAGCAACGCCATGAGCTCCCTCTCCCAACCCCCGTCCACTGCTGCGGCCATGGCGCTCCACCTCGAGAGCGCGTAGCCAAGGCCAACACCGGCCGCTTGGAACACACGCACGCACACGCACATGACCAACCAATCCCTTTGGACTCCACGGCGTCAGGAGGACGCCGGAATGGCACATCATCTTGCCATCGCCGCGCGCCAAGCGCCGCCGCGGCGAAGCCCCTTTGCCGGCCAGCCAAGGACGCCTGGGCTTCATCGACTGGAGATCTGCACTCGCCTTGTCAAGGAGCACCCCGTGCGTGCGCTTGCTATTTGGATGCTACACCGGAGCACCGCTCGAGGGCGACCATGTCGCCTCGGAGCACCGCCGTGCCGTGCCGTTCCCCGATGACTCCGGCCACCACGAAGGGCAAGAAGATGATAAGCAGCTCCGCCGTGATGAGCCACATTGAGGATGGAGAAGATGGGAGCTGTGGAACCTCCCTGGAGGCCTTGTCGCGCACCGCGGCCACGCCGAGGCTCCGCCGTGGGCGTCGCTGCCTGCGTGAGCTCCGCCGTGGACTTTGGTCGCCGCCGGCGCATCAGGCAGGTGATGGGTGAACCCAATCGCACCCCACGCCCCTTTTTGGCTTGGAAGTGGACGCAACTGGGCTATTGCCATTCTTCGCCACCGTCGAGCCGCCGTTCGTCGAGGACCGAGCCTCCTAGTGCCAAGCTGCTGCCTTGAAGGCCATCGCTGTGATCGCCGAGACGCCCTGAAGCCGGAGCACAAGAAGATGGAGTCGATGGAGCACCAGAGCGCCGGGGATTGGAGCTCGGTTGTCGCCGGCGAACCTTCGTCGTCGGGCTCATGAAATAGAGGAAGGGGATTGAGCCGAACCGGAGCGGATGGACACGGTCCACACGGACCTGAGAGGCTGCTGGTAGACCCCGCGAACGCCGGTGCACCGAGGACTAGACGATGGACCGCATGGACCTAAGGACTCACCTGTGCACCGGCTCACATGAACCAGAGGCACTGACGGTGGACCCCAAATGAGATGGTGCACCATGGACCGACGCTGTGGACTGAGGCCGTTTTGGATCTGAGCTGATGACATAGACGAATCAGCGAAAGACACATGGCGGGCTAGCGGGCTAGACCAGCCCATGTTCGGCCCATGTTCGGCCCAGTCGGCCCAATAACGGCCCACTAACGGCCCAGTGGGACCCACCTGTCAGTTGACCATTGACCGAGTCAACGCTGACGTCAGCAGATGACGTCACCCTGGTCCCACCTGTCATTGCTGACGTCAGCATGATGTCATCTTCCACGTCAGCACCTGAGTTGCCACTGTTGGACACGCACGCGACACGTGGACCAATCCCGAGCCGCCACGTGTCAGCACTAGAATAATCCAGTCTTTATCTCTTTCAGAATATATGTAAATCTTCGAAAATTCATAACTAATTCATACTAACTCAGAAAAATATGATTCAAGTGCCCAAATTTTCTATAAATCGAGCTCTATGTCTTGAGCTAATATTTGAGTGCATTTGGATCTTTTTGATATTTGTTCGTTCTTTGTGCTATTCTATAGGAGTCGCTTACACGACTATGATCTCGTTTTCAGAGTCGAACGAGGAGCGTCTGAGGGAGGAGGCTATGAGCACCAAGGAGGAGGTTCCGCTGAATGACTACATTGACAGACGACGACTCGTACCATGACTACCTTGACAGCGCAGGTGTCATGGCAACACCTTCTCTTAGAAATCCAAGTAGACATGGCTAATATCTAGATTGCTAGTGTTTTACCTTTATGCAATACTTACACCTGAGATAGATTTGCATGGCAGAATATTACTTGATAGCCCCTACCTTGTCGTAACCTTTCACCTGCTTACCCGCTGTTATGTTAGCCACATGCTTATATGCTATATTATATATATATATCCTATAAAAATTTCTTGCAAAACACTAAAACAACCGATTAGTACTTAAGATGGCGAAGCTCCTTCTAGCGCTAGCTCAACTATGCTATGCAAGCCACCTACACAATTCTAGTGATAGGCTATGATCTCTAATCACACCAACAAGACTAGGTTGCTAACTTACTCCTAGTGAACAAGATAACTACAACTAATCACCACTAGAGAGCTTAGACTAGCAACTAGAAAGATATGCTACATAATTATAGCAATATGAACAACTAGCAAGCAAGACAAGATATATTGCAAGAATACAAATGAGCAAGTGATTGATATTTGTACCGACGTTGTAGAGGAGATGAACCAATCAATAGCAATCACAATCACAAGGATCAAGCCACGAAAATCAAGATGACACAATAATTTTTTACCGAGGTTCACTTGCTTCCCGGCAAGATAGTCCTCGTTGTGGCGATACATCCATTTGGAGACGTGCCCGCTAAATGGCGTCGGCTTAGCCAGTCCCACAGCCTCGGGAGCGGCATTATCAACATAAGATGGGGATCCTCCAAGCCACGATTCCACTAGAGCTGCCAATTCACGAACTTCCGTGAGGATGACTCAAGAGCCCCTCACAAATCCACCGGGTGAGGCCTCGAACAATCACCAACTCGAGCTCAACACCTCCATTGCTCCAAGCCGTCTAGAGTGACGGGAATCACCCAAGAGTAAAAAGAAATCCGCAGCAATCACGAAGAACAAGTGCCTCTACATGTAAACACTAAGCAAATGCACTTGAATCTCACTGTCTCTCTTTTGAATCAAGCACAATGCAAGGAGATGAGTGGTGAGAGTCTCTTTAGCTCAAAGTATGCTCTAGGATGTTAAGAGAGACCCCCATAACCGGCTAAGAGGGTATTTATAACATCCTATGGGCCAACTAGCTGTTACCCCCTTCAAATCGAATATTCGGGAGCGTAGGACGCGTCCTGCGAGGGGCGCAGGATACGTCCTACGCTATACAAATCTCACGTGGGAAACCAAACAATTCAAAAGCAACTGTAGGACGCGTCCGGCCATCACCCCCGGACGCCTGTGGTTCACTGTAGCGCGTCCGGCGCTATATAACTTGATTCGAATGAAAGTCCGGCCGTTGTACTCCCCGGACGCGTCCGGCGCTCGGCCGCGGACGCGTCCGGTGCTCTGCCCGCCCGACACAGCCTCTGTTGTGCGTCCGGAGCAAGGCCCCTGCGTCCGGCGCTGCTGGACAGACGCGTCCGGCGCGCCTGCTGCCCGCGCTGCGCAGTTTGAAGAGGAACGGACACCGAGCGGCTGTAGGCCGCGGACGCCGCTGCCCAGCGTCCAGGGCGAGCAATGGACGCGTCCGGCCCCTCACTTCAGCGCGTGATGCACGGCAACCACTGGCTGGACGCGACGCCAGCGTCCGTGGCTCCCAGGCCGGCGTCCCGCGCTCTAAAAATAGCTCAGTACTCGATCCAAACTCCAGATGCATGCACGGCAGCATGCAGTGCAGCTGCTCGGTCGACTTTGATCCTTATTTAGCTTGTTAGCTTTGCTTGATGACATCACCACGACATCACATGCTAAATATGGCCGTTTTTCTATAGAAGAAAAAAATCCATGAATACAAAAGAAATACGGCAAGCAAAGCAAGCTAGCATGTGCACGTGTAGTTGCATGCTCATGTGCCAACGGCCACATGCACTTCTTGCATGAACTATATCTTCTCTCTTTATTCCAACTTCACTTCACCTCTAATTTATTCTCCTTTGCCAAAGCACCAACATAACAAAATTATCTCCACCATAAGTGCGAGTGTTAGCATTTTCAAAATATTTTTCCACGGTAAATTGGTTAATGCTCTAGATCCGAAATGCATATGCTCAATGATTTAAATCTAGAGGCACTTGCGTGTCACGATAAACCTTGACTTCCCCTCTTGATAGTACGACATTTATCTTAAATGTGATCACGCTCGCTAAACCGAAAGCCCTACAAGCAAACCATTGCCTTGATCTCCATGAGCTTTCTTGATTTCTTTGGAGCTTGATCGTCATTTCATATGCAGCAAGTCCATCACGACGATCACGTGGTCACCTCCTTGCCACCTAGCTCCATCATCACATGCGTTGCTAATCCTTGTTTACATTCACTTAGCAAAACTTATTAGCAACAAGGTGTGTCATCAATTAGCCAAAACCACAAAGGAGCTTTCAATCTTCCCCCTTTTTGGTAATTGATGACAACCATCATAAAGATATGGAAATTAAATTTAATTGATAAAATTAAATTATTTGCCCAATGCATTTTATTCATGAAGCAAAGTTTGGACAAGCATTTCAATTTCGGTTTTAGTAGAATAGCTCACCCTACATATGTGCTTTCACATGATAGAAACAATTCATCACATATGCATAGATAAGAAATGTGGGGGAGTTATTTATATCAAAATGATGCTAAGGTTTATATAATGGACCTTTGAAGCGTGATACCAATCGGAGTGCGATAATAAACCATCCTTAGCACCATTGTAGCTAGACATAGGTCAAAACTCAAAATACCTCATGAGATCAACATTATAAGCATGATATCTTGAATAGCATGATAAAACACTATGTCTAGTTACCACCTATGTATACTAGTACTTCATTTCATCATTCAAGTTCTACTACTAGCATACACCAAACAAGCATACATATTGAATTTAAATTTTGCAATGCAACATTTCATCATGATAATGCACATACAAATACAACAAATAGTCCATAAGCTCGCTCCACCTATTTGTTAGCTCAAATTTTAATTGATCCCCTACCATTGCCACATAAGTCTTTATGACTTACTTCTCCCCCTTTGTCAACAATCACCAAGAAAGGTAAATAGCGGAGAGAATTAATGCAATCAAGCCATGGTGAGAATCAATAAGTGGTCAAATCTAGATCATTTGCCTAGGCTATATAATTCGGTTTGAACCAAGGGAAAACTTCTTCACACCTCATGAAAATAAGGGTTATCTTGACCACGTTGAATTACACATCTTGAGCTCATTTTCTAGAATCAACACTAGGATTGCAAGCTCACAAACATGTCATATGCTACCACTAGATCATATCAAGCAAAGAAGCAATAGTGGTACCATATATCCATCAAATTCATTTGATTTTCATGAATGATCCTAAAGATGCACATATGTCTACATGATCTAAAAACAAGCCCTAGACAAGTATTAATGCCGTGCCAAACAACTTTACCTTGCTTTAGTCGAAGGAGAGGCATATCAAATATGTGGGGGTGCATCAACTCATGTTGGAGAAATCAAGTATGTTCAATTCATTCCTCAACTTGCAAAATCTCTTCTCATCAAGTGGCTTGGTAAATATGTCGGCTAGTTGATCTTCGGTGCCAATGCTCTCAATGCTAATGTCTCCCTTTTGTTGACGATCTCTTATGAAGTGGTGTCTCACATCAATGTGCTTTGTTCTTGAGTGTTGAACCGGGTTGTTGGTCATTTTGATAGCACTCTCATTGTCACAAAACAAAGGCAATTTCTTGAACTTGACTCCAAAGTCATTCAAGGTGGCTTTCATCCAAAGTAGGTGTGCACAATAATTCCCTGCACTAATATATTCGGCTTTGGCGGTGGAAAGTGTCACACTATTTTGCTTCTTTGAAGACCATGACACTAGATACCTTCCCAACAAATGACATGTGCCGCTTGTGCTCTTTCTATCAATCTTGCAACCGGCATAGTCGGAGTTCGAATACCTAATCATTTCAAAGTTAGACCCCTTGAGATACCATAGGCCAACACCTTGAGTGCCCTTGAGATATCTTAATATCCTCTTAGCCGCCTCATGTGATTCTCTCTAGGAGATGCTTGATATCTTGCACACATGCACACACTAAACATCACATCTGACCTAGAAGCGGTGACATAGAGCAAGCTTCCAATGATTGATTTATAGAGCTTTTGGTCAACCATGTTGCTCCTATCATCAAGATCCAACCCAACATTGGTGCCCATAGGTGTGCTAATTGACTTAGCATCTTGCAAGCTAAACTTTTTGATCATGTCCTTGATGTACTTGCCTTGACTCACAAATGTGCATTCTTCATTTGCTTGATTTGAAGTCCAAGAAAGTAGCTAAGCTCTCCAAGCATTGACATCTCAAATTCACTAGCCATCAAACTCTTTGCAAAAGTCTTCATTGGTAGAACCAAAGATGATATCATCCACATAGATTTGTAAAATGAACAAGTCCTTACCAATCCTCTTGGTGAAAAGAGTAGTATCAACCTTTCCCATCTTGAACCCTTTAGAGAGGAGATAATCTCTCAACCTCTCATACCATGCTCTTGGTGCTTGCTTCAAACCATACAATTCCTTATTGAGTTTATACACATGGTTGGGCTTCTTGTCATCTTTAAAACCGGGAGGTTGCTCCATATATACCAACTCATTTATGAACCCATTGAGGAATGCACTCTTCACATCCATTTGATAGAGCTTGATGTTGTGAGCACAAGCATAGGCTAATAAGATTCTAATTGCATCCAATCTTTCCATTGGTGCATAAGTTTTTCCAAAGTCAAGACCCTCAACTTGATTATATCCTTGTGCAACCAATCTTGCTTTGTTTCTCACAACTAAGCCATCTTGATCTTGCTTGTTCTTGATGACCCACTTGGTGCTAATCACATTACAGTTCTTTGGCCTCTCAACAAGCTCTCAAACCTTATTTCTTATGAAGTTGTTTAGCTCTTCATGCATAGCATTTACCCAATCGGCATCCTTCAAATCATCTTGTATCTTGGTTGGCTCTTCAAATGATACAAATGAGTAATGCTCACAAATAGTAGCTAATCTTGTTCTAATTTGTACTCCTCTACTAATATCACCAATGATTTGATCTAGAGGATGATCTCTTGCAATACTATTGGGTTCAAGCACTTGAAGTTGATTGCTTGAGATAGCTTGAGCTTGATCTTGAGATTTATCTTGAGTGATACTAATACTTGCTTGATTTGTATCTTCAATCACTTGACTAGTCACTTGAACTTCACCATCATCATCAACTTGCCTTGGCCGAATGTCCCCAATGTCCATGTGTCTCATTGCATTGATCAATTGATCTCCACCCACATCATCTTGATTTTAGACTTCACTTTGAGATCCTTGGGTTTCATCAACCTCAACATCATGAACTTCCTCCAAGGTGTCATTTGCCAAGTTCCAAACTCTATATACCTTGCTATTGGTGGAATAACCAAGTAGGAACCCTTCATCACACTTCTTGTCAAACTTTCCAAGTCTAGTGCCCTTCTTGAGAATGTAACATTTGCATCCAAACACTCTAAAGTATGGGATGTTGGGCTTTCTTCCATTCAATAGCTCATATGGTGTCTTCTCATGCTTCCCATGGCAATAGAGTCGGTTGCTATAGTAGCAAGCCATGTTGATTGCATCACACCAAAACCTTTGGCTCACATTGTACTCACAAAGCATTGTTCTTGCCATATCAATCAAGGTTCTATTCTTTCTATCAACTACACCATTTGATTGAGGAGTGTATGTTGGAGAGAATTGATGTCCAATCCCAAGCTCATCACACAAATCTTCAATTCTTGTGTTCTTAAACTCACTCCCATTGTCACTCCTAATCTTCTTGATGGTGACCTCAAACTCATTTTGAACTCTCTTGACAAATGATTTGAATATATCATAGAATTCACTCTTGTCATAGAGAAAGAATACCCAAATGTATCTAGTGTAGTCATCAACAATTACAAAACCATACTTATTGCCACCAATACTTGTGTATATAGTTGGCCCAAACAAATCCATGTGCAAGAGCTCAAATGCCTTTGATGTACTCATCTCATTCTTGGTAGGATATGGTCTTCCATGTTTCTTCCCGTCTTGACATGCACTACATGGTCTATCCTTCTCAAAGGTAACATCATCCAAGCCTCTAACCAAGTCATGCCTCACCAACTTGTTCAATTGCTTCATCCCAACATGACCAAGCCTCCTATGTCATAACCAACCCTTGCTAGACTTGCTAAGAAAACAAGATGTGAGTTTAGATTCACTAGCATTGAAATCCACCAAATATAAGCTTCCATGCCGAAATCCCTTGAAAATCAAACTAGAATCCTCTTCACTTATGACCTCAACATCATCCTTGCCAAAGATGCACTTGTAGCCAAGATCACACAATTGTGACATCGACATAAGATTGAAATATAAGCTCTCAACTAGCAAAACATTGAAAATACTCTTGTCATTTGATATTGCTATCTTGCCAAGCCCCTTGACCTTCCCTTTTTTTATTGCCAAAAGTGATAGAATCAAATCCACCATTGTCATTCCTATCAATTGACTTGAACATACAAGAATCTCCAGTCATGTGTTGAGTGCACCCACTATCAAGCACCCAATGCCTCCCTCCGGCTTTGTAATTGACCTACAAGATAAGATCAATCTCTTTTCGGTACCCAAACTTGCTTGGGTCCTACAAGGTTAGTGACCAAACTCTTTGGCACCCAAATGGCTTTCTTCTAAGCCCATCCATGGTGTACCAATAAATCTAGCCTTCACACCATTAGCCTTCTTGACAAGAATATAGCATGAATCAAGCTTAATTGAAGAAACATGAGATTGCTTTTCATACAAGTTTGCTCTATATGACCAACTTGCTTGCAACTTGTGCAATAGCTACCCTTTTCTTCATAAACTAGTCTTGTGAGGAGCAAAAGCGGCCTTGCCTTTCTTGGGGTCATAGCCTAATCCCTCTTTGTAGAGAGAAGCTCTTTGGCTACCCAAGCACATAAGCAAGTGCTCCTCACCACCATAAGCCTTAGCTAAGGTGTGATTGAGCTTCTTTACCTCCTTCTTGAGAGTCTCATTCTTAACCATTAGTGTGGAGTTACAAGTGAATCCATCACTATTAGATGAGCTAGGAGTGAAAGTGCTACAAGAGGGGTTAGTAGAAGCAACAACAATAGGCTTGAATAAAGATTCATCAAGAATATCACAAGATATGCCTATGTTGCAAGTTTTAGCTTTTTCAACTTGAGGAGGCATGCTATCAAGCTTACTAAGAGGGAATGAGCCTTTAAGGTGTTGCTTATCCTTAAGAGCATCCTTGCATTCCTTCCTAATTTTCTTATATTCATTTTTACAATCCTCAAGCATGACATATAGTTTCTTTTTAGTTGGACCATCATCATCACTATCACTATCACTATCATGATCCCTCTCACCATCGCATTGTACCTTGGTGGCCTTAGCCATGAAGCATGTCGAAGGAGTGTCAAATAGAGATATCTTCTCTTGGATTGCAATGCTAGCATGCCCCTTTTTCTTGCTTCTCTTCTCATCCTCATCTTCACTTGAGGATGCATCACTCCTTCTTTTAAAAAACCTCCTTCTTCTTCTTTTGCTTCTTGGCTTCTTTCTCTAGGCATCTTCATCACCACTATCATAGGGACACTTTTCAACAAGGTGCTCTGTGCTATGGCATCTAAAGCACTTTGTGATGTGCTCACTCTTCTTAGATGAAGATGAAGATGATGACTTCTTGCTTCCCTTTCGGTGAGTCTTCTTCTTCAAGAGCTTCCCAACCTTGACAAATAGAGAACTCAACTCATCAACATCTCCATCATCCTCATTGCTAGAACTAGCTTCATCTTTACTTGATGATTCTTGCTTCTTCTTGCTCTTGCTCTTGCTCTTGCTCTTGGAGGATGAAGCCTTGAATGCCAAGCTCTTCTTGTTGTCATAATCCTTCTTCTCACTTTCATTCTTCTTCTTCTTCACCAACTCTTTTTTCCCATGATCTTCTCTAAACTCATCATTGGCCATGACTTCTTGAAGGAATTGATTTGGAGTTGGCTTCTCCTTCATAGTTGTCTTCACCATGACGGTCTTCAATATATCAAATCTCTTGGGAAGACATCTCATGAACTTGGTTGAGAATTGACTATCCTTGACTTCTTCACCAAGTGCTTTGAGCTCATTCACAATCACTTGTAGCCTATAAAATATCTCTGGCACACTCTCATCTTCCTTCATTGTGAAGCTAGAAAACTTCTCTTGAAGCATGTAAGCTCTTGCCATCTTCACACTTTTGGTCCCCTCATATGCTTCCTCAAGCTTTGCCCAAATGTCATAAGCCATCTCCAAGAAATGCCTCATGAAGGAGCAAACCACAATATCATTGCATGAACCTTTCTTGCTTCAACGGTTGTGGGTGCATCCGCTTTGGCAACCTCAAACTTTGTCTCGGTCACACTCCACACCTCTGTATTGATTGACTTGATATGAGCCTTTATTTTTAGCTTCGATTTTGCATAATCATTGCCATCAAAGGGTGATGCTTTCTTGGTGCTGTTGATGTGCAAGCATAATGTAGCCATTTCTTCACCGTAGGTGGTTAAGCCTCTAATAAACGGTGCCTAGCTCCAATGCCATGTGTAAGGTCCTAATGACTAGAGGGGGGTGAATAGCCTATAAAAATTTCTTGCAAAACACTAAAACAACCAATTAGTACTTGAGATGGCGAAGGTCCTTCTAGCACTAGCTCAACTATGCTATGCAAGCCACCTACATAATTCTAGTGATAGGCTATGACCTCTAATCACACCAACAAGACTAGGTTGCTAACTTACTCCTAGTGAACAAGATAACTACAACTAATCACCACTAGAGAGCTTAGACTAGCAACTAGAAAGATATGCTACATAATTATAGCAATATGAACAACTAGCAAGCAAGACAAGATATATTGCAAGAATACAAATGAGCAAGTGATTGATATTTGTACCGACGTTGTAGAGGAGATGAACCAATCAATAGCAATCACAATCACAAGGATGAAACCTTGAAAATCAAGATGACACAATGATTTTTTACCGAGGTTCACTTGTTTCCCGGCAACCTAGTCCTCGTTATGGCGATACACCCACTTGGAGATGTGTCCGCTAAATGGCGTCGGCTTAGCCAATCCCACAGCCTCGGGAGCGGCACTATCAACATAAGATGGAGATCCTCCAAGCCATGATTCTACCAGAGTAGCCAATTCACGAACTCCTACGGGAAAGACTCAAGAACCCCTCACAAATCCACCGGGTGTGGCCTCAATCACCAACTTGAGCTCAACACCTCCGCTGCTCCAATCCGTCTAGGGTGACGGGAATCACCCAAGAGTAACAAGAAATCCACAGCAATCATGAAGAACAAGTGCCTCTAGATGCAAACACTAAGCAAATGCACTTGAATCTCACTGTCTCTCTTTTGAATCAAGCAACAATGCAAGGAGAGGAATGGTGGAAGTCTCTTCAGCTCAAAGTATACTCTAGGATGTAAAGAGAGACCTCCCATGACTGGCCAAAGGGGTATTTATAACATCCCAAGAGCCAACTAGCCGTTGCCCCCTTCAAATCGAATATTCGGGAGTGTAGGACGCGTCCTGCGCCCCTCGCGGGACGCGTCTTGCGCTATACAAATCTCACGTGGGAAGCCAAACGATTCAAAAGCAACCGTAGGACGCGTCCGGCCATCACCCCCGGACGCCTGTGGTTCACTGTAGCACGTCCGGCGCTATATAACTTGATTCGAATGAAAGTCCGGCCGTTGTACTCCCCGGACGCGTCCGGCGCTCTGCCCGCCCGACACAGCTTCTGTTGTGCGTCCGGAGACAGGCCCCTGCGTCCGGCGCTGCTGGACAGACGCGTCCGGCGCGCCTGCTGCCCGCGCTGGGCAGTTTGAAGAGGAACGGCCACCGAGCGGCTGTAGGCCGCGCACGCCGCTGCCCAGCGTCCAGGGCGAGCAATGGACGCGTCCGGCCCCTCACTTCAGCGCGTGATGCACGGCAACCACTGGCTGGACGCGACGCCAGCGTCCGTGGCTCCCAGGCCGGCGTCCCGCGCTCTAAAAATAGCTCAGTACTCGATCCAAACTCCAGATGCATGCACGGCAGCATGCAGTGCAGCTGCTCGGTCGACTTTGATCCTTATTTAGCTTGTTAGCTTTGCTCGATGACATCACCACGACATCACATGCTAAATATGGCCGTTTTTCTATAGAAGAAAAAATCCATGAATACAAAAGAAATGCGGCAAGCAAAGCAAGCTAGCATGTGCACGTCTAGTTGCACGCTCATGTGCCAACGGCCACATGCACTTCTTGCATGAACTATATCTTCTCTCTTTACTCCAACTTCATTTCACCTCTAATTTATTCTCCTTTGCCAAAACACCAACATAACAAAATTATCTCCACCATAAGTGCGAGTGTTAGCATTTTTAAAATATTTTTCCACGGCAAATTACTTAGTGCTCTAGATCCGAAATGCATATGCTCAATGATTTAAACCTAGAGGCACTTGCGCGTCGCGATAAACCGTGACTTCCCCTCTTGATAGTACGGCATTTATCTTAAATGTGATCACACTCACTAAGCGTCTTGATCACTAAACCGAAAGCCCTACAAGCAAACCTTTGCCTTGATCTCCATGAACTCTTCTTGATTTCTTCGGAGCTTGATCGTCATTTCATGTGCAGCATGTCCATCACGACGATCACGTGGTCACCTCCTTGCCACCTAGCTCCATCATCACATGCGTTGTTATTCTTTGTTTACATTCACTTAGCAAAACCTATTAGCAATAAGGTGTGTCATCAATTAGCCAAAACCATAAAGGAGCTTGCAGAACCCCACCTCACTTAGATTCTGGCTGTACAAAAGGTGAGACCGTAGTTTCTTTGTTCTTTTGTTTGATTTCAGATATTTAATGAGTATCAATGACTATATTTCCTAATGAGAATGCGTTGCATTTTTTTTTGTTGCGGAAGAATGCGTTGCAATACGAAATTTTTCCTATTACAGGACATATATATAGGAGACTAGAGTGAAAATATAGTTTACTAAGACAGATGTACATGTCTGGTACAACTAAACAGAACCGGGCTGAGCAAGTGAGACTATGGCTTGCTGTGTATTGTATTAGTGTTCATTTCAATACATAAGGCTATCTTGTTTTTTAAGAGCTGTCTCGTTTTTAAAATTCTAGTGTGGAATTGAGTAAGGATAGCAGTTGTTGAAGTGGTCTGAAATTGCGAAGATAGGGAGTTATTTCAAAAACATTTTATAATTGATTCATATGCAGTTGGATTAAGATGAATCTTTATAGCAAAATTGTTGGACTCGATGTGATTTACATCTTTGTCACCGACAATGTTTTTATTTGAACTGTTTAGTCCAAAATTTATTTTAAATACTAAGATTTTGTAATTTGAAACTTACAATTTTTTGAAAGATATTGGATGTTAAATAGTTGTAGCTCTCAATATGAATTATAAATTTATATTTAACAACTTTTTTGTTTCAAGTCATTTAGAGCACTAAATATATGTTTTTGGATTCTCAGGTTTTTTAAATTTAAATTTAAGAATTTTCAAATGATGTCAGGTCGACGTGATCTACACCTTTGAAGTTGACAAATTTTTAGATCTAAGGTCAATTACATTCTTGAATATTTATTCCGAGTTCATGGATTTTGAATCTTATTATTTTTAGAAAAAAATCAAAAACAAATCTTGCATAGATACACAACCTACCAAAATTATAGCACTTGATAAGATCTAAAAAATTGCAATTAAAACTCATACATGCACCGCGCACACAGACCATATAACCCTCTGAGCACATCGGAAAGACTGAGACAGATCTTAGGATTGATGAAAGTTACCGGATGCGCCTCGTTATCAAGGAGTGTGTTGCCTACCACTAAAAGAACGACACCATTAAATTCACGAATAGATTCAGAAAAATTCAAGTTATCATAGGTGAGCATGATGCTTCCTACTACAAGAACAATGTCATTAAATCCTATAATAAATCCAGACAAATACGAGCGTCTATGTCAAGTTGATGACTATAATTTAACCCAAGTGGAAAAGTCTCACCGCCAAAAGAAACTTAATCATAGAGCTACGCTCAATTTACCAAGATTACTAAATGTTAAAATAAAAATACCATATTATAAAAATTTATAAGTTATTGTAGAAATTTCTAAAAATCATTTGAAGTGGCGCGGTAGTGGCGGACTGGTCGACTGACTATGAAAATAGCCCATTAACATAGACCGGCCGCTTGCATCAAATCTTTTGTAACACGAAAACCAGTGACCTTTGCTACCTCCATGAAAATTATGGGGCGGATGGTGGACAATGTACTCAAACATGTAGCTAGGCTAGCCTAGCAGCTTGAAGTTAACGCCTAGCCACGTTTGTTAGTCAATTTGATTTGTTCAAGAAACGAAAACGAGATGGCAAGGAATAGTGGGTGCAAAGTACGCCCGGCCCATGGATGAGCTGACATTGACAAAACTTGCAGCGAGAATGAGCTGCGGCTAGTGAGCAGCAGACCGGTCGCTTTCCCTAGTGGCTGGTGTAACGGAAAAGCTGGACGCATATATGCTTTCTGTATTGGATCGAGAACAGTGCAAGGACCACAGGAGGAACTGAGCATCAGTGAGAAGCGAACAGTGCACTTCTAGCTAAGCGAACAGTGCACTTCTAGCTACGCTTCGATCTTAGCTCGAGTGGTATCTAGCTCGAGTGCTCGACCATTGGTAGTTTGGTACGTAGCCTCTTTGTAGGGGCTCTTCATGAACCTAGATATATAGGTTGGCGAAACTAAATATGACCTTATTAATGTTGAAGTACTCCTTTCATCCAAAAAAGAGTACACTTCTTGATCTGTAGTCCAATCTTTCGAATTTGACTAAGTTTATAAAAAAAATTAGATATTACAATATAATTACGATTGTAAATAATACTACGAAAATGTATTTCATTACAAATCAAATGAGCTTTATTTGATATCACAAATATTTGTTCATTTGTTCCACCGCAACTGAATTTTAACTAGCTAATTGCTAGAGCTAAACTTTATAGCTAGGGACGTTTGGAGCCTCTAATTAAAGACTTTGGACTATGCTAGCTAGTCCTCCATGAGGAAGGAAGAAGCCCCCTGTAATAGAGGTTGGGGTTTGCGGCAGCTGACGGATTGCAATGGATGCGGATTGAGAGCTTGATTGCGGAAAAATATGCTAGGATAATCTGATCTTTAGCCACTTTTTGAACAAAATAGCTGTAGGTTGAAACAACTAAAGTAATTGGGTACATTTAGAGTCCATATATCCGTCTTTGTTTTACTAGAAGTGGCTTACCAATGGAAAAGAACTCATTTTATGTGTCCAGATTCAAGGATAGGTAGTCATAAGAAAACCATACTATACACCCTATGATGCTCATCAGGGGCGGATCCATGGGGAGGTGCCCGGGCTGTAGCCCCCCTGGAAGCCTCAATTTACAATTAAACTACTCTACATTAGCCCCTAATTAATATTATTTTCTTAATTTAGCCTTAATCTTTGTTATTTAGTCCCCATGAGAAGGTAATCCTGGATCCGTCCCTGATGCTTATTTTAAGCGATTTGATTAAACATAGATAGATTTGACGTAGAATAACTTATCAAAATCTTAAAATTCTTATATATTTTCAAAGATTCCCTCCTGCTACTTTTCACGGGTCGAACATGGGTCGGATTATTATTTTATCGGCCGGAAGAAACCGGACTATGAATTTATTGTGACAGAACCGACCAATTTATTAGAGCACAAGCACATAATTCGTCATTAGGACGGCAAACTACATGATTGAGACCTAATAAACCCGGTAGTCATACCGAAATCTCGAAGGATTTCAAACATTTCTAGGACGACCAAGATCGTAATGAATTTAGCGTTCACCATTCACGACATACATGGTTTAAAACATCGAAGTTCGAAATAAGTTATTACAACCCAAGTTTAAATTTCAAAATAAAACGGAAGCGATTAAGTTCAAATACCACACACACTCATTTCAAATACGGTGCCAGGTTCTTGATCAACATCCAACAAAAGCATTAAGTAGAGAAGAGTGACCATGCCCAAGGTCTAGTCATCTCCCAAGGCGGGATAGAAGCAGTTCTGACAATAGCCATAAAACATCTCACCATCTACAAAAACATGAGAAATAAAACCCTAAGTACGACAATGTACTCAGCTAGACTTACCCGTCATAAACTAAAAATAAATTGACTTCAAGGAGTATGCAAGGCTGTATAAGAGGGATAGCTGACTCATTTAAATACGAAAAAGCTTGCGTTAAGGAAACAATTATTAAGAATCTTCTAGCAATGTATTTTAATCTGATTAACCTTATCATGCTACATTAGCACCTGTACTAAACAAGCATGGTAATAATTATTCAACAAGAATAGTAACCAACTCCGGTTGAGTATCTTTCAATCTCAACAGCTCAACCATCTCATCTCTTGTTCAAGTTCTTACTACGATGTCGCTGCTCAAGTCAAGTGTTCACTGTCCAGGAACGATGGCGATTATAATCGATTACTAACCAGCTGGCGGGTATTCCTCACACAAACCACACTCACCAGCCACGGTGAGCTACAGATCACCGACATTCAATTCGGAAAAAGCGCGGGATCAACAGGTACCATCGTATCCAGGAACCGCCCGGCTGCCTTATTCAGGGCGACCCTGACCTCGGACTTACTCTTCGCGTAACCTGTGGTCCCCCATCTTCACCAATACGATGCGTACAGTAGGTCGACTCCCGGCCCAAATTAAAATTAGGCTTCACAGTCAGAACGACTTATCCTTCCAGCTAAATGTGAGGCATAAATTCAATATGACTTGAGGACGTACAACGGACGGGATCCTAGTTCGACACAGACGGGATAACCACACCGAACCTCCAGTTCAGTCTCAACACCAATCCCGCCCGGTCTTGATTTATTATCTCCACATGGTTATCCAAGATAACAATGTATTCAACCATTCCAAGTCACCACCTATAACTCGCGGATGATAGGAAATCACCCGACTTCTACCGATCTAGTTAAGCAGGGCTAAGCAGATATTCGTACCTGAACCTAACAGGGTTGAAGTATAAACAGTGGCAAAGAATATAGGTAATGCAGCAATGGTATAAAATAACGCCTATAACTTAATGCATCAAACAAGTAAAGGACTCAAGTTAGATAATTTGCAAACCACAGGGAGAATGCTCCAGGGCTTGCCTTTCAGGAAAGAGCTGGGCTGGTGGTTGGGACACTCCGGAAGATCAGCTTCAGGATCCTCTTCTGTTGCTACTTCCCGCACCAAAGCTTCCTGCTGGCCTTCCTCTTCGGGTGCTCCGGGAACTACCGTTTCGAGCTCTGACGATCCTGTATGATGCATAGTGCGTATGAATATCATGTATACATAGAAATACAATGCTGATGCTGATGGTGAATGAATACTCAGCTAAGATAAAGGATATGATTTTGAAACATATAAGATAAGCACATGTCATCTGCATTCTCTTCTACCGATAAATCTTAAACAAGCCTCGTATTATAATTTACTTACACATTAAAAGGAATTATAAACGACTATTATTTTTCACACTACCCTCTACTGAACCAAAACCAATAACAGGTCACCCACATCACAAATAGCATAAAAAGCATTTTTACACACATGAAATAATAGTTTTAAAGCATTATTACTTATTAAAAGAAATTAGGGTATAACTACAACATGACTTTAGACTACTCAGAAAATTTGGTAAAAATTACAGGAGCTTAAGCATGTCTAATGTAGACTACCATAAAAATTTTAGATCAAAACAGTAAGTAATTTATCCTACACAAAAATGACAAGGCAGCACAATTCACCGGGCATAAAATACTTTGTACATAACAATATGTCAAACAACAGATCTCAGAATATCATTAGCTCTAGATTAGCATAAAAACACTCTCCAAAAAGTTTCATGCACAAATTTCTTATATATAATTTATGATGAATTATTTATCACCTAATAGAAATAGGCACCATAACTAGACAGAGCAATACTTACATATGATATATCCTCACAACATTTTTCACAGATAGAGCATAACATAAGAAGACTAACAAACTTGGTCTCACATTTTTCTGAGTAACAGAGAATTACTTATGCATTTTCTAAGATAAAAGAAATTAATAGGGATAAATAAATTTATACAGAAAAGTATCACAAAATCCACATTTCATATTTTTCATGCATAGATCTTCTCATAAGAAAAATATTGCAAGTTGAACTAACTCATTTGGATGAAAAATGAAGAAGTTATGAATTTTCAAAGTTTTAAACAAAATCTGGAATCAGTTCTGAAAAAGAAAAAGAAAAAACCCTTTTGCACCGGAGACCCTGGGGTTAACAGAAATCCACCAAGCCCTATAAAGAAATTCTCTTTGTCTGGCAGTTATACACGAAGACCCTTGACTTAGGTTGAATTCAAGGACAACGTCCTTGCACCGGGGAGAGGCAACCCGACGGCGTCGGCACGGCGTCGCCGGCCGCTGCCGTGGCTCCCCGCCCAAATCGACTCGAGAGAAAGCTAGAGCGGTTCAGGGCGAGTTGATTGAGGGTCAAAGCGCGGCAGGAGCGAGGCCGTGGCGGCTTGGCCAAGCGCGCAGGCGGACGGCGGCCTCCCGCCGGCGGCGCAGCCGAAAATCCGGCGAGAACCGACCCGCATTGACTTCATGGACTCGGGATACAACACCTACACGTCAAAGACGCACCTAATGCTCGAGACAAGGAGAGAAAATGTCGGCCGAATCGACCGGGACACGGCGGCGGCGGTCACCGGCTCGCCAGCCGCGGGGAAGAAGCTCGCGATTGGGGGTCTTACCCTCGGCAAGGACGGCTGATAGGGGGCGCGCGAGCACGAGCAAGACGAGGCAAGTCTGGTGGCGTGCTCAGAGAAGAAAATGAGCGGCGGAGGTGGCTTGGCGACGGCGACGCAGTTAGCGGCGGCGACGGCGAGCTCGCGGAGCCGGGGAAAGAGGCAGAAGCGAGGGAGATGAGCAGGAGACAGGATGGAGGAAGCAAACTACCCTCGATTTAACACGGTCGGAGCGGTCGCTGCCACCCCGGACCGCCAGTGGACGCGCACCACGCGGAGCGCACGGGCTGGGCGCGATGGGCGGTGGCCGGCCATTTCACTGACGGCTTTGACCAACCGTCACTGAAATGTTATTTCCATAATCTCTAATACAAACTTTTCTGCCATATAACTCCCAAACCAGGCCGAATTAGCCAAAACTTATATTGAAGAAAATGTAGTTCTAGAAGAGTAGAATATTTCATCTATAAAAAGTTTTGCCAGATTCTACATAGATTTTGAAATACAAAAATCCAAAAAAATACCCCTTAAATCCCTAAAAATGGAAAAACAGCTCCCAAATCTGTCCTTTTTCAACATTTTTGAACATCTTCCAAGCATTTTCATAAAAAGTGGTAATAACAACTTTTGTTCCTTATGAAATTCTCTACAAACTTTATTTAGGGTTCACACACATGCAAGCACTCTAGCTACCACTTTCAAATCAGTCAAACAAAACTACTTTCATGGTCCACCTTTGTCAACCATGACAACAAAGCTTAATTAACCAAAACCATGAACATAAACCTAGGTTCATTTGGTGTCCTAATCATGTCTAGGTTACCTTAGAGGTCATCAAACATCAAACACTCATACCACTTATCCAAGTCATGTGAAATGCAACCATAATTTGAATAATTCAAACATCCACATAAAATAACAATTGTTCTTTTCATCAATGCTATGCATAATGATGCTTATGCTTAAGAATGTAAGTGATTATGCGTGCTTAACACCAGAGTGTTACATTTATCTCTTTCTTTTCTTTTATCTACTATGAGTTTATATCAGATATTATAAAATCAGTTTTTTTAGAATGTTATAAAATCAATTTGAGCCAGAGCTTTCGGGCTTCTTCGCACACCGGCCCAAATTTGCCGGTACACGTAGTAGATCTTAGCTCAAGTGCTCGACCATTGGTACTAGTTTGGTACGTAGCCTTTTTGTAGGGGCTCTTCATGCATCTAGATGGGTTGGCGAAACTAAATATGACCTTATTAGTGTTGAAGTACTCCTTTCATCCAAAATGAGTACACTTCTTTCTTTTTAGTCGAATTCTTTCAAATTTGACTAAATTTATATAAAAAAGATATCAACAATATAATTACAATTCTAAATAATACAATGAAAATATATTTCATTGCAAATCAAATGAGCTTTACTTGACATCATAAATATTTTTTCATTTGTTCCACTGCAACTGAATTTTAACTAGCTAATTGCTAGAGAGCTAAACTTTATAGCTAGGGACGTTTGGAGCCTCTAACTAATTAAAGACTTTGGACCATGCTAGCCCTCCACGAGGGATGAAGAAAGCCCCATGTAGTAGAGGTTGGGGTTGCGGCAGCAGACGGATTGCAATGGATGCGGATTGAGAGCTTGATTGCGGAAAAATATGCAAAGGATAATCTGATCTTTAGCCACTTTTTGCTCAAATTAGCTGTAGGTTGAAACAACTAAAGTAATTGGGTAAATTTAGAGTCCATATATCCATCTTTGTTTTACTAGAAGTGGCTTAGCAACGGAAAAAGAACTCATTTTATGTGTCCAGATTCAAGGATAGGTAAGTCATAAGGAAACCATAATATATACCCTATGATGCTTATTATGGTGTCATAAATATTAAGCAATTTGATTAAACATACGGAGTAGATAGATTTGACATAGAATAACTTATCAAAATCTTAAAATTCTTATTTATTTAAAAAGATTCCCTCCTACTTCTCACGGGTCAAACATGGGTCAATTATTATTATTTTTTTTAACGCAATGGCAGGAGCTTTGCCCTCCAATTAAGAGAGGAATAGAAGTTTATGTACAGATGGAGAGGGCACGTTCCCCTCAAAGAGAGAAAATGAAAATGAAACCGATAAACCAGGAAATTGATTACAAATTTATTACCCCCTCTAGTTTAATGTCCTTTCCCTTTGTTCAATATCCTCTTTGACTCTTGAAGCCACTTGCATTACTGATTCTTGAGCATTGTTGAAAATTCTTCTATTCTTTTCCTTCCATAAATTTCATAATGGGAAGATCACCATTCCGTTGCACAATTTGCTCTGCCCCTTTGTTACCTTGGTTTCAGCCTCCTCCCACCATAAGATTAAATGGGCTGGTTCCTTAGATGGCAAGATCAGTTGGGCATCGAAGTGCTCCCATGATAGAATGAGGCTCCATACCGCTTTGGAGAATGGGCAAAGTAGTGACAAGTACAGTCCTGTCTCAAGTGGCCTGTTGCACAGAGCGCAGATCGGATTATTATTTTATCGGGCGCAAGAAACCAGACTATGAATATCTCTTTCTTTTTTTTATCTACTATGAATCTATCAGGTATTATAAAATCAAGTTTGAGCCAGAGTATTCCGGGGCCTTTTCGCACACCGGCTCAAATTTTCCGGGACACACGTGATCCACCCCCCAAATTTCCCCTCACAGTAGCTAGATCACTGTATGCTTCCTCGATCGCCAGAAAGGGATCGAGCACGGCATTGAGCTACCTGAGAGACTGAAAGACGACGTGGAATTTTTAATCGATCTGCTGTTGATTAAATTCATCTGAGAAGAATTCGTTTGTGATGTGATGTACGCGTGTTGGGACATGCATATATATGCATGGAAGAATCGAAGCACGCATGTGGTCATCACCCACCAGCCATCAGCCATGTGCGGCGCGCCGGCGGTGGCCGGCAGATTCGTGATCCGCAGCTGTCCTGATCATGTCCTGCCCTCCGGGTCATCATTGCTTCACAATTCACATCCAACAGAGCTGCACAACCAAGAAACTCATAGGGTCTCCAGGTCACAACAGCAGTCTGCCCCAACTAGTACTAGCTCTGCAAATCTTCAGTTGCTGCAAAAATATGTGCTAATTGTGAATAACTGCAAAAGGTATAACCCTTGCGAGATATGAAAATATAATAACACATGAGGAATTTCAGACAAGGATGCAAATAACGGCAACTGGGCACTTGTGTTTAAAATTGGCCCATTTCGCCAATTCTTAACTTTTCAGAATATTTTCAGCACTACTCGTTGAAACTCAAGGGCACCAACACTTGAGCATCACAAACAGGACACACCACAAAGCGCGCCAGCCGCCAGCATTAAACACTTACACAAAATGTTTATTCCTATTTAAGATCTCGTACATGTCCAGCATAACCAAGGTTCACATAACACCAAGACTCAAGTTTCACAGAACGATATATACATATACAGTGTTTCCAACACTACCAGCACAGCCACAGCAGGCACATATGGTTAAGATTAAGAACATCGAGTTTTCCTGAAAGCCGTGTATAAATAGAGGGGGAGCTCCTTTAGCTACTATAGTAGTCAGTAGATACAGCTCATAATATTGAGACGAATCCTGGCGTATCGCTCCTGGGTCCAGCAATAGTCCGGTAGAGGTACAGCTTATCCACCTTCCTCGTATCACTGACGCCATCATCCATCACATTAACACTTGCCCCCGCCTCACTGATGACCTCAACATTGATGTTTCGCATGGTCGCCGCAAGGGTCTTGCAGGCGCCCAGGGTGACTTCGCAGGATGACATCCAGAGGGAGCGCATCGACTCGTACCTGTGCGCACCCGCAAGGAGAGCGGCATCACCAAAGGGGCTGTCCCTGATCTCCAGCTTCTTCAGGTTCTTGCAGCCGTTGAGCACGTAGACCATGCCGTCATCAGTATCCCCTGCGAATGCTACTGAGAGCATCTCCAGCTTCTCCGCGTACATGCCGATATACAGGAACACATTATCTGTGAGGAGGCCCGACATGGCGAAACGCCTCAGGCCTTTGCAGTACTGCACTATTGCCCCAAAGCCTTCGTCCAGTGGCTGCCCTGTTACAGCATCTGCTGACCTGGGCTTGAGAATGCATAGTCTGAAGGATGTTAATAGTGGACAGTACTTTGCCACAGTGATGAGTGCAGTGTTTGTCATTCGATCACAAAAGAAGAGCACACACTGTAATTTCCGACAGAGAGATATGGCTACCAACCCTTCCTCCGTCACAGTGGTTCTTGCTGCAGCATTTGGATCACTTGGATATACCCTCAACTCCTGAAGATCAGGACAAGAAGAGGACACAACCTTCAATCCTTCATCACCAATGCAATCTAACACCTGCAGACAAAGGATCAAGCCTAAGAAAGTATGTAACAAGGCAAAACAAGCATTCGATCGTCAAAGTTTAACTTCTGCAATCCGTTTCTTAGGACTATTCAATGGCAATTAGTTCAGTAAGCCTGAAGTTATATTTGAATTGTAATCAACCAGAAATGGAGCTCCTCTGTGAGCAAGTGTAATGCGAATGAAATCTAAGCACTAATAACCCAATGAAGTTATTAGTTATCACATAGCATTGCCACTTTTGTCCAATACATACTAGATGTGACAGGAATCAGATCCATACATGTTGTATCATATCAAGTGTGATGCTAAGGATATCAATACAGGATTACAACTCATACCCCTAAGGATATCAATAACATGCTGACATCCGGTAGACGGACCAACATTTTCTTATGCAGAGAAACACAAAACAGTATCAATAAATCATTGTGACCTTACTTAAACATGGCAAGGAAATTTGAAGAGGTTTTTATTTCAAAAGTCTCTTACATTTAGCTAACTCTCATCACAACAACATACAGGAATGTATGGTATTATTGACTGTATATCTGCTTAACTGAAAGAACTACTAGACAGTTTAATAAAAGGTGTTACAGTATGCAGACCTCTTGACTATCGGGCACAACTCATACCTAAGGGCAAGTTTGGTTCCCAAGCCAGCACAACCTACAGTGCAAATTCGCTCACTTAAAGAAAGCAAAAAATTCGCTAGTGAGGTTCCAAGGAAGTCTTACCCAAGCAACAATATGACCGTGCCTTTCTGATTTCTAACTCGGTAAGGCTGTACATTACTCGTCAAAAGAACCTAACTACCAAGTGCACCCTAAGTAATTAGAGGTAGAACATATGTTGGCAAAATAAACAGGGTACATACATGAATAAAATATCCGATACCATTATTCCAATTAATCAACATTGAAATAGATGCCTTCCAAGAAAACCACATTGAAATAGATGGACCCAGAATCTTTTGCAAGTTGAGAATCTAATACAATCTAGCTTGTTAAACCCTCAAAACTACATCAGGTGAACAACATATGTAAAGCTACAGGAGCTTCCAAGGAACCAAAACAATCCTAAAATTTAAAAATATCTGGGAGATATAGAATATAAAGAGACATTCTTATTTATCAAGAGAAAAGAGAGATGTACAATGCAAATTCTGCAAGTCCAGGTGTTAAAAGGTTAAGATTAAGTGAAGTTTTAATAGTTCCAGAACAATGCAACAAGACTCAGGGCATTAATAGCAATCACAATTGTTTATTACTCATAGGCATAAGAGTAATACAGTGAATTCCACTATATTATCAAATCTAGCCAGATATTTGTACAGGCAAAGGCTAGTTCAATGTAATAAGTGAGCCTAAACTTCCTAGCAACACTGCAAATAAATCTTACACATAAGACGCGCAGCCTTGTACACTGAAGAACAATACTGATAAGCTGGTCACTCTGAATCAATGGGGCATAGCTGAGATTCAAGCATGTAAGGGCCCTGATCTTGCAAATCGGCGACAAAATTAACTTAATATACAAGCCCGGAGCATCCCAAAAACCAGATAAACTCTTCAGCAAAGTGCACTTTCCGAGAGCTCTATATAGACTGATATATGCACCAGCGTTATTGCCTTGTACAAAAGATCCTGTACCTAAATCCTCTAGCATAGGTGTGCGAGAAAGGATTCTGGGCAAAACATCAAATGGAACTGAAGGATTCAGCCTTAAACTTTTAAGATTTGGACTCCTTGCAACAAGTTCTTCCAATGCAATGGCATTCACCTCCCCAGTCAAGCAAGAAAAATTCAAGCATTCTAGTGATGTTGAAGGATTGGGAAAACAATTAATCCACTGATGGCCTTGATTTTCCACACAACTCTCTTATAAGTCGAGTTCCTTAAGAAACCTGAAAGTGTAGATTAACAAAACATATAAAATTGAGTGGACTAATAACCTATGTAAAATTGAGTGAACTAAACATAACCATAAGGAAAATCTCTGCAAGATTCACCCTGCTAGTGGGTTGGGCTGGAATGGATTGAATGGTTTGGGTTGTGCAGCGGATGGCTATGGGCTGGAGGCAGTAGTTTTCACGAGTGCTATGGGCTGGATAGATTTGGGGCTACCGCGCAATGGATTGGGTTGGTTTCAATAGATTAAACAGTTCCAACCGTTCCCAACCCATGGCTGCAAAAACAAGTTACAGTCCAGCTTTGCCTGTATCCATCTCGTCACCGCACGGCTGCTGCTGCTGCGTGATGCCGTCGTGAGTCGCAACTGACTCCCGAGCTGCTGGCCACTGCAGCCATAGGCAACAAGCTCAGCCCACACACGTGTTTGGGTTCAAATAGGATAGTGGACTGGGTTGGTGTGGTTGGAGCAATCCAATTGGTGGGCTGGGTGGGTTTTTTAAATTGAGCTCATCACGAATGGTTAGTGCTGGCTCAGATCGGATTCCAAACTATTAGCAGGGCGACCCAAGATGTCAGACCTGGAAGCTGCACCTTGATCTTTCTTACAACATTGAAATATAATTGTTCTAGTTAGGTGTCTCAATCTCAACCATGCTTTTTCTAAAGCATTATGTACTTTACTAGAGAAACAGAAACAAGGAATGGAATTCAGTCATAGGCAACAGGTATGTACTAAGCAGAATTAAATAGTTAAAGAACCTACTGCACCACTTTTCATCAAAGATTTTTGTTCAAGAGTTTGTGCTCTGCAAAGCATTCAAGATCTTAATGATTGTATTCGGACATAAACCAAATGAATCATAAATAACATTTCAGTACTTAAGTATCATTCAGATAGAGCTATGGAGAAACTGCCAAGAACTACAAAAACATGTTGAAATCCTGTAGATGAGAAAATGAATTATAGACTTCATAGATTTTGCATTGCATCTATTATTCAAATAGGTAAATCTTTTAGATGAGAAAATGAATGATAGACTTCATAGATTTTGCATTGCATCTATTATTCACATAGGTAAATCTTTTATCTTTATCTATATAAACACACAGTAGATAGCTTCTAATGATCAAGAGCCAAGGAAATATTCAGAGATGGAAAAGGCATGAGTAATCTGGTATAAAATGAAGATTGCAAACACTATACTGAAATGAATTGTTATTAATCAAATGGCCATGCTGTACGAACTAAAATAATGGCACTAGGCAATTTTGCAAACATGATAATGTCTAAGTTTTCAGAATTCTAACCTGCAATTGGTGGCAATATCAGCAAGCCCAGCAGTACTGAACCCCTCACAGCAGACAAGGACAAGTGATTTAAAGTTGGTAAAAGAGCAAGAAAGCAACTTGAGGCATTCATCAGTCACAACCATACGCTTCAGCCTGAGCTCTTCAAGACCTGGGCATGCACGGGCGCACGCACCCACCCATGGCTCTGCAGCAGCACCCCAACCCGCCGGGACAAGGTTGAAGTCAGCGAAGTGTGGTTTGCCCTTCACGCTGAGTGCACGCATGTTGGGAAACCGTGCATGCACACGCTCTGGGGACACCGCGTAGCAGTTGCTCACAAGCACCGAACGGCGGCCATGGCGCTCAATGTGGTACCATGCTCGGCACACCAGGGACGCCGAGTTGCGGTCCCGGTGCGAGGTTACATAGCCAAGGATGTACTCGATTACTTCCTCAGGGAAGTATGCCATTGTGATGCCCCCACTGGAATCCTAATAAACCTCCATTACTCGTGCAGCTCCCCAAATGGCTGCCTGCTCACAAACAAACAACATGGACAAAAATTTATATCAGATATAGGCGTTAATTAAGTAATGAGTATTTGCAGGAATGAACACGAATTTGCGGGCCAGTTTGCAGAAAGCAGCACTTGGTTGTGAAGTGCCACTAATCGACAAGAGTTAACACAGAAATACGGATCAGACAGTAGATAATGGCTTGTGTAGAAGAAAGCAGTTCAATTAGCATCAACTCACAGAGTCTACAACTTCGACTGACAGAAATCGCGTGTTCTGAAAAAAAAAAGGTAAATTGGACTTGAAGAAGAGGGCAAACCAGGTTTCCTCTTCCGTTTCGGATGTTTCTGGATCAATCCGAGGACAACCCCAGCCAAAGAATCTTTCCTATGCGAGACAAACTCACGGAAACTACAAGATCAGAAGATCCATCCATTTCGTGGCTCAGAATCAGAACCCTACCAAAGAAACGGCAAATTACGCGAAATTGGGAAATCGTGAGCCACAGCAGTGAGAATCGTTGGCCTAACCACACGAAGATCGCAGCTTTCGCCTCCGATCAACCCCAAGACTAAACCCTCAATTCCCTTCCGCGCCCACAAGAGGGGAAAAAAAGGTAACTTTCACTACAAAAATCCCCAATAAACCTGAGCAATCAGGAAACGCAGCGATCCGCGATCGATCGGATCGGAGGAGGGGGCGAGGAGAAGGAATCTGCAGGGAGGATACCTCGAATTTCTCGCGTGAGGGTGGCGGGTATCGGAAGATCGCCTGGAACCGCCCGCCGCCTCCGCCACGCCAGTCGACTTGTTCTTCCTCCTCGTACTGGTCGTCGCAGTAAGCGAGGTTGGTACGTCTCTCTGTCCTTGTTTTTTTCCTTTCTCTTCTCTTTGTCTTCTTGTCATGTACTGTATGAGTAGAGTGATAATATTTAATAGATTATATTTAGAGTAAAATACTAGTATTTCTATAATGAATTAATTTATATATTTGTAATAAAATTATATACACCAAAATAAACTTATTTAAAGATATAAATATTGATACTACTTTTTAGTTTTTACATGTATGATATCTAGTTAAATTTAAGAAGTTTAACCGTTACCGTGTTTAGGGCAGAGGAAGTATCGAATGACGAAGTGTTAAGTTTCTGTGTGAAGTGTGGAAGATGGACTAATAGAAATCCGAATGATCCCATCACCAAGCCTATTAAAGTCTTGGTTGGATGGACATGTGTTGAGGTTGATCAGAGTGAACCTTATGTTTTTATCGTCTTACAACACATACGAACTTGGTGAGTATATGGATGGATATTTAATGTTATCATTGCTGTATCGAAAGGAATAAAATACATGTTGATACATACTATGCTATGCTATTTATCTAAATTTGACAGCCTCTTTAATATGCATTTCTATATCAGGCCCACCAATTATATTTTAAAATTTGAAAACTACTCAAAGAAATAGTATCATGTTTAGCTTTATAAAAGTTGTATCTATGACTAGATACTAAGTAGTTTTTAAACTTTTTTAGAAGCAACTCTTGCTTTTAATGGTTATTTAACTGTTTAAACTATATGCTTCTTTTCCATACTCATTGATACTTATTTAGATCTCATAGGCATTGTCTTTATTTGATTCCCATTATGTAAAGATATCTAAATAGGACCTTAGTTATTGTAACACTACAATTATTATTATATTGTAATAACACTATTGTGTTAAAAGAAGACCATGATGGATGGTGACAAGAGTTATCATGTCAAATGGCTCATTTCATCCTTTGTTTCAACATTTTGCTTGCATTTGTCAGCCAAAAGCTAGAAGCTGAAACAAACAACACAATTGTTGATCTGGATTTAAAAAGTTAGCTTCTAAGGAGATAGCTTAAAACTAAAAAGCATGATAAGAAGGCTTTTCTGGCTTTTGGTGTGTTGAGGAGCTAAAAATTTAGTATAAAATCAATACTACATGCCAAAAGCCCAAAAACTGCAACTCAAACAAGTAGCCCCTCAGGTCCTATCAAGTAAAGCTTTAGCTTCAAATGGTTTTGGCTTTTGCTACATTGCAAAGGAGATAGAGCCAGTGAAAACAAAAATAGTAGTTTTACTCACTCTTAATTCATTTTTGAGAAGAAAGATGAAGACGACTCCCTCTATAGTACATAGATATATATATGGCCCAAAGAATGTGTCAGAGGCACTTAGTGGCACGTTGAGCCTAGCTGGTTAAGAGTTTCTTCGCACCTTGTGAAAAGTTTCTTCTTTATATAACATTGTGGCGGCTTTTTCCCATAAGTTAATATTAGAGGCTTATTACAGTTGTCTACATTTTTATGTGCAATTTTTTTTGGTACTATGCAAGAAAATCCAATTGTAGATATCCATACACGTCTTGCATCATAGGGAAGGATTACACAATCAAAACTCTCCAAACATCTTTAACCAAAATTAGCAAAATCATTCGTAGATTCATGAAAGGAAACTTCTGCTGGGTCACATGACATTCACTAACGAACAGCTGCGGTTTTTAAGAATTATTACAGACATCTTAAATCAGTTTCTAATTATTTATCACTTATATTTACTAATTAGTAGTTGTAGCCACGTGGAAATTGTTTGGGCCTGATTTTTACGCGTGTCCAGCCATTTTCCCAACTGATTTTGTCGTTGTTTTCGGCGCCAAGCAACGGGAGGACACGCACAAAGCGAGCTCCTTGTCCTGTTCCATCACGACGTGGAGCTTTAGACATGGGCACCCTCAAGTGTAGCCGTCGTATCATCAGCCGATCAACGTCAGCGAGGACATCAGGGATTCTTTTTGTCTTGTCACGATATTCTCAAGATTTACTGAAGTTTATGAATTCTTTGTTAGAGTTCATTCATAATTAAATTAATGACCTAAACGGATTATCGAGGGAATCCTACTTTTATTCGCACAAAAGTCTACCGGCGGCGGCAAAAGGGGAGAACGTAGAAGCATATTATATAAGAAATACATTATAAGGCATTCTAGCAAACCATCACCACTACTTATCGTGTTGAGGATAGCGTTTTATTACAAAATAAAGCTAGGACACATATATCTTTTGTGTTCTCTCTTAATCTGTCCTATAAAATTTCTAGATAGGACACATTTATGAGTAAACGAGAACATGATAAGGTACGATGCCCATCTTCAGAGTTCATTACTACTCCAGCTTATCATGATCATCTTCAGCAATCTTTGGTGATTCTGCAGGCAAGTATTTGATGCCCACAAGGTCACCAACTCTGCTGATAACCTGAAAGTGGGTTGCACAGACAAGAAACACATCAGTTCGGCTCTATTTATGTCCACTAGAACGTATTTATGCAACAAAAGTAAAGCTCACATCAAGGGCTTTCATCAAGTCCTCCCTAGTGTGTGAAGCAGAAAGGCAGATGCGTGCTCTTCCAAGAAGAAGAGGTGTCACAGGAAATGACACGGTAATAACAGCAACCTGCAACACAAGTTCTTATCACTTGCATGGCAAATAGGAAGATTATATAGCTATAATGCTATTAGCACTACAATTCTCATTCTGGAAGAAAACTGTATCAAAAGCATAGTGCTATCTGGATCTTCAGAATATTCCGATAGGCGGCACAAACCTTTTGTCTAAAACACTCCCTAGAAAATGCAGGAATCTTAGCAGGATTGTAGAGCATTATGGGCATGACAGGAGAGTCATTGTCACCAAGAACATCAAAACCCATCTTCTTGAGCTCTGACCTGAAGAAATTACTGTTCTCACGAATGCTTGCAAGTTTTTGGGCACCTTCAGCAAGTGACAAAAAAAAAAGAATTATTTACTTGAACATCATAGAAATCAAGGTTTTAAGCACCTTCAGCAAATGACAAAAAAAGGAATTATTTACTTGAACATCATAGTGAAATGAAACACTGTTTGAATATAAGTGAATTGTCCATCTCCTCATCAGATTAAGCTTTTGGGTTGTATCAAAGCCAGAGGTTTCGAGTTTGAATCATGGTTAGCGTAATTAAAATAAAATAATTGTTGCACGCTCCTATTCCACGTCTGAGGCTTGCTTGTCGCTAAGATCTCTCACCGGAGCCTCGACGAGAGGGGGAGTGTTGAAATATAAGTGAATTTCTCATCTCTCTCCCATCAAATTAAGTTTTTGGGTTGTACTGGCTTGAGCATGCAACTTAATAAACACAGCTGCAAATAAAAAGTGTTAACAAAAAGCTTGGTTTAGTACCTCTGCTGGAGCCATCCTCCCCAAGGATAACTTTAATAGCAGAGATAACTTGTTGAACTGCTGGCGGTGACATGGAAGTAGCATACAGATGAGCCGGGCAACTCTGCTTCAGGTGCTGAATTATCTCCTGAAAGTTCAAGCAAGAACAAAACCAGTCAATCTTCAAGGCAGTCTAACCAAGTGCTACAATTGTAATATGCTTTGCTTTGCGTAGTATATGCACCTTTGATGCAGCAATGTATCCACCACATGATCCAAAAGACTTGGTGAAAGTTCCCATCATTATATCTACATCAGCTGGGTGAACCCCAAGGAGTTCACAAACACCACGGCCAGACCGCCCAACGGCACCAATGCTATGGGCCTCATCCAGATATGTGTAAGCCTGTTTAATAGAACAAGGAATGTGGCAACAACTTGGTGCTCTGTAATAGCTAGCACAACTTAAACTTAGAACGACACAACAAGATGCATCTTTGTACTCGAACGGCTACTTAAGAGCCAACAATCAATATATCAATTCAGGTGGGAGTCTCTCCTCGGTCGACTTATCAAAAAAAAACTAGAACAAGGAGTAAATGGATGACTGTTTTGAGTTGCACTCAAAGCAGAAAGAACAGTAAAGAAAAAAATCATTTGCCAAAATTTCAGTGAGAATTACAAGAAAAAATATCTCCAGACCTTGTATTTCTTGCAAACAGCTATGATCTCAGGGAGTTTACACAGCTCCCCTTCCATGCTATAGATACCCTCAACAATGACAATGATTTTCTTCCATGCTCTGCCTGTCCGTGGCTGACCACTAGCTACATGTTCTCTTAGGACCTTTTCCAGATGAGCAGGGGCTGCAAGAGCACATTTACAATGATAATTCACATGAACCACAGAGAGTCAGAGACCAAATACTTCTCTGCATTGTTCAGAGGCACAGAAGCTTACAGTTATGCTGGAAAACCCTGACAGTTGCATCACATCCTCTTGCGCCATTGACAATTGAGCTATGGTTCAGAGAGTCACTTATTATCAGCCCACCCTGAAATATCACAAAAAAGGGAAATCAGTAATCACCTCTCGTTGTAGCAATATAGTAATTCAGTCATCTGACAATATATAAGCATTTACATAAACCTTTCCAATTAGGCAGGGAATGGTGGCAGAGTTTGTAACATAGCCCATGCCAAATAGGAGTGCAGCAGGCTTTCCAACAAAACGTGCAACAAGGTCCTCCAGCTCAGTGTGAAGCTTGGTTGTGCCTGTTACCAGACGAAATGAAGGGGATGATCAGCTTATCACTATTCTGTGTTCCTAAATTAACTAAAAAGTTGCTCAAATATATAAATATAAGCATGTGGATGATAATATCAGTCGTACCGCCATCAACACGAGCGCTGCAGGTGCTTGCTGAGTATTTCTTCAGAGACCCGACAACGCGTGGAATGCAGTACTCATCTGCTGCAGCAAAACCGAGGTAGTTGTAGGATGTCAGGTTCAGGCATCTAGTGGTATTTGAGGTACGCCTGCAATTCACAATAGTGAGCATTGTATTAGACTCAGCTGAAACTTCCTTTTCATTTCATTCCTTAGGCCACATAGTCTATGACTGTCCGGAGGATCATTTTCATTCCCAATTGACAACGTAAAAAGTGGACAAAGATACATACTTAACTATGTTTACTAGCAGCTTAGCCTATTTGTAGTATTCCCTAAGCTAAATTTGTTTCCAACAAATTATAGAAATATAATAAATGAATATTCTCTGCGTTCCAAAATGTTCGTCACTTGCGCTTCCTGAGAAACAACAGCCGATAATTTTATATTAAAAATATTAATATTTATAATATATAATTAATATCATTAGAAGATCTTTGAATCTATTTTTTAATAAATTTATTTGAAGATATAAATATTGCACATATTTTCTACAAATTGAGTTAAACTTGTGACACGAAAACCGAAGACGATACACATTTTGGCACGGAGGGAATATATGCTTACTGTAATGTCTTGTTATTGTCGCTTGAAGTGCGCTCAACAACGTCAAACCAAGAATCCGGTGCGCTAGCGATTGGCCTACTGTAGCAATCCTGCAAAACCGCAAAGGACGGATTGGTTATATCCAATCCAATACAATCAACAATGAAGTAGCTGATTGACTCAGTCTTTCCTTTAAAAAAAAGACTAGAATCCGAGATTAACGAGCCTCAAAACATAGTGCTTTTGTCTAGAGAATAATATTCCTAGCATATTGGCATGTTGGATTAAGTCTATTTTTAGCCCTTAACTTTTGTTTTTGTCTAATTTTAACTCCAAATTACAAAATCATCTAATTTAGCACCTCAACTATCAAAACCGTTTAATTTTGATCCCTGAGGCCAGTCACACCACTCAACACGGCCTCAAAGTTAAAGTTAAAATTGAATTATTTTGATAGTTGAGATGTTAAATAAAAAAGGCAAGATTTGATGACCACTTCTGTTATTTATTAAAAAATAATAAATCTACTTATCCATTCTTTTTGTATTAATATTTATGTACAATTTACTAATCTTGTATTATAAATAATTTTCAAAATTTTCATAAAGTAAACTTTGGTATCATAATTTTTTAAAAATATAATCTATCTCATCAAGATATGTTCGTTTTTGGATTATTTCTCCATTTGAGTTCATTCGAAGAATTTGAGAAATTTAAATTTCCAAATATGAAAACTTCAAACAGAATTTTGGGACTACAAATGATTTCAAACGAAATAGTCATCAACCACAAAGTTGTAGGTTTCTTGGTCATTTCTTCATCCAAGCTCGTTCAAAAAATTATAAAAAATATCAAAACCTAAGAAATTCCAATAGAATTTTCAGACAATAAATAATTTCAAATAAAAAAATTATCTATACCTCATCGAGATCTATAAGTTTGGTTTTGGTCATTTCTTTATTTTTGATGTAGTCAGTAAAAATTTGTCAAATAAGATAATTTCAAACATTACTTTGGGACGATAAATGATTGAAAATGAAATAGTCCTCAACTACACAATTGTATATCTAACTGAGAGTTACAAGTATGGTTTGCTTGTCTCTACATTAGAGTTTAGTCAAACAATTAAAAAAAATTAAATTTTAAAATGTGACAAAGTTAAATAGAATTTTATGATTGTAAATGGTTTCAAATAAAAAATCTATTCACCACAAAGTTATATATCTCATCGAGATCTACCATTTTGGTTTTAGCCTACACAAGTTAGTTCAGTCAATTTAAAATTTTGAATATCAAAATATGAGAACTCTGAACATATATACAATATGTTTTGTATAAATTCTTATTTGTATAGAACAAGAAGTATAAAAAGTAAAGAGTATAGACAAATATTTAGTACATATAACATTCATCAACAACTAAATTTATATAAAGAAGTACTCAATTAAGTTTATTTTTGGCTCTCAACTCTTTGCCTTTGTCTAACTTTGACACCTAAACTATCAAAACCGTTCAATATTGGTGCCCCAAGATGGTTTTGAGATGGGTGTAGGGTCAAAATTAGACAATTTTGATAGTTGAGGTGCCAAAGTTGTACAGTGGATCAAAAATTAGATAAAGAAAAGAATTAATAGGTCAAAAACAGACTTAATCCTTATATGTTCACTAGTGTCAGTTGCGTAAGGCATTCAAAAGCATGATGAACTAGTTTATATAATGGGATAGAAGAATTTAATTTAAAATGCTCACATGTTTGGTTCTACCGCCACGCCATCAATTTCGGACACCCCGTGGTGAGGATCGTGCAAGAAACCTGTATGGTAGACCACACCTCTATGGCTCTATATAGCCAACAACAACATGCCTAGATTCACCAACCTAACACCATATAGCCAACAACAATATTCCTAGATTCATAATTACTCTCCCCGTCCCAAGAAGCATATAACTATTCTTTATTTGCGTCCTATCTTGCACATTCATATATCCATGCACTAGTAATAGTGTTGAGGCAAAGAATTTAATATGTTTTTTAATCTTTAAACCAAAGGTGGTTACGTTTTAGAGCAAGTCCAACAATTGTCTTATAGCCTAGCTTGTCAGCGTTTTGCTAGCTAATATCAAAGAGAGAAGGGAGGAGAGAAAGCGGAGATCGAGCTTGACTCTGCGAGCAACAAAATATAGGCAGTGGTGAGTCTAGATATGGAAATGTATATGACAAGGAATAACAAAGGGAATATAAGATAATACCAACAATATATAGTAAAAACTTTTTGTAGACAAAATCTAATAAGATAGCCATCGTATAGATTAGCTCTTATAGCTTGACTTTATAGCTAAACACTTAGACTTTACGGTTGATCTTGACGGAGCTGAGGTAGTACTCATTGTTGGAATATAAGTGAATTGCCTATCTCTCCCCATCAACTTAAGCTTTTGGGTTGAATTGGTTGGTGCATGCAACTCAAGTCTCGAGTTCGAATCCTGGTTAGAGCAATTAAATAAAATAATTGTTGCTCGCTCCTATTCCACGTCTGAGGCTCGTCCGTCGCTGAAATCTCTCGCCGGAGCCTCGACATGAGGGGGAGTGTTGGAATATAAGTGAATCGTCTATCTTTTCCCGTTAGCTTAAGCTTTTAGGTTAAACTGATTGGTGATACTCGTGACATTGATGGGACGCTGCAAAATACACTTGTACGTGTAGCCTATGAGCGTGCCCATTAATGAAAATGCAAAGAAAGTTGGCGGCCACGCGGCACGCCTACGCTAGAATGATTGAATGTTTTGCGCTTTATGCAAAATAACAATATAATAAAGAGAGGAGGAAAAACATATATATATTTCTAATAATTTTCTAAAGAAAGAAATGCCATGTAAGTTCTTCCGACGACACCCTAATTAATAATCAGGCAAGCTAATAATTATCATAACAAATCACAATACGGGTTCAGCAACGAAATCCGATGCGCATTCTCGTTGTCTTGCACTCTCACCTGAACCCGCAGGTAGATGCGTCGCACGAAGAAATCCTCGAGGCCCTCGCAGATCGGCGCGTACCCCTGCATGAAATTAAATCCAATGTTTGGATCGATCGAAATTAAAAGAGAGCGAGCAGCCAAAACAGCTCTTGAAATCGTCCGGCCGAGACGACGACGACGAAGACCTTGACGTTGTCGTTGTTGGGCTTGAAGCAGCAGTCGAGGAGGTTGCGGAAGAAATCCCTGAGCTGGCCGAAGGCGAAGAGCAGCCGGTAGCTGAAGAGCGTGGTCAGCGCCGTCGTGTACGAGGGCTGCCTCCTCCTCGCCATTTTTGCTCGGCCCGTTCTTGGCCCCTCAGCTCGCTCGCTCGAGGGAGTACGTCGTCGTTGTCAGGTTTTTATGTGAGGATTTGGAGTAGAAGAAGTAATGCGCGCGCGCGATGGAGTTGAAGAGAAGGAAGAGTGTACAAAAGGAGAGCGCAATGAGTTGAATTTGCACAGTAGTGATGTGATGGCTTTGCTTTATTTACAGTGTAAATGATGAGTGATGAGTGAAACATATTCATGATGCGCATACAACTCAAGTGCAATGCAAGCGTGTACGTAGCCTAGATCGAGCTATTTATTTGTCTAGATATAAAGAAAAGGAAATGCTGGACAAGCACTTTGATGATTATGCCTGTTAAAAGGCAGCATTCATGCAATCAGATACATAAAGGTGGTATGCATGGCGCGACGACGCGATGGACATGCATCATGCATGCTTTTGAAGTCGGTAAAAGCGTTATCAGAAAACCGAATATCCTTGGGGCTAGGAATTTCCTTGAGGGGGCAAAAATTGAACCCAGGATATATCATGATATTATTGCCTTGGATTTCGTATGGAACCTCCAAGGAAATGTATATTCTTGAGTGCTAATTAACCTAAACCGCCAAGTTAATTTCATATTTTTCTTGAGTGCTACTGTGAACCACCAAGATATAATTCATATTTCCATGAGTGTTTTTAGAAACCATCAAAGTTAATTCACATTTTCTTGGGTGTAACTTGAAACTGCCAAGGGAGTGCTAGTTTTCCTTGGGTGCAAATCCTCAAGTATATTATTGTAGCTGCCAAGGAAAAACTTTCAATTTATAGTCATATATTCCTCTTAACCACCGATATATTGAACTCATTGCATTCTTGCGTTGTTAGTTATACATTGCATTTTATAGACACAAATGCTCCATTGGCATGCATGTTTGTGGAATGAAATACATTTTTCTTCTTAGTACACTAATCCAACAAAAGGTATTTTGTGTTGTTATGCATTAGAGAATGCATAGATACTGACACTTAGCTTGAGATGCCTAGTTAGTTTTAAAGCTAACATGCAACATAATAATATCGTATGGAGGCAAAGTCCGTACCAAAGTTGCAGAGCCGAAAGAGATATAGGCTGTGTTCGGCAGGCAGACGCTAGGCTGAACAGCAGATATGCATGGTAGATATGGGCTGAACGGCAGGTCCAGGTTCAGCCGAAATCAGCCGATATCTGCCTGCCGAACACGCCCATACAACTAAGTCGTTGATGACCTTTTCATTTTCAAATTATTTGAAGTCCACAAACTATGTTTGAAGTCCTTAGTTTTGAACTTTGAATTCTTTTGAATCTTTTAAATGACCTTAGGTAGAGATACACCTAAACCAAAGTTTTAATACTTGATGAGATATAAAACTTTTGAGTTCAAACATTTTTCATTTGAAATTGTTTAGGCTCTCTAAAGTGGAAACAAAAAGAAATCAACATCAAGATATGATTTGTAGAAAATATGATTTTTAGAACCTAAACCAAACATTCACTTAGAAGTTTCAAGTTGAAACCAATGAATTTCTTTCTCTCATTGAGAGCTACAATATTCATGTTCAAAGTATCGTCCTTATTCGACACCATACAAAAAAGATATATTTTTTCTAAGACGGCAAGTTTGATACGTGATTAATATGATGCTAGAAATTTATGTTATTTTTTGACTATCTTAACGATCTTAAATGGGAAATGTTAAAACATAATAGTTATAGATCTCATCAAGGGCTATAATATAAAAAACATCTTCATCAGAGGCTATATAAAAAAAGATAAGTTTTTTTTTGAAAAACTGAACTTTACCGCTGACAAGTGGGTCCCATATGTCAAGCTCATGTAAGCATTGAGTCAGAATGCCATGTCACTATGTCAGTTAATGGGTTGGGTAAGCAACTAGAGACCCAAAAAATGTCATTTTCAAACTTTGGGGGACCTATATAACACTTAAAGGTAACGTTAGGAACCTACAGCTCTTCGCAAAACAATAATCACGCAAACGCATGATGGATTGGAGAAACGTTCAAATAAACGTGTATGCATGACGTAAAGCCTACATGACCATCCAGGCAACAAAATGGACCGCTTCCACTTCAACCCGTGACTAGCAAGACTTCTTTCAGAGGGCTTCTATGCACAAGATCCTGTTAGGTGGCTTCTGATTCCGTCCTTGTTGGCTGCTCTGCACTCCAAAGTTGACACCCATCCATTGACTCCTGCAATCCTACTTGTCAGTGAAAGCATAGTGTGGCACCTCTTGTCCAAAGTGCAATGGCACTTTCATCCAAAAAAAAAAAGTGCAATGGCACTCTGCGAAGCCACAGCTAGTCCAGCCAGTCAACCCACAGCATAGAAAAATTTCAATCAGGATTCAGGAAGAAGAAGAATAATCCTATTATATGTATTAGCCAAACTCTCCAAATGACAAAATACATGCACGTTGAAGAGGTCCATTTCAGATCACTCGGGTTTATTCACAAGTCCGCGTACTCGGTACTCCAAAGTTGACTCAGAGGAGAACCGTGACCGAGCTGAAGTGCGGAACCAGAAAGGCCACGCGCCGCACAGAAAAGATATGGAAACGAGGAGCAGCTGAGTTATTCAGTAGTACGGAGTATTATACTACTTCAATTCAACTGCTAAAAACATTTCATAATGTAGCTAAATAACTCATAACTTCATCTTAAAGAGAAGAGACATCTACTGGTCCCATATAACATAGACTGAATACAAAAGGGGGGAAAATTACATGAAAGCAAGAGGCCTTCAAAGTTGTCAGTATTCTGCCAGGGGAGAGTAATGTTCAACTAAAAAATTATATTGCCTCCAATTATATTACATATTGGGAATGGATTAACAACAGAACAACTGAATTCCATCCAGCTATACACATTTGGAAGAATAATTGTACAATCAACAAACAATAGTCAGCTAATATGACGGATCCTGGACTCTTGCTGCGTATGGACAAAATCCCAATGAAACTGATCAATGTGTGCTTGTTTCCGTAACGATTTGTTGATAACTCCAAAAGGGATTCTAACAACTCCAATCACTTGTTTCCTACTCCAGCTTATCATGCTCAGCTTCAGCGATCTTTGGTGGTTCTGCAGGGAAGTATTTGATGCCTACAAGGTCACCAACTCTGCTGATAACCTGAAATTGGGTTGCACAGACAAGAAACACATCAGTTCAGCTCTATTTATGTCTACTAGAATAAATTGAAGTGTTTATAAAAAAAATAACACTCACATCAAGGGCTTTCATCAGGTCCTCCCTAGTGTGTGAAGCAGAAATGCAGATACGTGCCCTAGCAAGAAGAAGAGGTGTCGCAGGAAATGCCACGGTAACAACAGCAACCTGAAATACAAGCATATCATCAGTACCATGACAAATAGGAATGAAACTGATGCATGCAAATAGTGGTGGATATGGAGTGCATGCTGATTGCTATTAGCACTACGATTCTCAAAAAAAGTAATATTTTATAAGAAACTGCACCAAAAGCATAGTCTCTTTGGATCTTCAGAACATTCTGACAAAGTCTACTACTAACCTTTTGTCTAAGGCACTCTCTAGAGAATGCAGGAATCTTAGCCGGATTGTAGAGCATTATGGGCATGACAGGAGAGTCATTGTCACCAAGAACCTCGAAACCCATCTTCTTGAGCTCTGACCGGAAGAAATTACTGTTCTCCCGGATGCGTGCAAGTTTTTGGGCACCTGCAAAATATCAAAAGCAATAAAAAGGGATTATTCAATAGAATATTCTAGTGGAGAGCATTTGCAAATATAAAGGGCAAAAAAAGTGTTAAAAATGCCTGTATGGTACCTCTGTTGGAGCCATCCTCCCCAAGGATAACTTTAATTGCAGAAATAACTTGTTGCACTGCTGGTGGTGACATGGAAGTAGCATACAGATGGGCCGGACAACTATGCTTCAGGTGCTGAATTATCTCCTGAAAATTATAGTTACAAGAATCAGCCAATCTTCAAGGCAGTCTAACCAAGTGCTACAATTGTAATATGGTCGCTTTCAGGAGTATGCACCTTTGATGCGGCAATATATCCACCACATGATCCAAAAGACTTGGTGAAAGTACCCATCATTATATCTACATCAGCTGGGTTAACCCCAAGGAGTTCACAAACACCCCGGCCAGACTGCCCAACAGCACCAATGCTATGGGCCTCATCAAGATAAGTGTAAGCCTGTTTGACCGAACAAATGGTTAATGAATATGACTGTCATGGGTGGCCAGAGGACCAGCCCTCTTTGTTGCATTCAGTTAAGGTTATCTGAGAAGCAGAAGAAAATAATAATTTATGTGCTAAAGTTAAAGACAAGAAAAATCTCAAGACCTTGTATTTCTTGCAGACAGCTATAATCTCAGGGAGTTTACACAGCTCCCCTTCCATGCTGTAAATACCCTCAACAATGACAATGATCTTCTTCCATGGTCTGTGTGTCCGTGGCTGACCACCAGCTATCTGCTCTCTCAGGACCTCTTCCAAATGAGCAGGGGCTGTAAGATTAGATTTGCCATGGTAAGTCATTATGAACAAGAGAGACCAAATACTGATCTGCAATGTTGAAATTCACAACAACTTACAGTTATGCTGGAAAACTCTAACAGTTGCACCGGATCCTCTTGCACCATTGACAATTGAGTTGTGATTCAGAGAGTCACTAATTATCAGCCCACCCTGGAATATTGCAAAAAGGTAAAACAAATAATCAGCCCACGGCTTAGATATAGTATAATCACTTCAGTTTAGCCATGTTTTTAGTTAAGTGGATATATAAACATTTGATCAAACCTTTCCAATCAGGCAGGGAATGATGGCAGAGTTTGTAACATAACCCATGCCAAATAGGATAGCAGCAGGCTTTCCAACAAAACGGGCAGCCAACTCCTCCAGCTCAGCGTGAAGCTTGGTTGTACCTGTTACAAGATGAAAGGCGTCAGCTTAGTACTTTGTGTTCCTAAAAAGTTGTAAAAATATAAGCATGTCAGAATGTAGCATACCGCCATCGACACGAACACTGCAGGTGCTTGCTGAGTATTTCTTGAGAGACTCAATAACACGTGGAGTGCAGTACTCATCTGCTGCAGCAAAGCCAAGGTAGTTGTAGGAACCCAGGTTGAGGCATCTGGTGGTACTTGAGGTACGCCTGAAACAATAAATCAATAAGGAGCATTAGGGACAGTTGAAACAATACTTGCCATAATTTATGTTTGAATGATCATTCATTCCCAATTTATACCTTGAAAAGTGGACGACTTAACTATGTTTAGTCTATTGTCATATTGGCTAAGCTGGATTTATTTCCCACGAATTAAAATAATCGAATAAATACTTACTGCAATGTCTTGTTACTGTCATTTGAGGTGCGCTCGACAACATCAAACCATGAATCTGGTGCACTTGCAATTGGCCTACCAAAGCAATCCTGCAAAACCAAAAAGGACAGATTGGTTATATCCAATACAATCAACAATGAAGTAGCTGAAGGGGACAATCTTGTTTAGCAAAACACACTTGAATCCGACATTAACCAGAAGAATACATCTAACTTACAGCTCACCACAGTATTTCAGAATATAGTATTTTGGTCTAGAATGAATAATGTTCATAGCAGGTATATCTGTTCACTAGTTTCAGGTGCATAAGACATTCAAAGGCATGAAGAATAGGCATAAAATCGGGACAATTACATTTAAAATGCTCATAAATAAACAAAAAAGTTCTAATCTTTTGAACATATAGCCCACTTCAATACACTCGGATTTATTAATATTTCTTAATAGTGATGACATTCATAGGACGCTACAAACATACACCTGCACAGCCTATATTCAAGATAATGGAGACAAATTTCTTCAGACATCAACGAATTCGGATGTGTTTATCTCACCTGGATCCGCAGGTACAGGCGCCGCACATAGAAATCCTCCAGGCCCAGGCAGATCGGCGCGTACCCCTGCACGAAGCCAAACGCCGAATCGGGCTAGGAATTACCAAGAAAAATTGGGACGGAATCTCCCGGATCCAGATGGGGGGAGGCGGAATTCGGCCGGGTACCTTGACGTTCTTGGCCTTGAACCAGTCGACGAACTTGCGGAAGAAATCCCTGAGCTGGCCGAAGGCGAAGAGCAGCCCGTAGCTGAAGAGCGTGGTCAGCGCCGTCGTGTACGGCAGCCTCACCATCTTGCCCCCTCCTCAATCCCCACGGAGGTCTCTTCCTCCGGTTGCCGAGACGCCTCCCGAGCTCCCCGCGGAAATTATCCGAGCCCGGAGAGCTCGTTCGTCGGAATTCGAATCCTTGTCTGACCCCGAATGCTGTGGGTGTTCTCGGATTCCAAGATGGTTTCTTGGAGATCTCCCGCGCTGGCTGGCTGGCTGTGGATGCGGTGACGCTGGACTCTGGAGCGAATGAGGCGTGGATGGGGGAGGAGGACGCGGGGAGAGGAGGGATTTAAGGGAGCGGGAGGTGGAGGTGGAGGGGGTCGTCAATGGCGACTGCGCGACCAAGGGGGAAGAGGTGGAAGGGTTTGAACGTTGAACAGCGCGACGGGGGAAGAACGGGAGGAAGGAGACAGACAGCCAGCCAATGAGGAGGGAGCCAATCTGTAAACATTTTGTTTTTTTTCTCTATTTTTGTTTTTTTTTTGTCTCTATTACTCTATATGGATGTTTCTGCAATTGTGCAGTTACAGGAATTTCACGGGATTTTGTGATAATTAGAGGCAGAAAAAAAATGAAAAAAGATCACAGTAGGCAGTACACTGTCATGAGATTGAGACAATTCAACGTTTCAAAGGTGGCGAAAAATGCTATTTTTTGTGAATCGATGGCGAAAACAATGCTGTGAGATGACAATATAGTTCTTGAAACATTGTGCCATCATCAATTGTTGAAATACAACTCACTGTTCCACATTGATCTGGTGATTTTTTTTATATATGTACCTTATTAATTGACAGGATGCTACATTGATTAAGTTCCAAAAAAATTATATATAATTTGGATGCACCAGCTTTCTATAACAAGATTGAAATATTGTTAAATTACATACTTAGACATTTCAAATAATTGGTACATACTCTCTTATTCCAAAAGGAATGCATGAGAAGTCAAACAATTTTAAATTTAAATTTGATCAAATCTATAAAAAGAAACATTGCAATTAAGAGATTAACAATATTATTAGATTCATTGTGAATTGTAATTTTGTTGTAAACTTATGGAGACATAAGTGTTGAGTCAAACTTTAAAAAATGACGTATTACAAATTTAGAATTGTATTTTTTTTGGACAGAGAGTATATAGTTTCGAAACTATGTAACTAAAAATAAAAGGATGCTAAACCAGTAGCTTTATGACTTAATCTTTAGCAACAACCTCTTCCCATCTATATTCATGCCGAATTCAGATAATAGTTAGTTTTTTGTTAATAAAAATAATCACAAGGTTTTTTTTCTTAAAGAAAAATAATCAAGATGTTATGAGTTCCTGAGCTCGGTGGATCGTCAAGTGCCCCAAGCTTTTCCAAAACAAGTTGACATGATTCTTTCAACATGGCATGGGTATATTTGTGCATGCACAAATCTTCTTTGTACTTATCATAAGGAATATTTTTATTTATGAGTACATTAATTGTAGCCCACCATAATTGGTGGTGCCAACAAGCTAATTTGGACCACACCATTGATTTTCTTATGTTGGCAAACATTCAAGCATATCCATACATTTATTGAAAGGTTTGTAGCTCATTTTGGAGCTCCCCTGCGCACAGATGTGTCAACTTCTGCAGTCCACATCAGGCTTGAGATTTGTCAAACCCCGCAACCCTCTCTCGTTGGGACGGGACAATAATGCTGGGCATGTGTTTCACATTTGTATATATTGTACTTGTATTTCTCATCAGCTTACCTTTATGACAGTATATCGATCAATGCCGTGGTGTTAACTTCAAAAGATATTCAGACAAAAAAAAACCCATATATAGTACTCTGATAGCTTCTCAAGCACTGAAAATTTAACCACGCGTGCACTGAGACTGATGAGATATGTGTGTGCGCCGAGCTTAGCTTCTCTCATGCAAATTGCCAAAGAGCTATATCTTTGCCAAACTTATAATACATAACAGTAATGCACGGTAACACTTATATATTCCCCCTTTTTTCGAGAGTTTGTTGTGTGTATGTGCACAACTTGTGTGCGTGGCGTCGCTTGAAGAGAGAGATGCAGAGATTTCTAGATTCGTTGGTACCTACATGTAGCACATGTTAGGTGGCTGAGCTAGGGTTCATTTACAGTACTGTAGTATATTAAGTATAGAGATCGAAACCAGCAGGGTTTTGTCTCGAAAATTCTGAAAACAACAACTATGCTTGCATGATGGCGGTTGATGCAGAAACACCGATGATCTATCTGATCATGACGTGCAGCATCATCCCGTCGGGCAACAAAATTTGGACCTGTTCGTCAGCTTCAATCGGTGGACTAGCTTTCACGACTTTTTTCAAGCTGTTATTATTTTATACAGAATCCTGGTACTGTTAGGTTGGCTTAATTCTTCCGTCGTTCTTAATTGCTGGCTGCACTCCAAAGTTGACATCCATGCAGATGGAGATGGAGATGGAGATGGAAATGGAAATGGATCAATGCCAATGAAAGATTGTTCCTACTTCTGTATGAGTGGAGTACGTCTGAAAGCATGCAGATCGATGTACAGAAACTGAAATGACTTGCCGAGGAGTGAGGAGTACTCCAAAGTTGACTAGGAGGAGAAAACGGAGAAACGGAAAACAACACAGCAACGGAACGGGACAAAAAGTGCCGGCCCGGATCCATCGGATGGAATGGAAACGAGTGATATATGACTGGCTGAGGAGCCGAGGAATGATGAAGTCAAGGAAGACGATATGATGCAGGGTTGGGTTGGCGACGAAGTCAAGCTCAGCCAGCTGATGACAGTGACCTGCACACGACGAAAGTTCACTACCGTCGTTAGATGTTCGGTCATCCTCTTGTCAACGTCCAACTCGGAGAATCAGCCACCAAGTGTCGTTTTAACAGCTACTACTACTTTGGTACCATCCTATGTTTAAACTAAACTTTGGCCATCAATACATACTATATATACCTGATTGAACAACAGGGGTGGTACGTGGTAGTGAAACGGGTACAGACTGACGATGTTAGTAGAGGAAAATTCATGGCCAGTTCCTCACTTGAAAACGCAGCTGTTTTTTCAATATCTGGAAACAAAATTTCAGACACTGATCTGAATATAGCAGTAGTACTGACTGGATCATTCCAATTTCGAATCCCCGTTGGGATGTTCAGCAATTTCAAACAAATTTGCTTTCTTCTTGTTCCTAAAAATGATGGAGTGGAGTACATGTTTAAGTTCATGAAAAACACGTACCAAACTCTTTTGCGAATAAAAGCATACTTAGGCTAATGCTTTATTAAACAAATACAGCGTCCATACGTTGAAGGAGACACAAGATCAAATTTTCAAACAAATTTATAGTTCATACCTTTTCTAAAAAAAATATATTCATTGGTTCGATAGTACAAAATCTCGCAATTGTAATATAATTAAACAAATGCTAAAAAGAATAATTTTTTAATCAAGTACCAGGCTAATAAACATTTCAATCAAATATCTTGTTATATGAAGATATTAGATTTATACTCGCTCTGTTATATCAAACTTAATGTTTTAGGATTAAAACATGATCAGAAAAGAAACGATTTTTTTATCACCTGGACACTAGATTGGATCATATGAGCTTGAGATTGCGGCATGCATAACTGCGTGCATTTCTTTAACCTAAAAGCTACTTTCTGCCTGCGCAGCTAACTACATGCGCCCCTACACAACACATGGGCCCAGCCCCGCACTGCCTCGCACACCAGCCAACCCCGCACTCCCTTCGCTTCTCCATCCCGTCTCGCTCGTGCATGCACATCCCCTCCGGGCCTCTCTCTCTCTCTCCATCTCACCGGCGACCGGCGACCGGTGGCGGCGAGTGACGGCCGGCCCGCTCCTCCCCGTTCCCTAGCTTCCACCGCCTCCCCCACGCCCCACCGCAACGCCCCACCGGATTCGGCACCGGCGGCCATGGATCCGCCCGATTTGGCCCAGGTAGGCCTCCTTCTCCTCTCGTCTATGCCTTTCTCCTCCTGCCCCTCCAACTCCGACGACCTAGGGTTCCGGTGAGCTTTTCTCCCCTTTCTTCCCTAACTCCGGTGGGCTATAAATTGTCGGCCGGCCAGGGGGAGGAAGGAAAGACATGCAGTGGGGATGGTTGGCGGACGGTTTAGGGAGCACTGGCAGCAGGGGCGACGGTTGGGCCAGGTCTAGGACGGGGGCGCCATGACCGGCATTCATCAGACCTCGCCGGAGTTCGTCAGGATGCATGCAAGAGGGGGCTGGGGAAGAAGGTGGTCGCCATTGGTGGTAGGGTCTCGCCGGCGGGGGCGTGGACGCTGGTCCTCCTTCTCGGCGATCGTGGCAAGCGCCGCACGGGACCTGGAGACGGACGAGCTCCTGCACGTCGCAGGCGAACGGCCACGATGCATGCGACTCGCGCATCAGACGGTGCAGATAGTGTGCAGGCGGAAGCCACAAAAACTATGCGTGCAGTGGTTAGCAAAGTCCTTTCTTTAATTAGCGAGTTGTTCTTTAGTTAATTTGGATCACCTACAACAAATGGAGCTACACAGGATATTCTCGTAGATCACTAGGTTATCCCCGTTGATTACTAAATTTTTCTTAAAATCCCAAGACATCAAGTCTTTTGAGACAAAGGGAGTATTTCATCTGTTCTAAATTGTATGTTTGACTTTTTTACTCTAAATTTGACTATTCGTTTTATTTAAAAGATTTGTACGAATGTAATAATAAAATTTAAGTTATTCTTAAAGAACTTAGTTAATAAAGCAAGCCACAACAAAAGAAATAATATTTTGCATAAATTTTTGAATAAGACGAATGGTTAAACTTGGAGTAAACAAACGAATTATAATTTGCAACGAAGAGAGCAATTATTATTTTTCATAGGTGACATTCAGTTGTTTCCATACCCACATTGACATTTGAAAAATGAATTTAGATAAGCATATCTGTTTAGAAATTTTTGATGGTAAGTTAACTACCACTTAATGCACGATGCTGAAAGAAAATTAGGTGATTTTCAGTTGTTTCTATGCCACGAGATTGTGAGTCGGGATGTGATTTGATATCACGAGTAGATGATTACTTTAGAGTTTTTTTAGTTGCAGAGAAGAGCAGGAATGTCAGCCTGAATGCACAACACCAATAAAATCCTACGCGGGGAGTTAGAAGCAAGACTTTCGCCATACCAATCGGAACCGAATGCTTTGTGAGCGCGACGAAATAATAATGAGCAAGCAATAAGCACCGGGTAGCACCAGCAAAAAACCAAAAAAATGTTGGGCCTTGGGCTAGTGAGAAAGGCCGACGCAACGCGACATGCAACAGAATATGTAGGAAACCAAAGGACTAAAATGAGGCCGGCCCACGAGGTTTGTTGGACAGAGTCTGTGACTGTGACACACAATCATATCCTAGGATCTGGTGATTATCATCACCAGAGTTCTTTTTTTTTTTCTGACAGCTAGTTGGGATATTCAGCTAATAGGCATCAGATCTCTTCCCTTTGTCGTTCTTTTGAAGACATTACTAACTCTGGGCGTTCGGGTTACCCGATTACTTCGGGTCGGGTAGTTCGGGTTTCGTAAAGTTCGGGTAATGAAAATCGCTATCCGATCACAGCCTCAAAAAACTGCTACCCGCAAGTTTGGGTTCGGGTTCGGATATTACCCAATCTACCCGAATTATATAAGATCACCAAACAACACAGAATTTCTCATACATGTAGAACTAGACAGAATAATTGATAAGTTGAACCGCAAACACAAACATATAGGTACTCGACATTACGACATGATAGATACTTAATAGTCTCGACGTCTTGTGCAAATGCAACATGCAAGTGCAAACCACGACACATCATAAAGACACAGGTACTCAGACATTCTACGAGATAAAGAAGCATAAATTTAATAGTTCCAGGCATCAAGCCTGCTGCTGCATGCCAAGTGCCATCACACCAACAAATTGATGGTTCAGACTCAGACGCCAGTACTCCAAACTCCAGTAGCAACAGTCCAGTTCCAGACTTTCATACTGTGCGATAAAAATTGAAGGATCAAATCTGGGCATAGCATCATATTTGAAAAGCATACTGAAAATTGAAATCTCCATTCATACTTGACATACCTTTAACTTTTCGGCTGAGCTGTAGTTTTAGTCTGAACATTATTGCTCGGTGTTTGCGACTTGGAGGTGCCGACAGTCACAAATGGCTGCTGCTGCTCATTCTTTTTTTCTTTGCCACCATATTCTTCTACCCACTCCACAAATATAAATGTACAGCATAGTTATATATTTTAATATTACATACAGAAAATTCATAAATGCAAGTAAGTAAGGAAATATGATACCTTTTTTTAATATTGCCAATTCCTCCATACTCTCTTTTATGTCAACAGTAGGCCTTCAAAGCCAATCCTGCCTGCATACTAAAGCCTCTAACATGAATGGAGTAAGAGAGGTACGAAAGTCATCCAAAATACGTCCACCAGTGCTAAAAGCGGACTCTGACGCTACTGTTGTGATGGGTATAGCGAGCACATCACGAGCCATGTGACCCAAAACTGGAAACCTATTTGAATTGAATTTTCACCGAGCAAGAATACCTTGAATTGACTTTTCACCGAGCAAGAATATTCAATTTCGACTCTGGGTCTTCTGTTTCTTCAGCAAGATATTTCTCAAGCTCAATTTTTTGGGTGCTGGTAGAACAATTGTTTAATTTCATCTTCTTGGTAATTTTTTATTTAAGCATTCCTCCTGCTACTCTCTTAGATTTTTCAACAGCTACTGCTTGGGTAGTTTGTTCATTTGGAGCATACATGTTCTTGTATTTTTCAAAAAGCTCTGTCACACAAGTATTGATTGCTGCCCAAACCAATTGACCTTTTTCCTCGCCAAATATTTCTTCAACACTAATCTTTGTGTACAAAGACAGTTTGTACCTTGGATCGAGGAATGCAGCCACAAATATCAATAAATTGATGTTCTTCTTCTCCTTCTCCTTCCACTTGCCCTTGCCCTTGCTCTGCCCTTTATCCCTTTCTTGCTCTTGCTGCTGCCCTTTCTCATTGTCCTTGCTGTTGGTGTGCCAAAGTCCCCAATATTTTTTAAATTTCTCTCTCATTTTTTGCCCCATTGATATTTGCAAATCATCTTCGCTGCTCAGCCATTCTTGAATCAATAGACGAACTTCTCCAATCTCATGAAAGAAAGTATTACTAGTGACTTGGAGAGAAGAAGAGATACAAACAGTAAGGTCATGGAAATGCTGCAGAAATTGTGCCATCTTCTTTGCATTTCTCCAATCATCTTCATCAGGATGCCTGAAACCATCTCTTGCTTTAGACAAATCAAGAACATAATTAGTGTCATCATCACCTAACTTTAAGAACACTTTCTCATACACAATTGCAGCCTTCAACATCAAATAGGTGTAATTCCACCTTGTCGGAACATCAAGTTTCAAAAAAGCTTTGCTGTCCACTTTCTCTTCCTCGGCAAGTTCTTTAAACTTGACCAATCTCGAAGTCCCATTTTTGATATATCTAACAGCAGCCCTAACACGCTTAATAGATTGGTCCACTTCTTGCAATCCATCTCTTACAATAAGATTCACAATGTGGGCTGCACACCTCATATGTACAAACTTGCCCTTGGCAATGTTGGTTTTCTGCAGCTGCTTCCTCAAGTAATCAACACCACTGCCATTGGCACTTGCATTGTCCACTGTTATAGTCATTACTCTATCCAAACCCCAATCAGCTAAGCATCTCGTCAAGTTCTTCCCAATATCCTCTCCCTTGTGACCCTTGACCATGAAAAAACCTATCACTTTCTTATGCAAATTCCAGTTTCCATCAATGAAAGTTGTTGTAACAGTCATGTATCCATCTTGAACCTGAGAAGTCTAACAATCTGTTGTTAGGCACACTCTCTGACAAGAATCTTTGAAGAACTTCTTCAGCTTGGCTTTCTCTTCAAAGTAAAGACGTACAATGTCCCTTGTGCAATGGAAGTTGGAAACGAGGACATGCTTTGGATAGAAACTTCCTCAAGCCAGGCTTCTCACCCAAACAAAAGGGTGCTTCATCTTCTATTACCATCTCAGCAAAGGCAACTCTAAGTGCTTCTTGATCAAACCTCCAAGTGACAGGAGCTTCCACATGACTAGCTTGCAAGGTGGCTTGCTTTGGATCCTTGTTGAAAATATGAGGATTGCGTTTGCATGTACCGAAGTGTTTATTCAGTGCAGATGTTCCATGCCCCCTTGTGTCAGCCTTGATTTCACGGTGATAATATTTGCACCTTCCAGACTTTAGAGATCCTTTCTCATCCTTGATCTTGATAAAATGTTGCCACATCTCAGACCTTGATTGGATCTCCTTCCTCTGAACTTTTTCTTTTTCTATCTCTTCCACATCAATGACCATATTTTTAGTGCCTTCAGTAGTGCCTTGCACCTGAGCCATCACTGATTGTTTATCTACTGTTGCTGGCACCATTGCCATTGCTAGAGTCTCCTGACTTTCAAAATGAGTGCCAGTGCCCACAGAGTTGATATTATCCTCTAGTTCAGGCATCTACACAAATAAAAAGAGTACCGTAATGGCATAAATCAATCACTGTTCACTAAGACAATAAGTGAAACTTGAAAATAGATCATAATAACATATCAAAAATCATATCTCATATCAAATAACAGGTCATAAGAAATCCACTGAATCATATGCCTCACTGCCTTTGTTAACGACAAATCATAGACCATGTATACATCAGCATATATCAAAAATCACAGATCAAATAAATAGTAACAGATCCACTCATGTGTACAATTGTATACTACACCTACACTACATATATTGGCACATTGCAATTTGCACAGATAGAGAGCAAGCCACAGCCCACAGATTCACAGATCAATCAGACAATCACTAAGAAAAATAGGACCATAGGAGTTAGGATTAGGGAATAGGAATACTTACATTGCACGGCGATTCTGATGTGGCAGCCATCTTTTGATCTTCAGGTTGCCGGGCGCCAGATTACCTCTTCGATGAGATGACGCGTGGCAGCGGGAGCTGGCCTGACGAGGGCAGCAGCATCAAGCTCCAGAGCAGCTGTGGGCGAGGGCGGCGTCGCGCCAGTGGCCGTCGCGGACTCGCGGCGTCACCGCACGGTGAGGTGAGATGAGGAATGGGGGAAGTATGGCGGGCTCATGGCTGGGACGCTGGCTTTTGAAGGCGACGGGGAGCCGGGGAGCCGGGGCCTCGAGGAGACGGGGAGACGACGACCGACGGGAGTGGGGGAGACGACGAAGAGTTACGAGACGAGTTAATGAGGAGGCGAAGCCAAGGAGGTTTATTGGGCTTTGGCTTTTGTCCACGGGAATGCTGGGGGCAGGCGGTAGGGGCACTTCGGGAATCGCGAGTTGGATTCCTATTATGGGTAGTTCGGGTACCGGGCGTAGGTACCCGAATTACCCAATATAAATTCGGGTAATAGGATTCGTATCCACAGTAGACATCGGGTAGTGCGGGTCTGGGTACATCGGGTTCGGATCTGGGTATTTCGGGTTCGGGTAATGGGTAGTGGGTAATATGCCCAGAGTTAGACATTACCATTGAATTGTGTTCCAGTGGTTATGTAATTTTCAGAGATGACCAAATCGGGCAAGAGCCGACGCCAAAGGACATTAATAGAGTCAGATTTTCATGCTCATTACTCGAAGTGAAGTTTAATTTCTCGTCACTCTAACACATGACAGCGCGTGCGACCATCGTCTTCCTAGTGCAGCACCGCCTCCATATGCTCCCATGCCCTCCTCCCCAACATTGCTCCTCCCACCCTCCATCTCTCTCCCTCCCATCGTGAGCTCCCCAGCGACCCCAAGACCGTTCCTAAAGACGATGACGACAGTGGAGATGAAGACAGTGCTGGTGCCGTAGGCGAGGTAGGCTTCCTCCTCTTCCTCCTCCTGGATTTGTGAGCACTGGAGATGAAGACAACGATATGGCAGTGACTAGGGTTCCGACGAGGAGGAAGGCTACCGGAGAAGGAGTAGAAGCCAACTCGGCAGACTATAGAAAGGCCCGGCTAGGGGAGGCATCAAACAGGCTAGGCTATGGGAAAGGAGGCCTGACGGTTTAGGAGCTTGGTGGTGGTGGTAGCAGCAGCCGGGCCAGGGAGGGGCGGGGGCGTCATTGCCGGAGCTCAGAGTTCACCATTGCCAAAGAGCATGTCCATGGTGGAACTCTGGTGAGAGGAGGGAAGGTGAAGAAGGGGGCTGCCGTGGGCGCTAGGGTTCGAGGAAGGCGGGGGTCATGAGATGGGCTTGGCTTGGAACAACGAGTGAGAAAAGAGTTGACATAAGCGTGAGGTACAAAATGAACATGGGTCGTATGATACACGAGTGCATGACGGATCACACTTTAACCTACCCACAATTTTGCCCATTTAGGCGAATACTGTTGAGGCGGTATAAACTACAAATACTGTACCATTGTCCATAAATTTCTGCGAATCAATGCCATGGCCTCATATATCATATATGGCTAAATGTCATGGATTATCATGTTTAATTAAATTTCCATCACCAATCGCATGGCGTTTGCAATAGTATATATCATGCACGTGGTTTGGGGACAAGGACGAGCTTCTCCTTCCGGTGGACCGTCAAACCAAACACCTCCGTCATATCAATATCCTCCTTTTCCACGCCGGCCGGCAGCTTCCAGTCAAAACAATACACTAGGTTGGCCAGCATGATATAGATTGTAGCTAGCCCAAAGTTGATACCAGGGCACATCCTCCGGCCCGCCCCGAACGGCGTGAACTGGAAGTCATTTCCCCTGAAATCCAGGTCTGCTGCGGCGCCACTGTCCATGAATCTCTCTGGCATGAACTCCTCCGGGTCCTCCCATAACCTTGGGTCTCTAGAGATAGCCCACGCGTTGATGATGACCCTTGCTCCGGAGGGGATCGTGTAGCCGTCGACGTCGCAGTCTGCCATGGATTGGTGAGGCACCAGGAGTGGGACAGGTGGGTGCACCCTTAGCATCTCCTTCACGACGGCTCTCAGATAAGGCATGCCAGATAGGTCCTCTTCCCTAACCATTTCTTGTCCCTTTGGTGTGTTCTTCCTTACCTTGGCTTGTAGCTTGGCCATGAGATGAGGGCTGCACATCAGCTTGGCCATGGCAGCTTCAAAAAATGAAGACGATGTGGCCGTGCCCCCCTCGAACATGTCCTGGATATGCGTCATTTGATTAGGATAGATCAATTGAAAAAAAAGGGATGTTCTAGCTGCTTGCTACTAGTCACTAACCATCAAGATGGCCTTGATATGATCTCTGGTGATACCGTACTCTTGCTGAACAGAGAGCATCACATCGGTGAAATCAGCTGTGCTCTGATCTTCTTGCTCATCTTCGCTCTCATCACCAGCATGTGAATTCTTGGAGGTTCGGCGCCGCTTCTCGTGGTCGCTTATGATCTCCTCAAGCAAGTCGTCCCATCTCTTGTGCGCCTCGTGCACTTTCCTGTTGCTCACAAACACACCGAGCGATTTCGCAAGCCCTGGGAAGTAACTTTCCAGATTGAACCCTGCCAGCAGAACAGTGGTGGTGTGATTCAGCTCGCGGAAGAGCTTGTTCCGGCCTTCTTCCCTGGAGAACTTGCCGCATACAACACGGCAGATGACGTCGTTGGCGAACGCGTAAATCATCCCACTGAGATCCACCCATGCATCCATGGCCGCTGCTTCCCGGATCTTGTCCAGCACTAGACGCACCTATGATCATCGATATATGGTCCTAGTAGTGCATCGTGCATATGTATGGCGAATTGGCGATGCGTCTCTCTCTGTCTCTATATATGCACACGTTGCAGGAGTAAGGAAATCGTTACCTCTTCTTGGCGGGCATGGTGGTACGATTTCACCTTCTTGACGGTGAACAGGTGCGTGGTGACGAGCTTCCTGATTTGCCGCCAGTGCTCGCTGTAGGGGGCGAAGGCGACGCTGGACGACCCGTACACGAGGTCGTCGGACCGCGAGGCGAAGACGTGGTCGTGCGTCCGCAGGATCGCCTGCGCCGCGCGCGCCGAGGACACTACGAGGGTCGGGACCGTGCCGAGGCGGAGGAGCATGAGGCCCCCGCCGGCGCCGCCGCGGTCGATGTGCTTGGCGGCGAGGTCACGGAAGGAAACGTGCGGGCGGTCGCCGACGAGGAGCAGGTGGCCGATGATGGGCAGCCGGCCTGGAGGGGACGGCGGGAGCTGCCGCCGCCTCTGCTTGGTGCGGCTGCGGCGAGAGGCGAGCAGCAGAAGCAGCACGCAAGGGACGACGAGCAAGAGTAGCCATTGCCCATTGTGCTAGAGGTGTGGTGGTCGCATCCATGAATAATTGGTATATCACACATTCATGCATGTGATGATGGATGAGACGCCATGGATGTGGCATTGAGTGAGATATATAGATAGGTACGTCGTCTTCGTGTCATCAGTCTGCCGAGTGAGATAATCCAGTTGACTTGTTTGTGGAATAGAACGAAAGATTCTGAAAAGATGTTATGTCGTCTATAGTTTGTGGAATAATCTTTGACCACTAGTATAGTATGGGGTGGTCGATATTCACTGGCACGTACATTTCAGTCGATCAAAATATCGCCCGGCCAGTACTATCATGCAAGGCATCAAGGCAGGAGACGTTAATTAATCGTCATATCATGCGTCACATATAGATAGTGAAGGTTCGATTTGAGAGAAATAAATATTTTCATATGGTGGCTAACCGAAAGAGAAGAAAAACATGAATTTATCACTTAGAGCAAGAAGGGGGAGTGATTGAAGGGCAGGAAAACTTAAAAGTTTTTATGACAAAATATTATAAGGAATTGTTCAGATCATCGCAGAGAAATACCTTTTCTCTTGATGAATCACAAATAGATGATATTCCTCAGATTAATGATGAAGAAAATTTGCTACTAACTGAAACTTTTAGGGAAAATGAAGAGAGGCTATTTTCTAAATGAAACACAATAAGGCACACGGCCCTGATGGTTTCCCAGTAGAATTCTATCAAGTGTTCTGAGCTCTAATAAAAGATGACCTAATGACCATGTTTTGTGAGTTCCACACTCAAAACTTACCTTTATTCAACCTTAACTTTGGCACAATCACCCTGATCCTGAAGCAAAAGGAAGTTAAACAAATTCAGCAGTATAGGCCTTTATGTATGCTCAATGTGAGCTTTAAGATCTTCACGAAGGTCTTGGCTAACAGGCTTACAACTTTGGCAGACAAAGTAGTAAGACAGTCGCAAACTGCATTTATGCCAGGAAGGAACATTCTCGAAGGAGTAGTGATACTTCATGAAACAATTCATGAGTTGCATAGGAAAAAAAGGAATGGGGTGTTACTAAAATTGGATTTTGAAAAAACTTATGACAAAGTGAATTGGTCCTTCATACAACAGACCCTTAGAATGAAAGGCTTTTCACCTGTATGGTGTAAATGGATTGAAGAGGTTGTGAGTCGAGGAAGTGTGGGGGTCAAAGTGAACGATGAGATTGGTCTTAATTTCCAAACCAAAAAAGGACTTAGGCAGATATCCTTTTTAATCTAGTTGCAGATATGCTGGCTATTCTTATTTCAAGAGAAAAGAATTGTGGACAATTTAGAGGATTGGTACCTAATCTAGTTGATGATGGGCTGTCCATTCTACAGTACGCAGATGATACAATCTTGTTTATGGAAGATGACCTAGAGGGGGCTAGCAACCTTAAACTAGTTCTGGTAGCTTTTGAAAAGCTGTCAGGTTTGAAGATCAATTTTCGTAAGAGTGAAGTGTTTTGCTTTGGGAAGGCTAAGGATAGAAGCAAAGAGTATGCAGAGCTGTTTGGATGTGTTGAGGGAAGCTTCCCCTTCAGATACTTAGGAATCCCAATGCATTTTCAAAAGCTCTTGAACAAGCACTAGAGTTCAATAGAAGAGCGCTTCTAGAAAAAACTTAGTAGTTGAAAAGGGAAACTCCTTTCCTCGGGGGGCAGACTAGTGCTGATAAATTCAGTCCTGTCAAGCCTACCGATGTTTATGATGTCATTTTTTCTTATCCCTAAAGGGGTGCGAAAAAGACTAGATTATTATCGATCTAGATTTTTCTGGCAATGTGAGGAACATAAGAAGAAATATAGGTTAGTAAAATGGGGCATTCTTTGTAAACCTAGGTGCATGGGGGGATTGGGGATCTTAGATTTAGGACCCCAGAACAAATGTTTACTTAGTAAATGGTTGTTCAAGCTCTTTAATGAAGATGTCTTATGGCAAGAGGTGCTAAAGAGAAAGTATGTCAAGGACAAATGCTTGTCACAAATACAAAAGCGCCCAGGAGATTCACACTTCTGGTCTAGCTTGATGGACGTGAAGGAGTTGCTCCTCCAACACGGGAGGTTCAAGGTAGGTAATGGTGGCCAAACAAGGTTTTGGGAGGATGTATGGATTGATCAACAACCGCTAATGTGGAAATTTCTAGACTTGTACAGGATAGTAAGGAAAAAAGATTTCTCGGTAGCTTATGTGCTTAGTTCGACCCCGTTGAATATTTCTTTCAGAAGGGGATTAGTAGGGGATAGACTGAATGAATGGCTTAATTTAGTGTCTTTAGTGCTACCAGTACACTTCAATAATGACAAGGACAGATTCATTTGGCAAATAGGAAAAAATGGAATGTTCTCAACGCAGTCTTTATATAGAGAAATAATGAAAAATGAGAAGATTTCTAGGAAAGAACTGTTCTGGAAGGCAAAGTTACCTTTGAAAATTAAAATTATTCTCTGGTACCTAAAAAGAGGTGTAATCCTAACAAAAGATAACTTATTAAAAAGAAGATGGAAAGGAGATTCTAAGTGTAACCTGTGTGGATTGGATGAAAACATCCAGCACCTGTTCTTTGAGTGCCATGTGGCTAGATTTATTTGGAACATATTATTTATCACCTTTAACATTCAGCCTCCAAAGTCTACTTCTCACATGTTTGGATCTTGGATAAGGAGATTTGCTCCGGGGTTAAGAAAATAAATGATAGTGGGGATAGCGGCCTTTTGTTGGGTTTTATGGTTGAATAGAAATGATGCAGTGTTCCAAAACATATTTGCTAACTCTTACTTGCAGGTGATTTTCAGAGGGACTTTTTGGATCCGGCACTGGTCTCTGCTATCTAAAGAGGAAGAGAGAAGAACGATCCGAGATGCCTGCAGACAACTGGAAGGAGTGGCTCTATAACTCTTTGGCTCCTGGAAAAATCAGAAGAGGATAGGATGATAGTCTGCTGGGTTGGCGTGGTTAGTTTCTAAGTCTGTACTTTGGTTGTTTCCAGATTTTTGTATCGGTTGCTCGTTGAGCTGAACTCTGAGCTATGTCTCTCTTTGTTTCGGTCATGTAAGGCTCTAGGTTCTTTAGCTGGACATGGAGCTGAACTTTGGGTTTTGTCCCACTTTTGTTTCGGCATTGTTAGGCTCCAGGTTCTTTAGCTGGACTACTCGCTTTGTGGGTGCTGGGCTATGTCCCTTTCTTATAAGTTTTGTCTCTAAGCAATCACTTGTGGTTGCGAAGGCCGGAATAATTTATTCCTTAATCTAAAAAAATATATAAGTTGTGCATAAGTAAATTTCTAGATGAACATACCTGTGCGCTTGAGCATCCTTCCTTATTTTCACAGTTGACTCAGGACAACTTTTATTTTACGATAGACCAAGAGGTGTTGAGCTTCCGGTGACAATAATAGGTTTTTTTTTACAGTAATGCATGACACACTCACCAAATGCTCAAACATACTAGTCCATGAACCTACATATACATCTGACGGGCTATGATTTTAGGAGACACAAGCATTATATATTACTATTTAATACCAAAACTTATATGAGTTATCTATATTAATTGAACGTTTTTCTATTAGTGCACAGATACCCTGTAGTCATTATCCAGTTGTAATAAACTTATCAATGGTGAATCTATACTACTCTATCCCATAAAAAGAGTCGCTATATGAGACCCGTGTTGGTTAAACTTTCTAAAGTTTGTCTAGATTTGTAGAAGATACTAACAACATTTATATCTTCAAATTAGTTTGTTAAGGAAATATATTCAATGACCACTACAATGATACCAATGATGTACTATAAATATTACTTTTATATATACTTAGTCAAAGTTAAAAATATTAGACTTTTTGGAAGCGAGAATGACACCTTTTTATATTGGATAAGGGAAGTATGTTTCTTTTATCGCTATTCATATTTTTTTATTTATGCAAGTCATCTATGTGAATTTTGAATATGCATTTAGTTGAAATACTAGCTTAATGTACCATGGCTCTTCTTGCAGTACGTATCTTATGATGCCATTCTAGATTTTTATCTTTTCTTTTTTAATATTTTAGTTGCATATTTAAGTTGCAACAACTTTTTTAGTCCCAAGGTAAGCCGAAACTCATGTGCGTATTGCAACTTTCTTAACTCTCGTTTAGGTTACATATTAAAGTTAGTGGATTTAAGGCCTTTGCGAAGTTTGCGACTTATTGCTATTTTTCAGTATTGACCAAAATTTTCTAGTGTCGTGCCTAGGGTTAGTGGGGTGCGTGTATGAGTATGTACTGTGGCTATGTGTACGGGTTGTGAATCACCCGTAATTGTTTACACTAACTTACGCCTCGTAGAAGACTCTCGTGGAGATCACTAAGTCATTAATTGCCACTGAGCGGTCTAGGTGATATCGATTCCCAGAGTAACAAGCATAAACTCTCACTTGACTCACCCAAGTCTAATGAGAAGAGTGGATGCACACATGGTACTTCCTAAGCACTAATGGAGTCTTGATTCTTAAATTAGCGAATCCAAATCACCCCAATAGGCCAAAGCTCTCACTTGGACACCAGTATGTGTAAAAACAAGTTCAAAATGCCAAGAAGGTTGTATGCACGAGATAGAGGGGTATATATAGTCTTAAGTCTATGAATTAGCCGTTGCACCTCCACTCAAGACTTCCATTTGTATACGATTTATCATCTCCACATCCCTAGTATATAAAAAATGAACAAGATGGAATTTGCCTTATATTCTTATTTCTATACTTGTATCATTCTACGAAGCCATGTTTTGGCTCAAATTCAAATTTATGAAAAATGAGGTTGTTAGGTCAATCATGACGCAGACAAACCCGTATACTATGTCGATGTGTTCAATTAAGCTATTGGAGAGTGGACATCTGAAGATTTATGGTTTACTATAGGATCTTAGACTCCATATCTTAGACTGCCTAAACCATTTAATAAAATATTAAAATAATTTGATATGCGGCAAGATAGTTCTTTCATCATTGGGGATATGACTATCTTGGAAGAAGTACCATCTAATTGAAACATTACTAATAAGTAAGAAAAGAAGATTTGAGCAAAAGTAAAAAGTCATCTTTGTAGATTGATGGTGAAAGTTTGGAGAATTGGTCTACTTTGGCAAGACCCTGTAAAGTGTGAACCTCTCTCTAGAAGGACTGAAAAACCTGCTAAAAAACGTGAAAAACCATTCCTGCTAAAAAAGCTGAAAAACCATTCTGGCGGCTCACACGTCACACTGCTTAGTGCTTACCCCGTCCCAACTCCCCACCCGTACGAGCTCGACGCTGGCCCCGACCCGTCTCGCCGGCCGCCGCCACGGGACCCCGACCTCGTCCCTCCCTGTTTCACCTCACCGCCGCCGCTGCCGCCGCCGCCCACCACTAACCTCGCCTCCCCATCTTCTGCCTGCTCGCATCCCGCCGCAAGAAACGCCTGTGCCGCCGCCTAGCCCCTAGGCCAGTGCCTAGGCCCCCCATCTTCTGGCCCTTCGCCGGCGACGAGCACCCAATAGGTACGCCCACCCTCTCTCTTCCGTTCCTTCTGTGCGAAACCGAACACCCAAACCCTACCTTAAGCTATCTGTATTCGGATCTGATCTCCAATTACAAGTTAGTACACGTATATTCTGCCTACAAACTTACATTTTTCCCCTTTTTAGCAAAAAACATTGGGTGTAGTCGTTTACTGAATCAGTCCCTAGATTAATGAACAATGACTGCTCTGGTTTGTTTGTTTTAGCAGTTTGATTGGTTTGCTGCCAAAGAAAAGAAATCTGAATATTGGTCTGCAAAATCTTAAAAACAATAGTCTGTGACGTCACAGTTGTCAAGACACAGGCAAATCTGGCAGCTTGTTACTGTTATCTTGTGTAATCTAATTTGGCTTAGAATAATCTTCTCTATGTATTACCAACATTTTAACAACAATCCATTGCCTTGTGAAGTGCCTAATTTAATTGGTACATCTTTGTTCTTCGTTGAAGCATAATGATTTGCTTTGCATAATCTCCATGGAGGACTGAATAGAATCTTCCCTGTGTATTACTAACATTCTAACACCAATCCATTGCCTTGTGAATTCCTAATTTACTTGGCATCTTTGTTTTTTGAAGCGTAATAATTTGATTGGCATAACCTACATTGAAAACTGAATAACCTGTAAAAGTAGTGTCATCTTTCTCTGCTACAAAGACCTACCTAACTTTATTAATGCAATTTAATGTTGCATAGGTGTGTTTAGATGTACTAGCTCCATGCCCATGCATTGCAACTGGAGAACCAAAATTTGCTTGGGATACTAATGTTGACTCACTGGAACACTTTCAAAATAGCCAATCCAAGATATGATTCGTTAGCCATGTATCAAGGAAGAGTTGAGCCTTGAGGAATATATGTGCTTTGTTAATTAAGAGAATAATACACCGAAGATAAAAGGGCAGACCCAGTGCCAGGCGGCTCCCACTTGAGTGGGGTTCTGGGGAAGGGTTTAACTGAGGCCAGCCTTACCCCTGCAAATATGCAGGGAGACAGCGTGAACCTAGGACCTGGTGCTCATTGGGTGAGCTTCTCACCAACTGCACCAAGCCTGCCCTTCAATAATACACCAAAGATACTGAATAATTTTTGTAGAAGGCATACATTTTCCTAGACTGATTACATGTATTAAACTGAAAAAATGAACTGGTGTCAATATACAACTATTTGGATTTCAGGGCACAAAATGTGCTAAGCAAGAGATCCATGGCTATCAAACCTGAGGAATCGTGGCTAGCAAAGTTATTTACACTCACAAATATTGTCTTCTGCTGTGTTGCATTGGTAACCCTTATAAAATCTGCAAGCAAAAAATGACTTGTGTGAAAGGGCAACACGAAAGGACAAATTCATAAGTGCTGGCTATCTTACCTGCTTCTACAAAACAGAACTATAAAAGACATATAATATTTTGAGTACTAAGATGGTCTTGTAAATTATGATTCTTTTACCAAAAAGGCCATGCATGAGTGAAACATGCCAAATCGTTACAAGATAATCTGTTGTATGAACCTTCTCTTGAAAAACTTTAAGTTGCCTAATCTGTTAGGATTGCCATGAAACTATGAAAAGGATCACAGTAATCTGAGGTATGAACGGTTTCTTGAAAATTAGTTAAGAGAGTAGATCAATCCTAACTTCTTACTCCCTCCATCCCAAATTGTAATTCATTCCAACAATCTTGGAGAATCAAAGAATTTCAAGTTTGACCAAATTTATATGATAAGATAATAATAATTAAGATGCCAACTAAGTATCAATGGATTATTCGTTATTTATATTTTCATAGTATAAATATTTGATGTCACAAATCTTTGTAATTTCTCTATAATTTTGATCAAACTTGAGGTGCTTTGACTCTCCAAGATTCTTGGAATGACTAGTTTGGAATAGAGGGAGTAGATAGGAGTAGGTGTCTGAACCTTTACTTGAAAAAATGAAAGCTGTCTGATCAGTTTATTTGTTAGTCACTAAAATAAAGAACAGAAGCCAGGCATTGCCTCACAGGCTGCCGGCCAGCTTGCTCCTTGCAAAATGTGACCACAAACAAATCAAGAATCTTGGTGAGAAGGCTGTAAAGGCATGGGGGGAAGCAGGGTTTGATGGCCTGGAGTCCTGGACAATTTTGTGGTCCATCAGCACAAGTCTCTACTATTTGTCTTGTCGTGATCCTTCTTGGGACGGGTTTTTGCGGATGGTGGGAGGAGCCCTGTGAATGAGGTGTTGCAGGACAGAGGGACGGACGGCTGTGCGGTGGACAATGGAAACATGGCGACTCGCTTGCTGTGCTGGCACTTGAGATGAATGTGGTGGATGGCAGGAGGGAACACCAAACGCTGCTGTCACGCAGTCGGTCTGTATGCCACTGTGTGGGTGGGTCGTCAGTCGGGGAAGCTGTGGGAGTCGGGGAAAGAAAGAGTGGAAAACAATGAAAGAATCTGTTTGAAATATTTGGGATATGATGTGGAAGTGCAGAGTGGCCATGGGCGTGCAGTTGCGTGAAAACCATAGGGGGAAACGGGGCACAATGAAGGCAGAAAAATGTTATGGGGCATAGGAAAATTATTGTTTTTAAAAATGGGATAAAGGAGAGGAGATTATCCATGGGTAGCAGGGGACACTTGTGTTTTGTGCAGATAAAATGAACTTACACCTCAGTGTTAATCAGGCTAAAATTGAAAATATACTTGTGATTGTATTTAAGACTATCGAATCAATTGTATAACGCCTTTGATATCTATGGAGGAATTTTAATATACTAAAGGTCTTTACTGCAACTCATCAAACTTGTGTCTATGCTTACAGTTATCTTCTTGAGTGCTAGTGATTGCTTTGACGATTAGTTGATTAATTTTTTTTTCTAATATGGCCATATCAGTATGTCACTGTTGATACCATGTTTCTATCCAACTTTATTTTTGTTACCTTCTTTTAGTAGGGCCTGGTAATTCACATTTCTTGAAAGAGTAATTGCAAATATTGAAATATTTATAGCTTAGGTCTAGGGGATCACTAACTGGAAACCATCCCCTGTCTCTGTTCACCCTTTTTGCGATAATCTCAGCACCCTTTGTCCCGTTTCTCCTACACCCACCTAAGATTGCAGTGATTTAAGTTTTTCTGTTGTGGGTTATGTTTATTAACTGCCCTGTTGGGCATGATTTTATTTAATATTTAATCAGAAAATTTTGATCAGCATTATGAGTATTGAATTTTCTGTTATGCTGAGAGAATAAAGTATTATCGTGCAGGATTTATTTTCCATTCCACACATAACTGAAGAAGATGTGCTTGCCTTTGTTGCAAGTAACACAACTACTTATTCTGTGGAACAGAAGCAAGGTAAGATGCCATCATTTTGCATTAAGTTACTACATACATGGAACCACATGACATGAAAGCTCTGGGTGCACAAAAAGTGAAATATACGATCATGAAACCTGTTAGACGGCCAAATATGGCCGTTCTGGGCCCTGCTGCCAGCCCATGTAGCAAGGGTGTAGATTGAGTTGTATATGGTGGGGATATCAGAGGACAGTTATGTTTCCATAAGCCGCCCGCATTCTGAACTATACACACATCATAATCAATCTACCAATTGTCGCCATATACCTTTGCTCTCAAAACCTGCATATATAGAAAATCAAATTTCATATGCAAATGTGGTATACAAAAGCTCTGGGTGTACCTACATTGTTTGTACAATACTAGTGGAATTGGCATCCACTTGAGATATTATTGTGGTTTTCTTCCTACAACTTGTAATTGAGCCTAGAGGAAAAACAGATTGGGTAGGAGTAGGATACTTGTGTCTTGTTGGATGTATACCTGAATGTTAAGGTAGGATTTAGTTTAGGGGCCTATGTATCTGATAAAAACACTATGGTGCTTGTTTTCAGGTAGGATTTAGTTTAGAGGGCCTATGCATCTGATAAAAATACTATGGTGCTTGTTCTCATTCGATGTCTTATATGCAACTATTAATGCTATTGACATCCAATATTTATAGATAATATGCTACAAAATTGTGAAATACATGTGCTCATATTCTTTTATTCTTTTCTTTTTCAGCATGTGGAGAATGGAATGAGGATAGAGGAGCTACACAAGCCTCCTCTGGCTCTTCTATAATGACATCTCCAAGTACTTATATGACATCAGAACTGTGTCCTTGGGCTCAAAATATTCAAAGTGCTGGCTTATCCGTCGCTCTTTCTTATTTTCATGATCTGCCCACAATGCAACCTTCTTTCAATTTGTGTTCTTCACTTCCTATATCAAATGGTATCGCTCTTACCTTGAACCAAAAGAAACTAAACCATAATCTCATCCATCGTCCCCGACTTTATTGCACCTCTTTCCCACATCATGGTTCAGTGCCTATCTCTTGGCTGAGGTTAGGTACAAAATCCTATTACGGAAATGAAGCCAAGAGTTTGAACCTTAGTCCAGAATATCAAATCAGTACTCATGTCTCTGAAGGATCCACTCAGTTTGTTAGTGAAAGAAATCTGGTAAGCATATCTATTATTTTCCCCCATTCTCTTATTATGCCTTCAATTTTCGTGTCCGGTTTCTGAATTTCCTCGTGAAGAAAGCAAGTGGTTTTCATATGTTTCTGAATAAATATAGGCATATTTGTGAAGTTTTCCTATGAAATTATAAATTACAATATGGTTTGTGGTGAACTTTTTAACTTATTGCAGAAACAACAATCCAGGATATGTTTCACTAGTTGAGGCAGTAGCCCTGATAGTGTTGGCATGGGACTGGAGAACATAAAGAAGCAATGTGGATAATTGTAGTAGTTACCTTGTGGAATTGTAGCGTGACATGGCTAGCTTGTGATGGCCTAACCGCAGTCGTGGAGAGGAACCAACCCCAAATACTACACCCTCTGTTTCGAAACGTAGGTTGTTTTAGTTGACTTTCTAACTCTGACCAACTTTATAGAAAAATGCACCACATCTACAACATCAAATTACTTTTGTTAATTTCATGGAATATGCTTAGAATGGCTTCCGTCGCTTCTGCTTCCCCTCCCCCTCCTCCGCCTCCCGGCGCCTCCTCGTCCCCAATCTCCACCAGCCGCTCGCTGCTGCCCTCTTGCGCCGACCACCCAATCCTTTCCCTCTCCGGCGCCTGAGGGCCTCGCTTTCTCCACTCCAAGTGCCACGGCCGGGCGCTCCAAGGGCCAGTGGTGGAGAGACGCCTCCCCATCCTCCGGTTCCTCCCTGACGACCTCCCTTCGTTCAAGGACGTCCTCTTGCGGGGCGGCGGCTCGCGTCCCTGCTCTGCCCCGTCAGCGCCTGCTGCCTCGCCGGCCTTCCCTCAGGCGGTTGTCTCGTCCACAGCTACGGCTCCTGCTCCCGCACCAGTTCGGATCACCCTCTGGCCGTGTGACCGGCGCGCTCGTTCGGCCGGGGCGACTCCTCTTGACCGCGACGGTTGGGTCACTTCTGAATGTCGGCGTCGCCGCCGTGAGCACCGTCGACGGGAGCTCCCTCGGCATTCGGTCCCGGCCGACCTGCGCGGGCGTTGCTCCAACTGCCTATCCTCCGCTCACAAGGCCGCGGCCTGCAACTCCCGGCAGCGGTGCTTGGCTTGTTGGGGCCTGGGACATCGCTGTGGCGTCTGCCCTTCAAGGCATCCCTGCCCTCCTCCTGGCCATAGGCGGCTTGTTTGGCGCCCTAAGGTCTCGGTGTCTTCGCGGCCGGCGAACATGCAGCCTCCGGCGGACATGGGCAACGGGTCGGACGCGCAGCCTTCGGCCGCGGGCGGCGGCGATACGGTGCACAGAAGGAAGCGACGGCGTCGTCCGCGGAAGGTGCGTTCTGCCGCGGGCGATGGTCCTACCAAATAAGATGACGTTCCTGCCCGCTCCCTCCCTGCTCGCAGGCCGGCACCGTCGACGCCCCGGCTACCCCAAGGCGCATTATTGACTGGTCGGATCGGCTATCCCGGCGGGAAGATTACTTGCGATGTGCTCTAGTCGTCACCGTGCTGAGGGGACCTATGGACGGCGGGCTGGAGCTCATACGTGCCACCATTGCCCTTAGGTTTGAGGTCGACGAAGCTCGGATGACCCTGTTTCCCTAGGGTCCGTCCAGTTTCCTCTTGATCTTGCCTAACGAGGAGCTTGCTGGCACTGTCTACAAAGGAGGCCGCCCCATTGTTACTACCTCCGTCCGGCTTCATGTTATGAGATGGACACGGCTTCTCCAGGCCTCGGCGGCGTGCCTATCGATGGCCGTCGAAGTTGAGCTTAGGGGCATCCCTGCTCATGCCTGGGATCTGACGACCGTTGAGGTTCTTTTGGACGAGCTCTGCTTGATTGTTGGAGATCACTCGGGCAGTGCTGATCGCCGTGACGTATTCCGAGTGAAGGCGTGGTGCTCCGATCCTGCTCTCTTCCCCCCGAAGATGACGCTAGAGATCGTGGAGCCCCCTTCGGTGCGCAGCGATGACAGGCGGACACTGACCTATCCCATATTGGTCACGGTTCGTCCCCTCATCGAGCCTGCTGATGTTCCCCCCTCGCCCCCACTGAAGAGGAAGATCAGGATCTTCGTCGGAGGAGGCGGCGGAATCCTTCTCGGTCGTCCTCTCCGGCACCGGCGACGGGGCCAGGAGAAGCTTCATCATCCGCTCAGGTTGGCAGGGCCCCTGTTCGAGAACGGTTGGGCCCTCGCATTCATGCAGCAGCGGCTGGCGACCCTTCCTCTACAGTCGCGCTCGACTTCGAAGATCGGCCAGACGCATCTGCTGGGGTCTCGCGGCGCGTTACCGCTTCGCGTGGTCTCCAGGCGGACCGCTCGGAGCCCAAGGCAGTCGCGCTCGATATTGAAGACTAGCCAGGCGCGTCTGCTGGGGTCTCGCGGCGCGTTACTGCTTCGCGTGGACTCGAGGCAGACCGCTCTGAGCCCAAGGCGGCCGTGCCTGCGGACTATGCCGTTACCGCGGGATCGTTGCCCGAGGGCTCATGCACGCGGGCAAGTGTGTTTATGAGGAGCGTTGGCAATCTTGTCATGGCTACGGCGGTGGCAGAGAAGAAGGATCTGGATGTCAGGCAGCTGGATGACATCGGGAGGCCACGGATTGAGGTCCTTTCGGAACTCTCCTGTGGGCCTTCGGTGTGTCCTACTGCTGATGGTGGACTTCCTGGGCCAAGGACTGGTGATTTCCCCGGCGGGCCTCAGGTGGTGAACTTTGGGCCGCCTCCCCTCTCCTCCATGGATAGGCTCGTTGAGGCCCATGCTTTGGCTGAGTCGGATGGGCCTGATTCTGCTATATCAGCTATTCCAGATGAGGCTCTCGTCGGTTTCGTGCCGCCGGCCGAGACTTCGCTGTCTCTCCTCGAGCGGCCGCACTCCCCCTCTGTCTCTCCCTCCCAACCGCCCGCCAACGCTGCTATTTCCTCTCCAAACGCGCCACTCCCCGCATCTGCAGTTACTACCGCCTTAAACTCCACCTCCTCGCCGCTACCAACTTCTGTGACCCGGCCGGTGCCTGCGGCTCCGCAACGGACCCTGCAGGTCTACTCTCGTCACCACCAGTTGGCGCGCTGTGCCCCAGCTAGGTACGCCTGCCCCATCCAAGTATACTCTCGCCGTCGCACCAGAAGGAGATCCCATGGATTTCGCCCTATTGCTATGGCGCCTTCCAGTCCGGCCAGCCCTGCAACACAGTTCATTAGCAGACTGACTAAGTTGCCGGGGCGGATCCTACCAATCCCGTGCGTCAACAAACGGAGGAGGAAAAGGATTCCGCCACCCAGCGAAGCACCAAGAAGAAGTCACCGCCTAGCTGGGCTGGGAGTACTAGAGGAGTGCTCTGGCCCCTTGAAGAAACAGGTGCTGCGGGCCCTGGATTTCAATCTGGAAGAAGAAAGGGAACAACTCAGCCAGCACATTTTGGAGGAATATGCACAACGCTTTCAGCAACCTCTATCACCCCTGCGTTCTCCCTAATCCGGATGGTGATGCAAGAAGAACACAAGGTTTATCCTGGTTCGGGCAAAAGAAGCCCTACGTCCAGCCGGGGGGGGGGGGGAGTTTGTATTATCTTGCACCGAAGTGCTTGTACAGGGGTGAATACAAGCGTGCGAGTGAGCTAGGACTTGAGCCTTTCGGGCTCTGGTCGCTGTCTATGCCTTATGTTTTCTGGCTAAGTTTCGTTGCTCTTTCCTAGACTAGGGCCTGGCGCCCCCTTTTATAGGCGAAGGAGGGGCACAGGAGTACATTGATCTTAGGGCGGACGCGACTGCTAACGTCGAGGAGGTGATGCCGATCATGTCGGTGTTGCTGTAGGGGCGTGTCCTGTAGCGACGTGTTTGGAGATGACGCAGCCATCCTTCTCGTGCGTAAGGTGACGCAGCAGATGGTGGGTGATAGACGGATGTCCAAGCACGGTCCGGATCCCTGTAGCCGTCGCGTCGGGAGTTGTTGGAGTGTTGACCGGTGATGGCGAAGTCTCGCTCGAGGGGGTGATCAAGGGGGTCGAGGCCCGAGCGGATAAGAACGAGCCCTGGGAAACGCGGTATGGATACTGGTAAATATGCCTCGAGGAGTCGCCTGATATTGGTAAATGTGCCTCGAGGAGTCTCCTGATATTGGTAAATGTGCCTCAAGGGAGTGCCGAACGGGGCACAGTGCACGGCATGGAGTTACAGTGTGGTACGTCCCGCCAGATTCCCGGGTATGGGAGGTAAAAGTAAGATTTTACCGATGTACTTGTAACTGTTACGTCACTGTGGCCACGAGGTTAGGCGGGAGCAGGTAGAACGCATTAAATGCTCCTAGATTCGTACAGGAGGTAGGTATTCGAGGGGTGCGTCGTACTCGAGGGGTGTCCGTTCGCTCGGACGAATTTCCGTCACCGAGGGGTAGGTCGAGTGGCACCCTCGAGTGATCTGCTTTGCCTCGAGTGGGGTACGTCGGATGGGTAGCCGCCCGGACCATCGAGGCCCGTTCGTGGGCTGGCCCGGTATGATCTGGCACTTGCGTTTCTGCGCTAGGCGAGTGCTAATGATACCGGGTTTCGCTTGTTGATGTCAGGGGTTAATCCCCTTAGTCGAGGGTTAAGGGTACCCCTTTTTTAGGTACCCGACAGTAGCCCCCGAGCCCCTGCACGAGTGCTGGCACTCGAGCTGGGGGTCATAGGCCGAGAGTGAGGTGCGGTTCGTAACTTTCCGTGGGGGGCGCGCGAGGGTCCCCCGCGGGGGTAGCCCCCGAGGCCTCGGAGGAGTAAGGAGACTCCTTCGAGGGCTTTATTTGTCTTTTGTTGAGAGGTGCTTGTCCAGTTAGGCGTAGTGGGCGTTCCTGAAAGGTTAGGATAACATGAACTAGAGTCGTAGCGCCTAGTCGAAGGGTGGCTAGAGTTCGTCGAGCCCCCGGGTGCGTTCCACCCTCTTTCGTCGAGGGGTGCCAGGCGTAGTCAAGCCCCCAAGCCTCGTGCGGCTAGGGCATTGTTAGCTTTAGGCATCCATCTCACGAGTCCTTTCGATCGGATGTGAGGTGAGAGGCGCCGTACTACCCTCGATTGGGCGAGTCTCGGCGTTCTCTGTGAGCTGATAACGGGAGGATCCAAGTGAGAGCTCGTGCCCCGTTCGATGGGGTCGACTAGTGGCCCTGAGGCGTTCTCATTGACGCAAACGAGTAGATATATGGATACTGGTTCCATTCGATAGGACTCGGCGGCTCGATGCGTCCCTTCGTGGGGATTCCATGGTAATCCTCTCGTTTTGCCTTGGATACACCCGAGGGGATCTCGAGGGTTCGTCCTCGAGCTGAGCTTCGTGTGGCTCCCCTGGGGCGTCCCTGACTCAGGTGCTCGAGGGCAGCTGTCGAACCCTGACCGAGGGTCAGCCTTCGCTCCCTCGAGGCTTGTCGTAGGGCCGGGGCCCGTTTTCCTTCCCATGGAAGACTCCGTCGGCGGATAATGTAGCGCTCCCACCCGTTGGGCGCGCCTTTTTGAGGTGTGGGCTGAAACGGCGTGGTCGTGGTGGACACAGGTAACGGCTAGGGGCCCGGCGAACGGCGCGTGTCCTGCTACGAGAATTGAGGGGGCAGTTAGGTGGGTGCAGTAAATGCGGGGTTTACCTTTTCCCACCGTCGGATCCGCCCGTTGCTCTTCCTCTGAGTATAAATTCGTGGCAGGTGGGGCGCCGTCTGCTTCTATTCTCGCCATCTCGCTTCCGCCGCCGCCGCTAGAGCTTCCGAATCCCTGCCCGCCAGCGCTAGAGAAGAGGGATTAGCGAGAGTGATCGTGATTGGGAATCTTCCCGATCGCCCGTCCGTCGAGCAAATCCGCGCCGCCGCCGTCATGGCACCCACTTTTCTTCCTCCGGAGGCCTGGCGCCCGTCGACTGTGACAGAGCGGAGGCTGTTGGAGCTGGTGGGGGAGGGGCTCCTTCGCTCTATCACCACGCCGGATCGGCCGGAGTGGATAGCATCGCCGCGGAGGGATCGGGAGCCGAACCCGCTGGACGGCTACGTCGTGAGCTTCGTCAAGTTCCACCGGCACGGGCTTGGATCACCCCCGAGCCTATTCGTGCGGGCGCTGCTCCACCATTACGGGGTCGAGCTTCAGCACTTCTCCCCAACGCCATCTCCAACACTGCTATCTTCGCGGCCATCTGCGAAGGATACCTGGTGGAGGAGCCGCACTGGGAGCTGTGGCTTCACCTCTACAAGGGAGAGTTCTTCACCGCCCTGGTGGAACAAGGCGTGAGGAGGATCGTCCGCGCTGGTTCCTGCAACCTAGTGCTGAAGATAGGCCGGGGGGTGGAGCCGCGCGAATACATCCCCACCAGGCTGATGTCCAACCACGTTCAGTGGGATGCACAGTGGTTCTACCTTCGCAACGACGAGGGCTACTTCCCGCCGTACACCGGGCGTCTCATCACGGAGCATCCGTTCAATTGGCCGCACGGTGTGGCGTCGGATTTAGAGGCTCGATTGAGGCCTCTCCTCACCGCGCTGAGGAGGCTTTGTGACGCGGGTCTGACGGCGGCGATCGTCGTCTCGGCCTTTCACCGTCGGAGGGTGCTCCCTTTGATGGCGCGTCCGTTATGGCTGGACCAGATGGGGCCCGAGGCGACGCTCGAGCAGCTCACGGGGTGCTGCATGTTGGCCGAGGCGCTGCCTCCCGAGGAAATTGTGTAGCGGGTAAAGGGGGCGGTCGCCGGCGCCTTCAAGCCGGAGCACATCAACCGCATCCCCATGCTGCCGGAGGAAGGCCATCTTGACCTGGTGAGTGCCTCGAGCCGTGCTTTTCGAGTTTTACTTTGCCTCTCTTCCTTCCCTTTGCTCTAACGCCCGGATGCTTTCGCGCAGGGGAAAATCGACCGCAGGGCGTCGAGGCCTCCGGTGAGGGAGGACGACCCCGACCGACAGGTGAGGCGCTTTACCGTTCATCAACAGAAGAAGGGGCAGGACAAGGAGAAGAAGAGGAAGAAAGAAAAAAGCCTCGCGCGTACAGAGCGCGAGAATCGCCGCGCGAAGCAAAGGCGCGATGGGCTGTCTGAGGAGTCTTCCTCCGAGGAGGATGAGGAGGAAGATGATGACGATGATATCGAGGGGATGGCAGCGCGTCTCGAGCACCATCTCCCCGGTCTCCCCCAAGCTAACGTGCCTTCTGCGCAGGAGGACGTTCTGGAGCGGCCGCAAGACAGGAGTCAAGGCGGTTCCTCGTCCCGTGCTGGGTCCTCGTCTCGACGCTCGCGCGGCGGGACCCCGCCTGCCACGTCTCGGGAGACCCGGTCCCAGTCCTCGGCGCTCGGGACGCGGACTCGGGGCCGCGCGGCCTCGTCGGAGTGGGAGGGCGCGGCGACGCCGTCGGAAGCGTCAGCCGGCCTCGGCTCCGGGGGAGGTGTAGCTCCGACTGGGGCCTCGAGGCGCTCTAGTGGTTCAAGGGGTCCTGGGAAGGTCGTCGTCCCCTTTGAGTAAGCCTTGCTTTTCGAAGTTTCCTTTCTTGGTTCTTTGAGCTGCCGATCCACTAAGCATCTTTGCTCACCTCCTTATTCCCCAGGCTAAAGCGGCGGGTGGAGGAGGCAAATCCTTCGTCGGCCAAGCGGTTTAGGGTGGACATGGCCGCGAGGACGGCGGCCACGGCAACAGGTGTGACCTCGAGACCGCTGCCACTATGGGAGGCGGCTTGGCTATCTCAAGCCCACGCAGCTGTGGCTCGAGGCAAGCTGATGGGCTCTACTCTTGTTGCAGGCTCGACCGGTTTGGGGGCCGCGGCGGGAAGTGGTTCCGAGCTGGAGCATTTGCAAGAGGGGAAGCGCTGCCCTGGTGCCGGCGTCTGCGGCCCTCGCATCTGACCAGGTGTCGGAAGGTGGGAGTGCCGTCCCGATCTCGACGCCTGCGGCTTCTACCCCAGGTCAGGCCGGAACCTCTGCCGCCTCATTCGAGGGGGGAGCCTCCGACGGGCGCGAGTTGGGGTCGGAGATCACCCCCATCGTCGTCGAGGACGAGGAGGCCGCTGCCCTATCTCCATCTGCGGAGGAGCGGAAGCCGTGGCCGGAGGGGCTGCGTGAGGTGGAGGCGCGGCGCAAGCAGGAGCAGGAGGGCCTGCAGAGGAAAGAGGAGAAGCCGCAGGAGCAGCTGGGAGAAGAGGGGCCGGCCAGGAGCCAGCCCGAGCAACAGCAACAGCAGCAGCAACAACAACAGTAGCAACAGCAACAAACGCCGCCGGAGGACGCGACGCATCTGGATTCGCCGTCGCAGCGGCGGGTCGAGCCGGCGGAGGAGCTGGTAGTCTCGAGCCTCCCACAGTCGCAAGGAGAGGCCGTGATTACCTTGGTTGAGCTGCTGCAGCAGCAAGATGCGGCGTGGGATGCGTCGCTGGTCCTGCGCGTGTCGTAGGCGTAGGAGGGGGAGCGTTCGGCTTCGAGTCGGCCGGAGGACGTGGTGATGTCGGACCTGCCGCCTTGGAGCGACGTGGCGCTGGGAGAGGCAGTGGTCTCGAGCCCCCCTCCGTCGCAGGAGGTGACCGTGGCTGCCTCGAGCCAGCCGCCGCAACAGCGGGGCACGCCATTGGAAGAACCGGCGGCCTCGGGTTCGCGACAACGGCGGCAGGAGGAGACGGCTGCCATAAGTCCTTCGGCGCTACGCCGGCGGGAGGAGGATGAGGCCCTTCTGCTCGCCAGGGCATCCGCCACCCGGGGGGTCCCTGGTCTGTCGAGATGGTCTGCCCCTGACATCGGGCTAGGCGGTGGCGAAGCCGAGTCGTCGTTCCCCACCCTGGCTGACCGGGTGGAGCGCTACGGTGGTTCGCGCGAGGCGGTGGAGAGCGTTAGGTCCTCGGTGCGAGCGAGGCTCGAAGCGGCCCTCCCGCATTGGGGCCAAGAGCGTCTTCTGCTCCGAGAAACTCATGATCCCAACGCTCCCGGGATCTGGATGGACGACCCGGCGGAAATGAAGCGCTGGGAGGACGTGGAGGAGTATCAGGCTTGGCTGGCGCACGCTTTGAAGCTGGCCGCCGAAATCGTCACCGAGGACCTTGGCCGAGGCCTTTCGGTAAATATTTCTCCGAGTGTGTTTGGCTTTGGTTCCTCCTTAACTGGTGGCTGATTTTTCGCTTCTTGTTTCTAGGACTTGAGGAGACGCCCCCACTCAAAGTCTCACTTCCTCCATTCGACCCACAATGGTCGGGAGGAGGTGCTGCGTCTGCTCGAGGCCGGCCAGTCCGCCCGGGACGGGGTGGCTCAGGCTGAGGAGGAGGCGAGGCAAACGAAGGAATAGGCCGCCAACGCGAGGGAGGATGCCGAGGCGGCTCGAGGGGAAACCACTCGGGCCAAGGAAGAGGCTGCCAAGGCCAAGGAGGAGGCTGAGAAGGCCAAGAGCGACGGCGCCCTAGCCCTAGAAGAGGCACGGAGGGCCCTCGAGCGTGTCAAGTCGCTCGAGGGAGAGGCTCGAGACGCTGCGGAGCGCATCCAGAGGCTCGAGACCGATGTCGCCCAAGTCTTTGAGGCACGCGACGCCCTTACCATCTCGGCTGGGGGGAGAAACGCCGCGCCGACACCCTTGCCGCTGAGCTTGACACGATGAAGGAGACCCTTCGAGAGGAGCAATCCATCATTCTAGCCAGCCAGGCCCTCGAAAACCTGCGGTTTGAGAACACGGAGGTGGTCCTTGCCTTCAAGGAGGCCCAAAAGGAGCGGGACGAGGCTCGGAAGGAGCGTGACGATGTGGCGGACGCCCGCGAGGCCCTCAACACCCACTGCACCAGTGAGTATTCTTGCTTAGTTTCGAATTCCTTGTCTCCGTGCGCCATGACTAACTTTCGTTTCGTCCTTTAGGCCTCGAGACGGACCTGCTCTCTGCTCAGACCGTCGCCAAAGCGCTACAGGAGGGCCTTCTGGCTGAGACAGCGTTGACCGATTGGCTCCGCGTCGCGATCAACAGGCTCTGCGACTCTTGGGGGATCGAACCCGCTGAGGAGGCTAGTGAGGAGGTGCGTGGGACCGCGCTTGTTGACCGGCTGTATCACCTCGGGCCCACCTTGAGGGATCGCGTCCGCGAGGCACTCCACATCGGCGTGAAGCGGGCGATGGCGGTTGTCTGTTCCGGCTTCACGTACGACATGAACGTCGTGAAGCACGGCTTCGTTTCCGACCTCTCCAAAACAGACGTCGAGAACGAGGAGCGATGCCGGGGCCTAGTCGAAGATGCCGAGGAGCCGGGCGAGAAGCTGGCGAAGCTGTTCGAGCCCGAGGTTCTTCCTGCCGAGGACGCGGGGGACGCCGATGAAGAAGGCGACGGTGGCGATGATGACCAGGGCCTGTGAGCCAATTCTGGGCAGAGAGGCCCATGTAATAAGTTAGTTTTTGTGACATTTTGATGTCGTGGCCCCGGGGTGATGGTGTTCCTCCATCTCGCCGGGGGACAACATGTACACTTGGCAGCCCTCAATGATTGTCGTCGTTGCGGGGCATGGTTAGGGCGAGTGTAGGGGCTGGCGTGGAAGGGCCCCTAGGTGCTGGCAAGAGGCCCTTGGTGATGGGTGCACAAGCGCAACTGGTGGCGATAGCTCCTCATGTAGCTCGGCCTTACACGCCAGACTCATGGCCATGACGAGAGTCTTGGGTTTAAGGATCTCCATGTTGAGGTTGAGCGGAGGTTGGAGGCCGGCCGTGAAGAGCTGAACACGTTGATCATCGGCGAGGGTGTCGGCCCAGGAAGAAGTACCTAGAACTTGTCCTAGAACTCTTCCACTGAATCGATGCGTTTGAATGCCATCACCTCACCCAGGGGGTTGGAGTGGTTAGTACGTTTGAATGTCATCAGCTTAGCCAGGGGTTGGAGTGAAGCAGCGGTCTGGACTGCAGATTGAGGAGCTCGGAGAAGTCGTGCCAATTGGGAGTGCTTTTGTCCTATTGGAGTTGCATGTACTACAACTGAGTGCAACTGGTTGTAAGTGGCCATCCATACCTTTTTCTAAATGATGTGTTGCTGAAAGAATTATGACTCGCATTGGTTGAGGAACAACAGTTGGTCACCCTTGTCGTCGTACTTGGGGAAGTCCATCTTCTGAAGCTTAGGCGGCCATCATTGCGGTGTTCCTCAGTGCTGAATTGGTTGGAAGAGGAGTCAGCGCCTTGGGCGGGTGGTGGCTGGTTCTGCTTGAAACATTGGATGGCAAGGAAATGGTTCTTGGCCTTGGCATTGAGGGGGGTGATGGTGGCCGTGTGGTCCTTGAGTTGTGACATTAGGTTGGCAGGGCCGTCTTGAGGTCATCTTCTTCTGGCATGGCGGTGGGGGAAAGGGGTGGGGGTGGGGGTTGGAACCTGCTACAATGTTGTTGGTGTGGCGACAAAGTAGATGGTGAGCCCTGACAAGTTCATAGTCGCTGCTGGTATTGGAGCGAGGTTTCTGCCTTGGCTCCCTATTGTTTTTTTAAGCTGCCGCTATTGTTGATTGAAGAGAAGGGAAGGTTTAGGGTATTTCTTTTCTTGATTTCATCACTAAGTGCAGGTTGGCTTACATAGGGCCTCTGGCCAAATCTTCCCAAACTAACTCATGAAATCTCTCCTAAACTCACTCTCAATCATTCGAAAGGGAAAACTATGCCTGCTTTTGGATCCAGACTTCCCTAAAATGCCACTGGCCTGACCTGCACAGTGGCTGGCTTCTTGCCATGCCTATGAATGTCATGCTGCACATGACAAGTTATTGGGTCCCAGCCCTGAAGCCAAGTGAGGGCGATACCTATGTTGGGTGGGTGGGGGCACGGAAATATATACTGTAGGAATAGTGATGGAGTTAAGCCTACGCTTGTATCTTACTTTACTGCATTTACCTTTATGCTTTAGAGTTTGCTTTGACTCTCAAGTTGATCATGAGATGGCTTGGTTGTTAAGGTGTATAGGAGCATCTTGCTTTATGCAAGAATATGCTTAGAGTAGTTGGTAGTGGCTCAGCTCTATATAAGTTGCAGCACCCCCCTCTTGTAACCAAGCTTTGCAACTTTCCCATTTCAATAACAAGCCATAGGAGGCAAACTGACCTCTGTCAGGTTGCTTTACCTTTGCTCAATTCTATCAATTGGCATCGGAGCCTAGGGTTTTGCAAGCTCTAGCAGCCGCCGCCGCCACCATGTCCACCTCTGCTGAGCGTGCACGCCTCGCCGCCGCCGTAGCTGCAGCCAAGGAGCAGAAGCCGGAGCCCAGCGGCAAGGACGCAGACTCGGTTAGTCTCTAGGTGCGGCTGGCCGCAGCAGAGGCCATAGCGAAGCAGGCGGGAGAAAAGTGGGAGGCGGAGGGATCGGCTGCTGGTTCCTGGCCACCTCCCCGAGATCGCCGTCGCAAATCGCGGTCCCTGGATCGCTACCGCCGCGGCCGTCGGGGGCGGTCCCCGGTAACGCAGTGTACCGCGGGGAGAGCACTACATGGCCGGTGCTCAACCGTGGCAACTACCACGAGTGGAGCCTGCTGATGAAGGTGAAGCTCCAGGCGCGCGGGCTCTGGGAGGCCGTGCACTTCGGCGACGTCACGTACGGGGAGGATCAGCCGCCTTGGAGGCTCTCTGCGTCGCTGTTCCGCCGGAGTTGGCCGCAGCCATCGCCAACAAGCGCTCCGCCAAGCTTGCGTGGGACGCAATCGCGACACGTCGCGTCGGTGGTGAGCGCGTACAACGTTCTACTCTGCAGCGGCTCTGCGACGAGTGGGAAGCTCTCTCCTTTCCGCCAGGGGAGCATGTCGAGGACTTTGCCTTCCGCCTCACTAGTTTGATGGAGCAGATGGCGCTCAACGGCGATCGTGACCTCAACGAAGAATGCGCCGTGGAGAAGCTTCTCTAGTGTGTTCCGAAGAGGTTCGGCCAGATCGTTAACTGGACCGAGATGCTCCTCGATTTTGGGGCGCTCACCATCGAGGATGAGACTGGCCGGCTCAAGGCGGTCCAGGACCGCGAGGGCATGCCGGAGGCCGATGCCGCCGCGCCGAAGCTGCTCTACACCGTCGAGCAATGGCGCGCCTTCGACAAGGAGGAGGACGGCGCTGGCTCATCCAAGGACAGAGAGCGCCGGCGCCCCCACGGCGGCAAGAAGAACAAGGCCAAGGACGGCGGGCATGGAGGGGATCGTGGCGAGCGAACCGCGGCGGCGGTGGCAAGGCCGGAGCCGCCGGCGACGATCGCCGCGGGAACCAAGATATGTGCTTGAATTGTGGCCTGGCAGGTCACTGGGCACGCGATTGCCCTGCCAACGCCGAAATCAGGAGCAAGGCGGCGCGGCGAATGTGGTTTAAGCAGAGGAGGATTATGCCCTGTTCCTGGCGCATGGATTCCTGGAGATGGATGGGGAGCAGAGCACGAGTAGGGCTCAAGCTTGCTTCTTCTACGCCAAGAACGCCGATTTGGACTTGGAGGAGCCGCGGGCGCGTGCCTTTTTTGGCACCGACTCCGGCGGCGGCGAGAAGATGGATGGGTGGTACTTGGACAGCGGCGCCACGCACCACAAGACTGGACGCTGGGAGCTCTTCACCAACCTTGACACTTCTGCCACAGGTACGGTGAGATTCGGTGATGAGTCTAAGGTGCAGATCAAAGGTGTCGGCTCCATCATCTTTGAGGCCGGCTCCATCATCTTTGAGGCCAAGAACGGCGAGCACCAGGTGCTGCACGACGTCTACTTCATCCCGGTGCTGCGGAACTCGATCATGAGTCTCGACAAGCTTGATGAGGCCGGTTCCAAAGTGGAGATCGAGGAAAGCGTCTTGAGGATCTGGGATCGCTCCAAGAAGCTCCTCGTCAAGGTCCATCGCGGCGCCAACCGGCTCTACGTCCTCCACATCAACATGGCCAAGCCGCTGTGCCTCGCCGCACGCATGGACGACGCGGCGTGGCTCTGGCATGAGCGATTCAGCCATGTCCACTTCGACGCGCTTCGACAGCTATCCAAGGGGGACATGGCGCGCGAGCTTCTGGTGATCGACCACGTTGGCCAGTTCTGCGACACCTGTGTCATCACCAAGCATCGCCGAGCTCCGTTCCCGTCCGAGGCCAAGATCCGTGCGCAGGAGGCGCTGGAGCTGGTCCATGGCGATCTCTATGGCCCGTGATGACTCCTGGCGGCAGGCGCTACTTCCTGCTGCTGGTTGATGATGCCACACGACGCCACACGGTACATGTGGGTCGCGCTGCTCACCACCAAGGATGCTGCTGGGGACGCCATCAAGCACCTCGAAGCTGCTATGGAGAAGAGGAGCGGGAAGAAGATGCGGACGCTGCGCACCGACAACGGGCTCGAGTTCACCGTCGCCGAATTCGCGGCGTTCTGCGCCGATGAGGGCATCGAGCGCCATTTCAGCACTCCCTACACACCGCAGCAGAACGGGGTGGTGGAGAGGAGGAACCAGACCGTCGTTGCCATGGCGCGCGCTGTTGAAGCAGAGGAACCTATCGGCGTGCTTCTGGGGTGAGGCTGTGGTCACCGCTGTTCATCTCTTGAACAGGTTGCCCACCAAGGCACTGTAGGGCAAGACGCCGTACAAGGCCTGGCATTGCAAGGCGCCGGCGGTGAGCTACCTACGCACGTTCGGGTGCGTGGCTTTCGTCAAGGATCTGTCGCAACTGAAGAAGCTGGACGATCGCAGTCGTCCCGGTGTCTTCATCGGCTACGCCGACGGCGCCAAGGCGTACCGGGTGCTGGACTCAGCGACCTAGCGCGTGTGCGTCTCGCGGGACGTTGTCTTCGATGAGTGCCGCGACTGGGATTGGATCAAGGAGGGAGGCGGGCAAGCTTCGGCGGACGAGGAGTTCGTCGTCAAGCATCTCTGGGAGGACGGATCAGGGGGAGCAAGTGGGGCATCGCCTTCCTCCCCTGCTCCGAGCTAGGCCTCTGCCCAGCCACGCCGCGCGCGCCAACTCCAGCTCCGGGGGAGCAGAGGAGCCCAGCAGAGCAGGGTGGGACTCCCTGCCCCAGGCGACTCCGGCCCCAAGCGCGGTCGAGGCCACGCCGGCGGCGGCCACGTCTACGGCTGCGCCCGCGATACAGCTGGCCACGCCCTTGGAGGGTGATGAGGACCGGCTGGACGCGTACTACGACGACTAGCCGCTCTGCTACCGCACGGTGACAAACATCATCGGCGACGAGACGCCACCAGGTCTGGCACTGCGGCTGTTCGCCCAGCTCCACCTCACGCATGCTGGCGAGCCGATCAATCACACAGAGGCCAAGGGCGATCCGGCGTGGGAGGCGGCCATGAGGCAGGAGGTGGACTCGGTGGAGAAGAACGGCACGTGGGAGCTCGTGGACCTACCCGCTGGCCACAAAGCCATCTCTCTCATGTGGGTCTACAAGATCAAGAAGGAAGAGAAGGGGATCGTGACCAAGCACAAGGCGAGGCTCATGGCGCGCGGCTTCGTGCAGCAAGAGGGCATCGACTTCGAGGATGCCTTCGCGCCTGTGGCGAGGATGGAGTCTGTGCGAATGCTCCTCGCACTGGCGGCGCAGGAAGGGTGCAAGGTGCACCACATGGACGTGAAGTTCGCCTTTCTCAACGGCGATCTCAAGGAGGAGGTGTACGTGCGGCAGCCGCCCGGGTTCACCGTCACCGGAGAAGAAGGGAAGGTGTACCGGCTGCGCAAGGCCCTCTACGGGCTCAGGCAGGCGCCGCGCGCCTAGAACGCGCGCTGGACCGCACCTTGAAGGAGATGGGGTTCAAGTAGAGCGAGCATGATGCGGCGGTGTACCGGCGGGGCGAGGGGCGCTTTTTCCTGCTAATTGGTGTCTACGTTGATGACCTCATCATCACTGGCGCCAACTAGAAGGAGGTCGAGGAGGTCAAGCAGGAGATGAAGAAGAGGTTCGAGATGAGCGACCTCGGCCTGTTCTCTTTCTACCTCGGCATCGAGGTTCACCAGGATGCCAAGGGCATCACGCTGCGGTAGGCACACTACGCCCAACGCATCCTCGAGCTCGGGGACTGGTGGGCTGCAATTCGGCAGCTACGCTGAAAGGTCTAGATGGCTAGGGGTGAATAGCCTAATAAAATTTCCTTCAAAAGCCACTAAGACAATTCGATCAACATAACAAATGGCGCAATGCGATTTGCTTAGCCTACACGGGGTGAAAGCGAGCCACCTATTCAATCCACAATTCTACTAATTCACACAACCGCCAACAAGACACAAAGCAAGTTCTGCTTAAGCTAAACAAACTATAACAACAAGCTAGCAAGCTAAAGCAAGAATGTAAAGCTAGAAATGCTAGGAGGATGAGCTTGTTATACCGATGTTGACGAGAAGTGAGAACCAATCAAGATGATGAATAACGATGAATACCAATCACTGGGTGTATATCAATATCAATCAGAATATGAGAAAATCTAATTTTTCACCCGAGGTTCATGTGCTTCCCGGCATGCTAGTCCCCGTTGTGTCCCTCAACACCACGTGGTTCGGTGGCTAATCGGTATGACACACCGAGCCTCTCAAAGGCGCCACAAGAACCTACCAAAATGGTGAGAGGTTGCAATGACATGAGCAATCCACTAGTGCTACCTTAGGCGCTCCGCCGGGGAAGGTGCAAACCCCTCACAAGATCACCGGAGCCAGCCACGAACAATCACCAGCACGTGCCGGACCTCCATTGCTACTCCAAGCCTTCTAGGTGGCGACAACCACCAAGAGTAACAAGAAAACCCGCAGCGAATCAATCCCCCAAGTGCCTCTAGATGCAAAACAATGATCAATGCACTTGAATCACTCAATCTCACTCGAATGTTGCAATCGAAAGCAAGGAGATGAGTGAGGGCGTTGGCTCAGCTCAAGAGTCACAAGAGTGTTAGAATGGCGAGGGAGAGACTCCCATGGCCGGCCAAGGTCATATTTATAGCCCACCATTCGAAACTAGCCGTTACTCACTTATCTAGCTCAGCACGCACACTATGGACGCGTCCACAGTTAGGGTCCGGACGCGTCCACAAATGTGTAATCTAGGCGTGGGAAGTTCAAATGCAACTTCGGACGCGTCCGTAGTTAGCCTTTGGACGTGGGCGAAGCACTGTTCAGCGTCCGGACCGTGCAATCACGCCACGTGAGAAAAGTAGCCGTTGGAGGCTCCGGACGCGTCCATAGGTGAGCTTCGGACGCATCCACAGTTGAGCTCCGCGTGCAGCCTTCTCTGAGTTGCGTCCATAGTACTTCGAACGCGTCCACAGTTCAGCGTCCACAGTGTTGAAGTCTCGCGCTAAAACAAGCATATCTCTTACCTCCGAACTCCGTTTTCGATATTCTTGGACTCATTGGAAAGCTTATTCAGAGGGCTACACAACCATATGGCCACTTAATCCAAAACACAAAGGATCAAAGCAGTTTTCCAATCCAAGAGCCATTAACTCTCTTTTCCAACATATATCTTGATTGCCTTGATCATGTATGAGCTATTCCAAATATGTGTAACACTCAAGCACATGTTTTAGTTCATTTTCAAGTTAAGCATAGAAGACGAAGAAGATGCGCTCTATGCAAATGCATATGCTCAAAGAATGACACCTAGAGGCACATTTGGGATTCAATTGCAACGTGAAATCCCTCTTTATAGTACGACTATGTATCCTAAGTCATCCACAACCTCTATGGTGTCTTGGATGCAAACTGAAAAGCCCTACAATATACCTTTGCCTTGAGTGTCCAGCATCGGCATTGCATTGCACCTTCATCCACCTTGATCATGATGAGCACTTGATCATATTCATCCTTCTTGATCCTTGCTCCACCATGTCTCCTAAGCCAATCACCACATAGCTACAACCATGCTAGACCAAGGTGATTAGCTATAGGCATTGTCACTAATTACCAACACCAAACATAGGACTTTCATACGCCCATGGAGGAGAAGCTTAAGCTCAGCCGCGAGAGCGAGGCAGAGGAGGTGGATCCGACTCAGTACCGGCGCCTCATCGGCAGCCTGCGGTACTTGGTGCACACCAGGCCGGACTTGGCGTTCGTCGTCGGCTACCTTAGCCGCTTCATGGAGCGGCCGACGATCGAGCACCAACAGGCCATCAAGCGCGTGCTCTGCTACGTGGTTGGGACCCTGGACTACGGTCTCCACTACAAGAGGGCTCCAACCACGGCGCGCTTCATCGGCTTCTGCGCCAGCGACCTCGCTGGCGACATCGACACAAGCAAGAGCACCAGTGGAGTCATGTTTTTCCTGGGCAACTGCTTGGTCAGCTGGCAGTCTATCAAGCAGAAGGTGGTGGCATTGTCCAGCTGCGAGGCATAGTACATTGCCACAACCTCTGCAGCAACTCAAGCTCTTTGGCTGTCCAGGTCGGGGAGCTTCTGGCAGGAAGGTGGAGGTGGTGGAGCTCAGGGTGGACAGCAAGTCTGCCTTGGCACTAGCCAAGAACCCTGTCTTTCATGACAGGAGCAAACACATCAGGACTAAGTTCCATTTCATCAGGGACTGTCTTGAAGATGGAAGCATCAAGGCCAGCTACATTCCCACCAATGATTAGTTGGCTGATATCCTCACCAAGTCTCTGGGGAAGACCAAGTTCTAGGAGATGAGGGGGAGAATTGGCTTGAAGAGCATCATGTAGTGTTAGGCTTAAGGGGGAGATTGATGGAGTTAAGCCTACACTTGTATCTTACTTTACTGCATTTACCTTTATGCTTTAGAGTTTGCCTTGGCTCTCAAGTTGATCATAAGATGCCTTGGTTGTTAAGGTGTCTAGGAGCATCTTACTTTATGCAAGGATATGCTTAGAGTAGTTGGTAGTGGCTCAGCTCTATATAAGTTGTAGCACCCCCCTCTTGTAACCAAGCTTTGCAACTTTTCCATTTCAATAGCAAGCCATAGGAGGCAAATTGACCTCTGTCAGGTTGCTTTACCTTTGCTCAATTCTATCAAATAGAGTCTAAAATGCTTACGCAATAATTATGTAATACCCTTTACAAAGACCCTCGGAAAGTTTAACTATGCAATACTCTCTTCATCCCAAATAACTCCACATCATTTTCAGGAAGTCAAACTTTTTTTGGCCAAATATATAAAAGGCACTTATGTTTATAATGTGTAGTAGGTATCATTAGATTAATAGTGAAAATATATTTTCATAAAAAATATGTTAGGAAATACAAATGTTTCTATAAATAAATCTAATGAAACGTTAAAAAGTCAACTCGAAAAGTGAGAGGTGTGGTTATTTAGGGATGGGCTAATTATGTATTTGTGTTCAGACAGACTTGAGTATCCTTGTGGTAGCTGGTTACCAATCCTTTCTTTGGCGCTAGAGTTGAGTTTCATTCAGTTTGGCAAATATTTATGCCTTTATTTTTCTCTTCCATCAACGTGTTTCATTCATTGCATTTGTGTCAAGTCTTCTGATGGTTCCCCCTTTCTGTTCAGGTGTTTTTAAATGGTGAAGCACCGAAACCCAGGTATGGTTGAGAGATGCAGTGTATCTGGTGCCGCTCTGCCCCAACTGACAGATCACTTTCATCTTTGATCAAGACCTGATTTAACCACATATGATTGAAGCAGTTGTAGGAAGAAAACTTTTATTTTTGGCAAATCATATGCCAGAGATTGCTGGACATCTTGCTAATGAGTGCCAACTAATGTACATCACACATGTTAATCTTTTATAAGGAGTGAACCTTTTCTGCTGTAGCTTGTAATCTCGGAGAAGTCACCTGATTTAGTTACTAGCCCATTTTGGACTGAATCCATGACTACTGCTCTACATACGTTAGTCACCAAGTAAGGTTCCTGGTACCATGGGGCCAAGGGATTGTTTGGTTGGAAGGACGGAACACTTCTATATTTATGCGGTTACAGAATATGATGAACAGTATAACAGGTTAGCTAACCCTGTTAATTATAGGGCTCACCTGTCATAAGTTTCTTCACATGAATCGCGCTGCCGCATACCCAGCTCGCTTGTGCCATGCCCTGCTATAGTGGCTCCTACCGTCCTACCCTCGTCGCGAGCTTCGTGTGGCTGCCTACACCTGCTACACCTGCATACGCTGGCTGTCTGCACCTGAGTGATTGCCGTAAGGCCGCCTGGTGTTGCTGTTGTCGTGTCTCCGCAGCTCGGGGCGAGCCCAAAAATTTTCCACTACCTCTCTTCAATCCCAGTGTTCACTCTCGAACACTGAGCTGCCCCTGACTAGCCGACTGCACACCCCCTCCTCCATTGTTGTGGTAGATCGCTGGTGCCCCTCACCTCCCTACTCCAGCAAACCTCATCCCCTCATCCTTGCTTCTGCTTTCTTGGGGCTTGGCTGCTTGGCCGCCCCTGCTATGCACTAGGGAGTAGCACACTACGCCTATGTGCTGCGGCGTGTGCAAGTTACTACTGTCCAACACTAACGAGAAACAAGGACGTGCACCGGGTGACCGGAGTGATGTGAGCTTTCATAGGCTTCACTTCTATGGAGTACGTGAAACAAAACTGAAGTCTAACCGATAAGACAAGATCCAATTTGCAAGTCACCAAATAGTTTTCAAAGTTGTTTAGCTTATGTTTATAAATAGCAACACAAAGTACGTTGATGTAGTTCTTAAATGCAATACTTTGCACCAGTTCGAAACGCCAACATTATGGTCTTGCGGAGTCTGAAATAAACTGTACTACATCAGGTTACAGATAAAAAGGGCCCCGTGTTCTGAGTGCTATGGATGATGTTACGTTCCTGCTGCTTCAAGGTCGTTTAGTGGTTTCCTCCTATCTTCATCTTTGAGAAGCCTGCCATGTAATCATTCTCACCTGCGTTAAAGCTTAAATTAGAGTAGTTCTTTTGAAATCGGAGAGCCCTGCAGTTTTAACCAATTTGTATGCGTTGCACCGGCTGATAAACTTACCACGCAAAGCTGGAGACTCGGATATCCACCCTAGATCCTTTATTGTTCTGGCTAGATTTATCATGTAGTCACCCTTTCTCTTCTGTATGTACCTCTCCCTTGTGACAACTGAAGTTCCAATTTCATCCTATCAAGTAATACCATTTACCAATGTAAAAAGAAAATATGAGCTTATTGTAGAATTATAAACAGAAAGGAAACTTTGAAGCTAAAACATAAAAAACTAGAACATAACTAAATAATGTCTCAGTAAGTATGCCCCCCTCAGAGGAAGTGTTTTTTTTTTTCAAATTAAGATGCCATATTGACCTTGAAACTATTTGTTCTATATTTACAATCAGTAGAAACGTAACATTGCGAATGTCCACAAATTTGCTCCCCATGCAGCTGACATTTCAAAGTTATGTATAGTAGAAAAGATCTAAGATCAAAGCTAGCATATATAGTTTGTCCAGTTATAGGCGCTGCTTATTTTCTGATATTAGGGTTTAGGGTTTGTCTAAAGCAACTGGGAAACTAAAAACGATATAAGAAGTATACGTAGGACCTAGAATAAACGTGCTTACCTTAATGGAGCCACTTAACCTTGGGTATTCTTCGTTAAAATGAGCTATAACTTTGTTTCTAAGAAATATCACAGAGTCAAGCAAGTTGTTTTCCTTAATTGTCTTTGCCTGGCCGTTAGCATCCAGTGGAGGAGAAAACAGCTTCATGATTGAAAGCAAGCCAAGAGCATCCTTCCTCATCAATATTTGTCCTCTTGGTGTACTTTCGAAAAGAGTTGTTTCTCTAGTTCGTTCCATGTCGAGAAGAAAATGAATTTCCCTTATGAATTGCATCTTGGTGCGTGCATCCCATATACCTGGTTGCCAGAGCAGGGCTTCATATCTGCACCATGGGTACAGAACAAGTGAACAATAATTTATAATTTGAGGTGACATATTTCTTTCAATTTGCTAGTGGTGGTTGACTTACGTTGCTGCTTTTCCTGTCAAGAAATCAGCAAGTTCAGTCAACTCTCTACTGGGAACGTAATCCGTGCTGCTGCCAAACAGGGTTTTGAGACAGAGTCCAACTTCCTTCCAGTGTGCCTTTTCAGTGTCTTCCCTTGTAACGTATCTCCAGATATGGACGGATAACAGAAATGTTTAGAAAAGAAACAGAGATTTCAAATGCAGAACACAACAGTTACAATTTTTTAAAATGATATCTCCAAACATCCAGCGGAGACCTTTCTAGAACTTGCTATCTGCATACTGAATATGTAGTTATGTACTGCCAATCGAGAGGGAATTTTGTTTATTAGATTTCTCATTACTTTAGTAATAAACATATTAACTGTTTGTTATTATTTATAAAGGGTTAATAGCATTCTATTCCAGGGTCCATCTTTTGGTAAATGGGATAGTTCTTGAAAATCTTGCACACGCAAAACATAATATCACCAATAGCTTAGATCTTCTTGAGAACTTTGCATGAACTTGTACCATGGTGCAATGAAGAACTAAATGTCACTACCACCAAATGGAAATTAATTTCAGTCAATCCTACCTACCAAGAAAAACGGAAACCTCCACCCCCATATCCCCTTCCCACACACAAGAAAGCACACACACACAAACCGTCCCACCACCCCACAAAAAATCGTCCCAAAAACAAATCATCATAACATATATAGCCATCACAAATTCAAGAACTTGAAAATTCAATTTACCTTTACAGATCATTATTAATTGCTAGTTTCTATCTAAACCCCACTAAAATGGGCCTTCACCATCCCAAAATTAAATTCATGTCGTTTTTATAAGAATCTAGATTCTAGATAGTGATTGTAAGGACATGTTTGGAACCTGAATTATCACTATATATTCTAGTTGGTTGGATCAAATGGCAGTAGGGTTGTTATGGTGGATAGTTTGATTATGCAAATCTAGTGGTTGGATTATAAAAATCTCTCATAGAATCCACTTGTTTTGATCTAACTCTCATTCTTCTACATTCTCAAATTTTAGGAGATCCAAAGCAAGGTAGCCCTAGTTAATGCAGTGTGTGATTCCGTATGTTTGCTGCACTGCACCTCCTCTAGCCAATTAAGCACGCGCGCATGCATTCTGCGCTACTGGAAACATTCACAGGCTTACAAGCATGAATTTGAAACAATATTGGTCCCACTATCTGTATATATATAGGCTACAAGAATGATCTATATATTTTTATATGACAAATTTTGAATACTCAAATGGGATGTTTTTGGATAGAGTGAGTTACTATGTTGCAGGTAAAATAGACATGGATTTCCAACGATCAGCTGTAATGGTATTACCTTGACGACCCCTTCTGGTTCTTCTAACATACGTATCGGACAGCTTAGTTTTGAAATTTCCCAACATTACTCGAGCCTGGCCATTCACCGTTGCGACAAAAATGTTTTTGGGCTCCAGCATCATAGGAAACAATGGAATCGGGGGACTGTTGCTCGCGCTGGATGTAGCCCCTCCCTCGTAGCTGCTATTCACATACTGAATTGCGTCGAAGATGTCTCTGAAAATCAATTTGTGTGTTAAAATTCCATCAGAGAGTATGTACAGTGGAAGCAGGGTAATATAGCTCTTAATGTGCAATGATAGCTATTTACATACCTAAACACACTGAATCCTAGTTCAGTAAAGCCATGTAGATTTCACCCCTCTACGCAAAACAGCTGTTCCTTGGCAAGGCAATTAAGTGCAGTGTCAACGGACGTGACAGCAATGTATGCTTTCCTGTCGTCACTTGGGTCCATCCAAACACCGATTGGGTTCAGTATGTTTCGGTGATCACACCGCATCAACGTGTTGTGCATATTGTAAGCATCTTGTAGTGTCTTGTTCAAAGCAACGCAGCGTCTCCTCTGACACACAGCTTGGTGCAACGGTGTCTCTGGAATCCTGTTGCTCTGGACGATCAACGTGCAGCCTTGCTCAGTCATCACCATCTACAAAAGGAAATCAAGCAACACTTGATGAAGTATATGCTACATGTATAGATGATTGATGTATATGTTCACTGATTTGCTAACTTACTGGAGGGTTGTCCTGGTCACCGGCCATTATTGGATGCCTGCAATGTACACATCACAAGATAATTAACACATATATAAAGGTTATGGGCATCGTCATGCTAACATCAGAAGCAGGAAATAACAATCACTATGTTGAACAGAAGAATGTGTATATCCGGCCAAATGCAAGGTTTTCTTCTAAAGCATGAATATGCAATGAATGGTGCATAACTGGTGTGAATGCACTTAGTTTCTGTCAAAAGCCTCCAGTTCAGAACTCAGATTGGCATAAAAGTCACGACAACAAATGAAGCAGTTGGAGTTTCCATATCTCGACAGAATTTCAAGAGAATCTTAAGTCTGTATTGAGTTGTATATATATTAAACAAAAGCGAAGACTTAATCAATAATGAAAGCACATTGTTCATTATGCATTCATTCCCCGTTCTTTTTCTTCTTATAGACACAAAAGGACTTGGGCTTCAAATCTATTAATTAGTATACAGATATGCATGTCTTTCGTAATATTTAGTGAATTTTATAAAAAATTTTGTAACAATGCTACTACTCATTCCAGTTCGCTGGATGTTTAATGAAATTGGTGGGGAAGCTCCCCGCCCCCCTTACTTTTCAAAAAAAAATATATAAAAAATTTTGAAGTCATTTTTCTTATCAATGTTCGTTGCTGACATAATTAGTTGGTTTCACATTCCATTATCTAATAGTTAAACGTCACTCTTTTTTTTTATGTGAGAAGCACAAAAGTATTTTTTATTAAATTTTGAATTCATTTTTCTTATCAATCATCGTTGCTAACATAATTAGTTGGTTTCACGTCCCATTATCTAATAGCTAAACGTCACTCAATTTTTTCGATGTGTGAAGCACAAAAGTAGATCGAGAACAATAAGACGGAAATGATAATGAATTCAAGAGAAGAGTACACAGTCTTCTTACTACAAGCTGTCACTCTCGTTAGATCATTCCTAACTAAAAAAAAAGATTTTCCTTCTCTATATGGTCTGATACGAAATCAACATGCCCCCTAGAAAGTTGAGTACTATGATAATGGCATCAATTTTTTTTAATGAATTTATATGCTGATGGAGAAATGAAAAACATAAATACTGCTATACATTATGTATATGTTAAACGAACAAGGTTAAACAAGTGTGTTTCTCTTTTCCTTTGTTGTTTTTCTCGTAGAACATTTTGTGTTTATCCATGAAATTTGAAGACTGATTGGCTCATCTGATCCTAACCTACGTACAACTCAGCTTTTCGTGAGGGTTTTAATACTGGGTAGATTCTAATAAGATAATAATGCTTAAGAGTCTTGGAGTTCCCATAAACTAGTTCCTCTTCGCCTGGCACTTATTTGCCTATATGGTGGCTTATGACGTGAAAACCCATGTGAGAGATCAACCATAAAATGCAAATTAAATACGTTGTGGCGATTCTCATTCAAAAGTTGATAAGTTGAGCCCAGGGAGAAGGAAAAAGATCCAAATGGCCAGTTATTAGGAGCGGAGAAATCAACTGACCCGGAACCTGAAGATTCGGCAGCTGGCTCCTTGCCTTTCCTGCTCGGACGACGGCCTGCCATGGCCACTGAGCTTCTGTTGCGAACCACAGATGTGACAAGAGCAGAGTGTGTTTCAGAGCAGAGTGTCTCTTTGAGCTTCCGGTGGTTGATTAATAGTGAGATGGGCAAAATGGTGCTCCTGCGACCATTATATTTATATGTGGCACGCTACAATGTATTTTTCTCTTTTGGATTTAGAAAGCCATGCAAATTACATGTTTACTCAACGCATCAGTTTTGCATGAGGTGTACGGAGCTCTCTTTATATATTTGCGGTGGACGACGAGTGAAGTCTTTTTTTTTTTTTTCTAGAGAGCTGTGTTCAAAGGTACCATGAAAGCATAAAGTCTCTTTGGGTGGACTCACCCTACTACTAATTAATTAGCATTTTTAAACACGACCGAAATATATTATCGGGAATTGTTCTCGGAACTGCCCTTATCCAACCGATTGTGGCAATAGGACGTTAACAGGGTGGGTTTGGAACCACCTGAATCCTCAAAGTTGAATTTCAGCCGCTACAAGAAATATTTTGCAAAAATATCATAAAAATTGTAAAACCATGCCAAAAATTGGAAAACTAATTCTCATGCCCGAGCAGTGACCGCATGGTTGTGGGCTCTGGCATCACAAGTAGCAAGTTCCGCGATTTGTTGCGAGACCCTCCATGTCGCAACCACACTGCCACTGTTGGAAATAGGAATCTACATCTCCTATAAATATAAACTCCATTAGATGAAACCTGACATTCAAGCTATTCACGTCAACAATTCACTATAAATTATAATTATAGCCAACTAATATATATAATTATGATAATTTTTCTTCATACACTAACAAACATTTAGTTGTCCACAAAGATATATCAACAATTTATCAAAATTAGTTTAACATAGTTTTATTCATATAACTATAAATATAAATAGTGTAATTTCTTTTTAAATTGTACGGAATACCCGTAGCAACGTGCGGGGTATCCATCTAGTATTCTTGATGGTGCAATCATTGACGAGGAAACAATGAGACATAAAAATTAAAATCAGTTTCTTTGACATATATATGAAATAAACAGACAATGGAAGCAATAGAAAAAATTTAAAATGGGGACGACTAACTGCCAAAAACAATTTCTCTGACAATACATGACCGACATAAAAAAATAAACCCAGCATGATAATTTCTCTGTCGATATCAACCAACTGGAAAAGTAGACATCGCCAATGAGAGAATCATTTTTTCTATGGAGCAACAATGTCAGAACTAAATGTTTTCCAAGGATTCTAACTCAAGGCTTGAGCGCGAGACCTTCCATGGCACAACCACACTGCCACTATTGGAATGGAAATATCCCCGATGATACAACTGCCGACAAGGAAATGCCGATAGAACGTACACACACAAGTCTTTCCCTGTAACAATCCTAGAAATCTAGTCACCGAAAATACGGGTTTTTAAAATTTTTCTAAAGATTACTAGTGTATGATGGATGTCATATAGAAAACCCGCCAATAGATACACAAGTAGCACCCGACGTTAGCCCGAGCATTGCATTTAATTCACCAGAGCTGGATTCGTATTTTTCCCGATTTTATGTGATGGCCGATAAAATCAAATTACCTGTTATCGCATGTGTGAACATATTCGACTAACTCCGGAAATGGATCCATCATGACCTAGAGACCCTAGTAGACCCACCATGGTGTATACGTCATTAACCTCACTAACCTAAGATTATGGTTAAATTAGTTGCTTGGCAAGAAATAGAAATAGAAAAGGATTTAGGAAATAAAAAGAAAAAGAAAAGGGAAACCAGCCCGGAGCAGCTTCCAGCCCAACCCAGGCTGGCCTGCTGCGCTGCCGCCAGCCCGCTCGCCCACGCGCGCGCGGCCTGCCAACCGCCCGCAACACCCGCACCCGCCGCGGCCTGCTGGCCCAACAAGGCGGCCCGCCAGCGCCGCGCTCGCCCGTGCGGCCGGCTCCGCTCGCGCGCGCCGCGCCTGCCCGCTCGCCGGCTGTCGGCCCAACTAGGCGGCCCGGCAAGGCCACTGCCGTCGCCCGCGCCCACGCCTTCCCCTTTCCCTCTCACTGCCACGCGGACCCCGCTCGTCAGCTCTTACCTTTTCCCATTTTTGTCGTCCTCGCCGTCCCGTCCGCCATTCCAGAAGTGGAACAGCGAAGCTCCGCCGTTCGCCCGCGTACGGCCACGCTTCGCGCCGTCCGTCTTGCTGCCTAGCCACGCCGCGCTTCTCTGGAACCCTAACCCTAACCGTGGCCGCGCACAGCCGCCCGATGGGCATCTTCCATCCTTGCCGTCGGTAGCCGCCCGCCATGGGTATAAGAAGGGAGCTCGGTGCGCTAGGGTTTCCCATCTCCACGTCGCCTCCGGTAAGCCCCACGTCTTCCCTTGACCACGCCAGAGATAGAAAGTGAGAAAGGGAGAGGAAGAGCAGATGCCAGCGCACGCCCCTAGAGCACCGTCGCTATCCACCGCCGCTGCTGCTGTCCGCGCGCCGGAGGAGGACCCCGGAGCGCCGCTCGACCGGCTCGGCGCCCCAACTCTGCTTCCCTTCACCAAGCTCGCTACCTCATCACTTGCTTTGCCCATCCTTAACCGCACAAGGTGAGCCGCCCAAGCTCGCACCCATGGCCGTCGGCCAGCTCACCGCTCACGTTCTGCCTTTACACTTAGTCTCGGGCTTCATCGACCCCGTGGATAGCTTCGCCTTGACCTAGAACATTTTTTGGGCAGCTTCTTGGGAGCCAGCATGGACCACAGAGGGGCCACGCACCTTTGCAGCCCTGGTCTAGCCGGACTCCGGCCGTCGGAGTGCCGCCGTGGTCTCGTAGCCGCGTGCGCCCCCGCTGAGCCCTCGCTAGCTACGCCCTTAGCCTCTAGAGCTCCGAGCTACTCTGCACAATAGAAAGGAGGTGAAGATGTAGGCCAGCGTCAAGCTACGCTGGCGAATTTGACCGGAGAGCCGCCGTCATCGCCGCTGGGTCGCCGTTGTCGTCCACCTTGCTAGGAGCCCCACGGCCAAATTAATATGGCCTGTTAGCTTCGCCATGACCTCGCGAACTCTTTGCACGAGTCAAAGCGGCGCCTTAATCTCTGCTATGCCCCGCAGCCACGGCCTTGCTGCCGGTCACCGCCGGAACACGAGCGCCGGCGAGCCGAGGCACCCCCAGCCTGCCTGCACCCCACGACCGTACCCGCCTGGCCACCGCGCTCGCCTAGCCGCTGCACCACCTTGCCTGGCTGCTCGTAGCCGCGGCCCGCCTGCACATCGCCGGCAAAATGCCGCGCCGGCCACCGCGCGTGCAAGGCAGAGAGAAGGGGGAATCTTCCCTAGTGCACCGTGTCCTCCACGTGAGGCCGCGCTGGACCAACCATGGACGGCCACGCAGGCCACCAGTTTGCGGAGCACCGTAGACAAAGCCCAGCCAGATAGCGCCGTGGACTCGGCCCGATGGAGATCCAACCCGCCACGCGGCCTACCTTCCAGCTCAACATGTGTCCGGGCCGGGCCGGCCCAACCCGACCCAGATCCAGCCCTGCCTAGGCCCAGCGAGGCCCGGTCGAGGCCCGGTCGGCGTTGACCGTTGACCGTCAACATTGACCGTTGACCTGGCCCCACCTGTCAGTGACCAGACCCATGGGCCCCACCTGTCAGCCACTGACTGGGTCCCCCGTCAGTGCTGACGTCAGCATGACGTCATCCAGCCGCCAGACCCCGCGTCAGTGCTGACATCAGCATGACGTCCGCTCCACTGTGCCCGCACGCCACATGGCCCAATCAGAAGCCACCACGTGTCAGCCTCGGTTAATCTATCCTTTTTCTTTTTCAGAAAATAGAATAAACTTCGAAAATTCATAACTTCTTCATACGATCTCCAAAAAATATGAACCAAGTGTCCAAATTTTCATAAAAATGAGCTCTACGTGATAGGATTATGTATGAGTGCATTTGGAGTTATTGAATTTTATTGCTTCTTTGTGTTGACTCTATAGGGGCCGCTAACGCGGCCATTATGTCTCGTTTCAGAGGAGGATCAGCTTGAGGAGGACGACTACAAGTACGAGGAGGAGCTCGGTGACGACTTCGCAGGTGCCACACCTCACCCAACCTCGTAGATCCCATTACGCATGGCATGATATCTAGCTTGCTAGCGCTTTAATTATGAATATCGCCTGATGACAGGTTGCATGGTAGAACTGCTGGATGAGCCTTTACCTTGTCGCAACCTTACTCCTGCACACCCGCTGATAGGCTAGACGCATGCTTATTTACTTATAATGCTTTACTTCTACTACGCTTATATCTGTGTGATGATGATGCGTGGTGAAGAGTATGGTTATATGGTTAAGGCACGTGGTGCCACTTTACCGGGGAGAGTGCTACGTGTGTCTTGGGTGTGTGGTGAGGGTTGAGTTGATCAGACAGGATTCTATGACGAGCCATGTAGGCGAGTCTTGCTAGGGAATGTGTTCTAGGCATTCCCGTGTGAGGTGCTTGTGACGGGCACATTGTGAGGTATAAGGAGATCCCGGGGGTGAGAACCTTCGTGGAGCGAAGCCCCGGGTAGGAGGTGCTGCAGTAGCATGGACTGTTGTAGTCCCTAAGGGAAGATAATCCTGTCTGATCCCCCTAGGACCTGATATCTCTTGAGGACCGGAAGCTTAGGACTTACATGCTCACCACTCGCTCTTGTATGGGCGGGAGACGGATGTCTGACTAGCTCGGATGGTGCCACTACTACTAGGTTGTTAGCAGATAGTGTCGGGAGGTACGGGCGCGGAGACCCACACCCTCCTTAGACAGCATAGTGATCATGGGGGCCCGGTACTATGTCTCACAGTCTCAGTGTGCCGGTGGTACCTATCCGGGATGTCCCAGTACTGAGTGGTAGGGTGGCATCGCACCGGTTAGAAAGCAGCCGGAATCAGCTTAGGCGGGGCACCGCCGATGATAGTGATCTTGTGGTTATGGGAGTACACGCTCTGCAGAATTTATGAATCTATATATATAGTTCGCGAGCCACTGGTATGGCTTTTCCTAAGACCCACGCTTCTCGGGAGTAGTGAGAGGAGTCCTTCTATTTCTCCCCCTGGTGTTACCCTTCCGGCTGTGAGCCGCTGAGACAGGCTCTGAGAGGAAGTTGGACCTGTCGACTGAGTGCGAGAGGGTGAGATGTATGTGATGGGAAGGAATGGGTTTGGACATGTGGATGAGATGGGTTAAAACTTGATGATTTATATTATATAATATTGGTCACTACTTGCATAGGAAACCACAACCATATATTAGGTCGATTTAATTATATCCTTTGCATCCCACCAAATATTACATAGCGAAAGCAAAGCATAGGGTGGGAGATGTGGCCAGTACAAACCGTACTAAAAATTATTTGGCAGGTGAGCCCGACTACGACTATGACGATGAGGAGGAGTAGACGTCTCGTTCCTACGCTCAGGCTTCTTTTGGAGATTTATTGATGCTTCCGCCTTCTGTAGCCACTCCAGAGGCTGCTACTCTGATGGTTCCGCCAGTGTGGCGACAATCTATTTATGTAATTCCCCCTAATTGTACTCTTTTATTCGATGTACGGATCCTGTATCGACTGTTGCGAGATAATGAGATGGTTTGATGCTTCGAACTATTATATTATCCGCCATTCTGTGCATTTTCCCTTCGTGGAAAATTGAGGATGTTTCATTCCCCCACCCTACAAAATCATTGCCAAAAACAAAACATCATAACATATACAACAATCACAAATTGGAGACCTCAAAAATTTAATTTACCTTGACAAATATTAATAATCGCTAGATTCTAACAAAACCCCAATTAATGCTGATAGAACCCCAATACATTCAAAGATGTCCTAGTGTTGCATCAATAATCACAAACATTAGGAATCCAAAGATTTAGCATCCATCTACCCAAAACAGCAAATTCTTGAAATATTTGGCATCACCATGACAAGTGTAAGCGTTTCATCACCATCACTAGTAGCCAAAGGTTAATTACCATACTTAGTACCAACGCGGGCCACGGTACTTTCGAGGAAGCATTTGTGCAATGGCTACTAGTACGTAGGATCTCTGAACAGAAAAGTGGCCTAGAGGTGAATAGGATTGTAAAAATTCAACTCGATCCGAGGTCAGATCAGGGGTGTGGCACTGCCGCACCTTGGAGTGCGGCACTACCGCCCTTGCAAAAATTCAGAACAAAACCAAACTCTAGGAACTGAATCTATAACTTGAATAAACTTGCTCCATGAGAAAAGATTACATAATAGATGATAAAAACACAGCAACAAGTCTAGATGGATAGATCGAGCACAAACCATAAAAGCTTCTCAACAACAATATGAAATACAATGAAAGTAAATCAAGCACACAGTGACACAAGGATTTATCCGATGGTTCAGCTCACCTCCTAGGCTTGCCTATGTCCACGTTGTTGAGGAAGCCACCAAAGGCTTGTCTTACCCTCATTCTCAAGTCAAGAGAGTTAGCTCTTGAAGTGAGTGGGTGATTTCTTAGCTGCAATGTGAGGTTACGAACCTCCCTAGGCTGCCACACAAGATGGCAAGCTCTAGGGAGATGCCTAGCCAGCTAGGAGCAAAGCTCCAAGAGTAACAAACCCTAGGATGCCGGCCAAGCATGCACCAAATGCTCTTTTGATGGTGGGAATCAGTAGATCCACTCTCTGATCGAAGTTTGTTACCTTTTCTCTTAAGATTTGATGGTGGAATCAAAGGATTGGCTTGAGAGCTTGAGGAGCAACAATGGAGCGAGAGAGAGATAGAGAGAGCTTTTTGGTGTTTGTAATGGTTAGAATCGCTAGGTTGAATAAGGGTAAGTCAGATGGGCCAACAAAAGGGTATAAATACCTCTCTGGCTCTAGCGGTCACTTTAAGGTGCCACCCTTAGGTGCGGCACTGCCGCACCCGCAAAACAGCTCAGATGAAGATATGCTTTGGTGGTTGTTTTGGTGATGGAATGAGAATGTGTTTTTAAGAATATGAGCATTTGTTTGTATAGTTGACAAGTCATCTTAGAATCGCTCTTAATAGTAAGACTTTTCCTAAACTCAAATTCAAACCAAAAATAAATTTAAACCTCCTTTGAGTTCAGCATAGCCATCTTTTGTAATTTGCGGACCCTCCAATCTGAACATCATCCTCATGTTTGCAATTACCTGCTTGTCATCTCGATAAATCTCATTAGTCCTCTAATTCGGTGGTCATCAACGCCAAAACCCACAATAGGTTTTGATTGCACTTACACAATGCAAATGAGTTCAGCTGTAATGTGAAGCCTGAAATTTTTAAAATGACCAAGGATTGCTTACATTGCCCAATTCAAAGTATTATATGATTCAAACTGAATAGTTGATTGGTCAACCCATTGTGTCACCAACTATCTAAGATGCTATTCTTTTGTATAGAGCATGTCTTTGGTGGTGTTTGGTTCCTTCAGTCATCCCCTAAAGTTTAGTCACTTTTAATCAACTCCTTGGGACTAAAGTTGACTAAACTACTTTAGTCACTTTTAGTCAGGGTGTCTGGCATTTTAGGGACAAAGAGACTAAACTTTAGTCACTAAACTTCAAGGACCTCAAACCAAACTTTGTCCAAAGGTCATTTTGAAAAATCCAAAACTTTGAATGTTAAAAATATAAGAACTTAACAAATATTTAGATATCAAAATAATCTCATATGAAAAGGCTGTAAAATTTGTAGATCTCACTGAGCTCTATAATTTTATATGAAATGTGTATATCAAACTTCATTATTTGAAAAAAGTTGTAAACTTATTATATCAATGAATAAATTTATCCTATAAAAATTTACCCATTTTCAAGAGCAATTGGCACAAAAAATTTTTCGCATAGAAATAGGCAATAAAAATGAAAACAATTCTACACATTTGACCACTCTACTTCATATTACCAAATAGAAGGAGGCCAAAGCCAGTTTCAGTTTATACTATCCTCCCTCGCTATCAATATGTTAAATCTTGTTATCAGAGAACTTTATGGATAGTTGTGGTGTAGTAGTTCTAAAATGATTTGTCTTTACAATAACTATCAAGATATGTCATAATGTTTAGTTAAAATGCATGGACATCATCTACATGTTTACTTTAGGTTAGTGTTTTAGTATTAGTAGTTGTGGAAGTGGATATAATTTATAAATATGTAGATGGAATTTATGATTATTTAAAGAACTTCTACAATAAGAGATGCTGATGATTAGATGCAAATAAAGTTGATGGGATATTTTAGTTTACTTTTAGGGAATTTGGTGATTCTACCCTTATTTTGAACTCCAATTGTTATTTTATCCTCATTTTTTAACTTTGAATTTTACCCTTGTTTTTTCAAAATGAAACCTCAGTCTAGCCCTACTATGTAACATCGATGATATTCTTCATATTAAATGGCAAAAAAAATCAAAAAAATAAAGGACAGGTGATAAAAAGACAAAACTGCTCCTGAGGGCTTTTCCCGTTCTCCCGTTGCTCCTGAGCTCGCCCGATATGAGAAAGGAGTCATGTTCGTGTTGCGCCCTCTCCCCCTCCTTAAAAAACGAGGGTAAAATCACCATTTCGCTTAAAAACAAGGACAGAAACGCCAAAGCTCCTTACTTTTAATAACAAATGGTAATTTAGATGCAGGGGTGGATCTAAAGGGGGGGCTAGGTGGGCTCCAACCCCCCTAATCAGCTTGATTACCTACTAAATCACTGTTGATTTATGTGAAATTGCCATTAATTTTTAGCTTTTCTCCTAAATCTCCCTTGTTTAGCCCCCCTTAACCTCAATCCCACCTCTGCCACTGTTTAGATGCATCTTGATAGTTCAGAAATAACAAAAAAATAAAAATCAAATTTCTTGACGGCGCACTATCGGAAATTTTTTAGTTTCTTTGCCGTAACTTGGCGGTTATTTTCTGTTGGATGCACTAAAATTGATTACCGTTAGGGATATTCACGTTCCATTAGTGATTACTTAAGTAGTTACTTATATTATCTAACACAATGACATTATGTGTAAATTTGATGCAAATTAGGGATTACTTTATGCGTATTATGTTCTATACTTCTATATGGGGTACTTTTGCACAATACGTGGAACGACACAATGCAAGTTCGTTTCGGTACCATTATGTGTACTTTTGTACACTAAAATTGATTACCGTTAGGGATATTCTCGTTCCATTATGTGTACTTTTGTACACTAAAATCAAGTTTGTACTTCTATACGTGGAACTTTTGTACATATATTTTTTCCAAACGGGCAACCCATTTCCATTTATATTGCAAAACGGAAATACAGGAGAGTTTAGAGGATTACAAGATAGTGTTTCAGAAGATATAGCCTAGATGAAGCTAAAAAGGGGTAAACAAACATCGTTTTTCCACATCGACACAGAGTTTTCTATCAAACTGCAGGCGAACTTGTGTATAACACCGCTAACACTCAGAGCCATAGAAACCAGCAGCCAAGAGCCAAATCGAGTCTAAGAAAACGGAAACCACCGATAACAGTCTGAAGCCATCAAAGAAGAAACAGACCACCAAAACCTTCCTTTCACCACGACAGTTCACGAGTTGAGCAGTCTTTCTTTTCTGGGCTGGCTTCAATCTTCTGTATCTTCCTGCTCCTCGCCTGCTTGCAGCAGCAGCATGTTGGCTTGGCGATCGGTTTGCTCTGATAGCACTTCCTTGGCGACTCCGAGCATGGCTTTTGTACATATATATGAACGAGTACCGTGTGAATGCTGAGCTAGGAAAAAGGGCGACACATGTCTTCGTGGTCCACGGGTTGTTAGTTAGGTTGACCAAATGCTCACCAACAAGCTGTTCTTGGCCCCACCGGCTGGCCAGAGTAATCCACCCAACCAATCCAATGCTCATCCGCCCGGACACGTACCATTTCTTAACTGAAGCCTGCATGCAAACAACCTACTACATCCATGACCAGAGTCCAGAGCTACTAGCTGCAACATTTTCCCAACCAAATGAAGAATGGCCAGCAGCTAACTTCAATTCGTCAACATATCACCCTGCCCTGTGACTGTGAATATAACCGCGTGTCCAGCAAATCGTCGCACCGCGTCTTGTCCGCTAGCTAGGTGTGTCTTGTTCCCTAGCTAGCTAGCTGACCATGGCCACGGCGTCTGCAGCTTGTAATGGCGGAGGGCTCTTGTACTACAAGGTCCTTTCGGTGAGCATGCTAATACTGCTGGTCCGAGGGCTCGTGGAGCCGGCGTCGGCCGCGTGCTCCGTGCACGCCATCTACAGCTTCGGCGACTCCATCGCGGACACGGGCAACCTCCTGCGAGAGGGCCCCGTCGGCTTCTTCGCCTCCATCGGCAGCTACCCGTACGGCCAGACCCTCCGGAAACCCACCGGCCGGTGCTCTGACGGCCTCCTCATCATCGACTACTTCGGTACGTATGTGTACCTTCTCCTCACCGGTGCTTCACCGGAAATGGTGATCGTGCTACTGATCAAACAAACGGCCGGTGGTGCTGTGATGACTAAACGCAGCGATGGCACTGAACCTGTCGCTGGTGAGCCCGTACCTGGACAAGGGGGCCGACTTCGCCAGCGGCGTCAACTTCGCGGTGGCCGGCGCCACGGCGCTCGACCGGTCCGCCTTGCTGCTGAGCGGCGTCATGGCTCCGCCGGCGAGCGTGCCGCTCAGCTCCCAGCTCGACTGGTTCAAGGCGCACCTCAACGCCACCTGCCCCTCGCAAGAAGGTATAGCTATACATTTTGGAAATTTTTCTGTTGAATTGGATTGCCTTGTGATATGGAAAATATCACATCTCACTCCTATATGTAGCAATATGCAATGTATGTACTTACCTGCAGATTGTTAACCTGATGAATAGATTGCACGAAGAAGATCGCCGGAGCGCTGTTCTTGGTTGGCGAGATCGGAGGGAACGACTACAACTACGGCTTCTTACAGGGCACGAGGTCGATCCAGGCCATGAAGGCCTACGTGCCACAGGTCCTAAACGCCATAATGGACGTCGCCAAGGTAAGTGCGTCAGCAAACTAATCAACTCGATCTCTTCTTTTTTGCAACACCGGACATTGTGCTGACTCATTCTACCTCGTCTGATTAGTCATCACTACGCAAATTTTGGTCCAGTACTTCTTCCAAGTACTAGATTTTACAGCCATAAAAATGATGTATGGTTCATATTGGAGCAAACTTTATCCAAAAAAAATCCGGTGTTCTTGGAGATTCTAGCACCTTAATCTCTCTGTTACTGTACTTTTAATTTAAATAATACAAATTTGTTGTGACTAATTAAGGTGTAAACAAAAATTGGGAGGCTAGAAAACACTAGAATTTTCCTTACCGGCCATGTATACACTCCGGATTGTACCAGACAAATCTTAAAATAATAAACTTGAGATCTACATGATCATATGAAATTCATGTGGAGTCCCTTTTAAAAACTCATGTGAGATTTATCTTTGAGTGCTTTTTAAAGGATTCCAATACATCAATAGTTGTAATGCTTAATTAGATTTATATTTATTGCAAATAAAAAGATTTTATATTGAGATTTGTGCTTTATTATGGTGAGGTATCTGTTTGTTGGAATTTGTGAAACTCAAGGCATGATTTTGTTTTGTTTTGTTATTGCAGCTATATTTTACAGTGAAACTGCCGGTACTTCACACATGTAGTTACATTTGCATTATAGATGTATTTTTTTAGTAAAAGTTGTGTAACAAAAATCAGGGTGCTAGAAACCTCCAATGATAGTTGCTTCTTTTTATTAGGAAAAAAAATATTAGACTCTTAAGTGTAGATCTAGGTAACTGCTGGAGCTTTTTTTTATCAGATTTTTTTCTTAGTGGTTAGTACAAAATAGGTCGGTAGGTGACTGACGGGTTAGTGTTCAGTTTAGCGACACTTGTTTTCAAATCCAGCAGGGGTGTTTCCCAAACAGATAGACCAAAAATTTAGTTGAGCGGACTCACCGTATCAAGAATAACGGCTAAAACGGCAACCACTCCTGATCATGATCGACGTCGACCTGCAGTGTGTCGATGAGAATTGCAACGAATTTAATATAACTAGTTCACCAACCCGTGCTCTCGCATAGGTTAGAACCTTATGAGACACTATAAAAAATTACTTATATCAAATATCTTGTTCTCTTCATTAATCTAAACCAATAACTATATAATAGGTACACTGTAACATCTACAATATACATTTAGCTGAAACATTTTTTTATGATAAATTTAGCTGCAGTTTATATTTTGATGATATGATCATTAATTTTATTTCCCCATAAATTTTAAGCATAGTAATTCCTTAGATACAACAACTATTATTTGCAATAGTGATTATAGATTTTCAATTATATGAAAAAATATTTTTGATCTTCGTAAGAATTTTAGGATCTATATTTAGCACCATATGCATTTTATCGAAACACAAATAAACTTAAAATGTATGAACTCTCATTTCTTCCCTTTATGTGATGTCATAGAAATCTATGATTTAACCTCTAGTTTTTGATCTAGTTGTTGTAATACATGTATTAATTTGGAATTATAATGCTTATTGTATCATTTATTCTAAATTTTCTTGTTTTATTTTATTTAAAGAACAATGTATGGCCCTACGCTACCCTCTTAGTTTTGACAATATCACAAATAGTTGTTCGAGCATGCAACATGGCACTTAAGATGCTGTATTCATTGTATTGTCTTAGTATTGTTTTATTAAACAAATGACCTTTAAAACTAAGTTACTAATATTCATATAATATAATGTTTCAATCAAAATATTTAAACTTTTCCAAGACAACTTAAAAAACAAATTGACATAAGTGATAATATGACTCAAAGTCAATTGTATGTGTCATTACCACATGGTTTGCTAAAGATATATTTCATTGTCTAATAAGCTTATGAAAAGTAATATTTATTACTAATGTCATTTTAAATTCGGGATGTTGAATTATTGTTCGTAAGCTTAAATGAGTATGTACATGTAGATTAAAAGTTTTTCTATTAATTTTCTATAATGTTTGAAGCGGATAATTTATGTACAAATTATGTTACTTTTATCTTTTAAAATGCCATGTATAGGTAATTTGAATGTAAACTTTGGGGGTCAAAGTCTTATCTTTCATAATGATAGAGATCGATAATATTTTTTCAAAAAAATATTATAATAGTCTAATAATTTTTCATAATTGTGAAAGTTTGTACTTCCATATAGGCTTTATTGATAACTCGAGGGATCATGGCCGCTACAATTTTAGAATTGGATGCAAAACTTAGGGGTCGAAGAATTATCTTTCACAATGACAAATATGGACAATTTATAAAAGTTATTACTGGATTAGTTTAATAATCTTTCGTAACTGTGAAGGTCTGAATTTTTTCATATAGACTTTATTGATAATTCTAGTGATCATAATCCCCTATATTTGTAGCATCATTAGAAAGTTCAAAGTAATTCAATGACATTATTATTAATTAATCAATAAAGTCTAATCCAAGGACATTAAAATTATTTGTGCCAAGTAATCTAGGGACATTAAAATTAAAAAGATAATTACAAATAATGGTCAATTAGAATCGTATCATGTACATCACACAAATTAAATTATTTTTTTTTGAATGGGTAGTGCCTATATTTCACACAAATTAAATTATAATTATGGATCTAGCAAGATGGCCATACCTTAGACTACACGTGTGGCTGGTGCCAGCATTGATGTAGATACCATGGACGTTGTGATGGCAGCACAGGCAAGGTCCTTCATTATCAACAGCTCCTTCATCTATCAACGTCGGCGTTGATAGATGGAGCTATTGGTGATGAAGAAGTTGTTGAACGCATAGTCTGTGTCTGTCCAGGTGCTTGTGCATGACATGCCTATCATGTCGCAATTGGTGCTGCTGATAAGTGCGTTACCCACGTGGCTGTCTTGCGTTCATCTGTGGCGATCAAGGGCAAGCATCAGATGAGGCGCTCATCAATGAAGAGCTTGCCTGCCTGCCTTTAGCCTCCTCATGCCGTGGATGGGATCAGGCCAGCCTTACTTCGATGTAGATATCAGGCTAGTCCGGGAGCCAACAACGCCAAGGCATCCGGATGTAGATATCAGGCTAGTCCGGGAGCCAACAACGCCAAGGCATCCGTCTCCCCTAGAGGTGGAACTGGTGGCTGCATGGAGTCCAAGATGCATGTCTGCCATGGCAAAGCCAAGAATTATATATAGCGGGGCCATGATCAAATACATATAATATAACATAAATTTGAAAATATCTATATATGTCTGCATATAAAGTTCAATCATATATTGGAAACACCAAAATCTCTATTAAATAATACATTATTTACTCTATGACAATTTTGTGAAGAAAATATAACAATAGAACATGAGGCATTTTTTGTGAACTATAACAATAAGCATTAATGGTTAAAGGGACTAACACGTTTAATTTAAATTTTGCTCGTGTCTGCATTGCATCAAAGTCATCATTAAGTTCATCGATCGTACTCCATTTGCAATCCCTTTTTAATGTAAATTATTAAAAACCCATCTTCCATCTTATTCCCTGTTTTAGCTAATCTCTAAATCAATTGACATAAAAATTAGAATAAAGCAACTGAATAAAGAACATACCTGATGTAGTGAGGGCCTGATCGGAGTAGGAGAGCCTGGACCTGATGACGGAGACGGTCGGGAGGTGCCTTATTTACGGCGGTCAATAGGGCGAGTGTGGCGGCGCCGGCAGCCCACTAAGGATCCTAAAAACTGAATCGCGTCAAGTGCTCGTGGGCCGGTCATCCTTCCTCTAGGTAGATGGCGTCTCCTAGCTGCCTCGTCGACGTCCATCCACATCCTTTCTTGCTTGGCCCAGCAACCATAAGTCAGGTAGCCCGGCGGCGCCGGTGCCGCATGGAGTCGCCTCGAGGCCGTGCCCTATTTTTTTTCCTTCTCTGTCAGAACTCTTTACGTAGATTTTGCAGTACATCCTTTCTTCACTCGGTCAGATGAATGAATACGATCGCTTCTAGAGGCAGGGAATTTTTTTAATCTTTTTGTTTTGTCTTGCTATATATAGATTTTTCAAAATATAATAGTCTTTTCTTTTTTATAACTATATAATAATGTCAAAGGTGGGTAATTTCCTAACAAATTGTTTATGCCCGTGAGCCCGATGGAGATGATACTTATATAGTTAGGAATCGTTATAGACTTCTATTCGCCAAGTATGGACATCGGTAATAGCTATATTTGATTTTTTAATAGATATATAGATTAATAACTAATTATTATTATTAGCATGCATGATGGATGTTGACGATTGGTGAGGAGACATCAAGTGATATTTTAGATATTCTATATTCTTTTTTTTTGAAAAAATAGATTTTATTTTATATAATGGCATAGGTGGGTAATTTTTATGCAAAATTAGGGGGTTATTTTAAGTATTTTTTATAATGGCAGAGGTGGATACTTTCTTTTATAAATTATAATAGATCCCATGGCTATGATCAAAGATGATGATTAGAGACAACAAAATTAAAGGACAGATGTTTCTGATTATTGTGAGAATTTTTTAAATTTATCTTTTTTTCTATCGCATCTGGTGAGAGTTAATATAATAACCTTCATTAAAGCCTCTAATGTAACAGTAAGATATCGTTCGTCGACAAACCTGCAGGAGGTGATTGAGCTAGGAGCGACCCAGATCATCATCCCGGGGAACTTCCCGATCGGGTGCTCCCCGAGCTACCTCTCCCTCTTCTCCGTGTCCGACACCGGCGACCTCGACGATCGGGGCTGCCTCAAGAGCTACAACGCCTTCGCCCAGCACCACAACGAGCAGCTCCAGGCGGCCATCGACGGCCTGAGGAAGGCCAACACCGACGTCACCATTGTGTACGCCGACTACTACGGCGCCTTCATGCACCTGCTCGACCATGCTTCTATCCTAGGTACCTATATGACCTTTTACGTAGCTCAGCAAATGAAACATGCATCTTCTGGAACTCAAATACATATATGCATTTCAGGTTTCGACCAGGGTGCGCTTCTCCAGGCGTGCTGTGGGGCAGGCGGCGCATACAACTTCAACATGAACTTGATGTGCGGCGCGCCGGGCACGAGTGTTTGCGCGGACCCAGCGCGCCGCGTGAGCTGGGACGGCATCCACCTCACGCAGCAGGCGTACAGGGCCATCGCGCTGTCCCTTCTCATGGAGGGGTTTGCACAACCGGCTGATGCAGTGCAAGAGATCTGGGGCTGCTAACACCATCTGATGGCCTGATCTGCTTGGTTTCACTGGGCTTGTACGTTGTACCTGCTATAGATGTGTGAATACTTTCCTCCGAGAATCTAGCATTTAGACTAGAATTTAGTGCGCGGTCTCTAGAGCTGCGGCACTGTAAATAGTCTCATCTATATGTTTGTACTATTCATGAAAATACGAGTATATAATGTTATAGAAAGCTGCTATATATATACATGTTATTATATATACAAAAGAGATATTTCTCGCTTGTGACTAGCACGGTGATGCTAAGATCATCCATCAGCTGCAGTAGCACCAAACGGTCGAATGGCAGATGCTCTCCTCCACATGCCCCATTCTAGCTCGTCAAAGGGAGTCAAATGGTCAATCGGCAAGGACAACCAAAGCTGCCGTGGCGGCATCATCCTGCACTGGCCCTTCTGCATGTTTTTGAAGATGTGTTGCTATTTTGATGCTACTAATACACTTGTCTTTATAAGACATTATAGCTTTGCATTACCCATATATATGGTAACCTACTAAGCTAGCTCTGGGTATCAGGAGGCATAGGAGGATGGTAGACATACTAAGGCTAATGTTGGGGTTGTTGGGGTTGAGGAGGAATTGGAAGAGGATTTAAACTAGGCAACGCATGAAGAACATGGGGAGGTTGGGACCTACCGAATTTCAGGGGCGGGGCTAGTGACCAACCCATACCCCCGTAGGTAGTGCCCATAGGGCGGTTCGGTTGTCGAGCTGACGGCGAGGAACGCGCGCGGCGACGCCAAAGGGTTGACACAGTCTGGACGTGTCGGAGTAGCAGCAGGCTGCACCATGGTCGATGCAGGGACCGGAACGCGCGGTGGCTTGCCGAGGTGCAGACCTGGGTTCGACGGATGTCATAGATGGACGCCTCCCTCCCAAGGGCGCTGATCGTCAAACACCTTGGCTGCATCTTCCAGTGCCTCGACGCGCTCATCACGCTCATCCCGAATTTCGGCTAGACGGATGACCGCTAGATCGGCCACCTGCTCCCGCAACTCCTTGACGCGGATGTCGACACCCTGAGCCCACTGGTGTGTGGCCACCGCGGCCTCCGCTTGTGCGGTGCAGTACCCCTCCAGGGTGCGGACGCGAGCCAGGCCGCCAGACACCGCCACCTTCTCCAATTCTATGATTCGGAGTAGGGCCCTGGTGACGCCGCAGCAATGTCCCTCAAGGGCGGTGATGCACCAATCCACTCCCTTGCCAGGCTCAGAGCTCTCCAACGCTGAGATGTGGTCCAGGGCGGCCGAGAATGCCATGATGCCCTGCTCCAATGCCTTGAGTTGCCGATCCGCTGAATCCACGAGCTCCCGGTGTGTTGCAGCCTTGCCGGCGAGCTGGGAGTCCCACTTGGACTTGAGAGCGTCGAATCGGTGAAAATTTCATCGAACTTGCATCGAAGCGGTTGGAGAGAGCCTTTAGGTTGGGCTCCATGGCACCGTGCGCCTTCTGCCGCCAGGTGTGAGAGAGTAGGTGTGGGGATCCAGCGGGACCTGGTTATGGAGCTGATACCAGTGTTAGGCCTCCACTCCGTGCGGCGGCGGCTGGGCGACAAATCTACCTGCTACCTGAGGAGAGGAAGGAGATAGGGAGGAAAGCCAACGAAGGACCGGCTTGGGAAACAAGTTGAATAGTAAATTGTTTCGGTTTTCATTACAGACTCTGACTTCACTTCCTATTCTTATACACTCATTCTCTTCGGCAACTGTCTCACAGGCCGCACATGACCACTTTGGGCTGGCCAGACGAATATTCCGAGTCTTGGGCCTTCCGCCTTTCCTGAGCTTGGGAGCAGCACCTAGATCACTGGGTATGGGCTGCTAGCACACACATGGGCCTCGCCTGGCAGTGATTGGGCTAGATGATTGTGGCCGTACGTGCATGCCACGGCTCAAAGTTTTGTGCTCAAATCATGCCCACATGGACAAACATGGCAGGTTTTAACCCTTCTTGTGTTTATTTTTGACCTAAATGAGATCACTTAGATACATTAGTATGTCAAACACGCAATTTTATAGTTTGGGGACCTAAGATCACTTAGATACATCAAGATGTTAAATGTGTGATTTCATAGTTTAGGGACCTAGATGAAATCTGCCCAATCCTTTCTGGTCATGCAATTTACTCTTAATTATATATACAAAACAGATTTCTCACCTGTGACTATGAAGGTGATGCTAAGATCGTATCCATCTCAGCTGCAGTAGCACCAAACGACGTTCGAATGTTAGATGCTCTCCTCCACACATGCCCCATTCTAGCTCGTCAAAGGGTCAATCGGCAAGGACAACCAAAGCTGCTGTGGCGATGTCATCCTGTACACTGCATGTGTTTTGAAGACGTGTTACTATTTTGATGCTACTAATAGACCTGTCTTTATAAGACATTGTAGCTTTGCATACCCATATATGATAAGCTAGCTCTGGGTACACCATTTTGTCTGTCTTTACGACAACAACCAAACAAAAAGTTTAAATTTACACCTAGAGTGGCTTCCCGTCTCATCTTTTCCTACTTTTTGCGCTAATGACTGAGATGGTGTCGTCAAAGGGGGTTAAATGGTCAATCGGCAAAGACAACCAAAGCTGTCGTGGCAGCATCATCCTGTGCACTGCATGTGTTTTGAAGACGTGTTGCTATTTTGATGCTACTAATTTATACACTCGTCTTTATAAGACATTATAGCTTTGCATACCCATATGTGGTAAGCTAGCTTTGGGTACACAGTGTTGCATGTCTTTCCCACAATAACCCAACAAAAGTTTAAATTTACACCCAGAGTAGCTTCCCGTCTCATGTTTGCCTACTTTTTGCGCTAATGACTGAGAAGATGCCGTCAAAGGGAATAAAATGGTCAATTGGCAAGGACAACCAAAGCTTCCATGGCGGCGTCATTCTGTGCACTGCATGTGTTTTGAAGATTGTTGCTATTTTGATTCTACTAATACATTCGTTTTTATAAGACATTATAGCTTTGCATACCCAAATATGGTAAGCTAGTTCTGGGTACACTGTGTTGCATGTCTTTACCACAACAACCCAACAAAAGTTTAAATTTACACCTAGAGTGGCTTCCCATCTCATGTTTGCCTAGTATTTGGGCTAATGACTGAGAAGATGTCGTCAAAGGGAGTCAAATGGTCAATTGGCAAGGACAACCAAAGCTGTCGTGGCGGCGTCATCCTGTGCACTTCATGTGTTTTGAAGACGTGTTGCTATTTTGATGCTACTAATACACTCGTCTTTCTAAGACATTATAGCTTTGCATACCCATATGTGGTAAGCTAGCTTTTGGTACACATTGTTGCATGTCTTCACCACAATAACCCAACAAAAGTTTAAATTTACACCCAGAGTGGCTTCCCGTCTCATGTTTGCCTACATTTTGCGCTAATGACTAAAAAGATGTCATCAAAGGGAGTCAAATGGTCAATTGGTAAGGACAACCAAAGCTGCCGTGGTGGCGTCATCCTGTGCACTGCATGTGTTTTGAAGACGTGTTGCTATTTTGATGCTACTAATACACTCGTCTTTATAAGACATTATAGGTTTGCATACCCATATATGGTAAACTAGCTCTGGGTACACCATGTTGCCTATCTTTACCACAACAACCCAATAAAAGTTTAAATTTACACCCAAAGTGGCTTCCCGTTGTTGGTATATTTAACGCAAACAGAGAAATCCGCAAGCGCACGGATATCGTTGTAGCCTTCACCAAGGAGTATTCCAAGGTATCAATTTCCACGGAGAATGCGAAGTGTACTAATAGGGATCAAGTTCGACCAAGGATAGGGAATATTAAATAGTTCTATGGGTAGAGAGAAATCACTAAGGTTTCCTGGCCAATCTATATAATTAAATATCAGACTATTTTAAGGTTATCTACTTTGAGACATCAGAACGCTAGCCACATACTCGAATGAGAAGGGGGACTAGGAAGCTCCGACTACGGTCCTACAAACACCAACTCGCACATGGTGGACTACGTCGGCCATCAGGGCTGTCACCACCTGGGGCTACCACAACTATCCGTGGGGCTAGGTGCAATTCCAGGTAATTGCAAGACTAGGCAGCACGCCTACTCTATTAATTACTATTTTAGTGTAATTACGACTAGAGCACTCAATGCAAAGCAGGAAACTAAGTAAATAGACTTAAAATAAATACTAGAATTAATTAAATAAATAAGCCAGAGATACCAGAGTAGTATTTCGAAGGCAGCTAAAGATTACAAGTCGAGGAGGATCTGACAGGCCCGGCTCCTCCTCTGCTCTCGCCTTCTTTCTCCCTCTTCTCTCTACTACAACTAGGTGAGAGCCACCTAGAGGGACACTACTAGTAAATATGAAGAGAAATGAATCTCTTGAATATATTGTCTTAGTTGTAGAGATAGAGGGGGTCTATTTATAGTGCTAGGGAGGTCGGTAGCTCTGGAAGTGGGGGTGACCGCCCTGGTGACGGTGGGCGCCCTGGAGTGACGGTGGGTGCCCCCGGGATGCTGTCTGTTTCCATCGACCTTTCATCGAGCAGTGTGGAATTGCTCTCCCACGTTGGTTGCATGGCAGGTAAGTCGGTTTGAGTCAGTTTGGACCGACTTTCTTTCGGGAGCACCGGGAACAGGGGCGGGCGCCCTAGGCATGATGGCTACCACCCTCCAATTCCACCGCCTCACCATCTGATGGTGTGGGGAGTTGTTCCCATAGATCGGTGACGTGGCACACTCGACCTCGGGGATGGGCGCCGTGGAGTTGGGGGCGGGCGCCCTGGGCCTGGGGGCGGTTGCCCCAACACTTAGGCCAAATGCATAGAGCTTCTCGTTAGCTTCGTACAGCCGGGTGGATCACTAAAAACGGAGTTCGGATGAGCCCGTTATGACCGATTCACTCTAGACTGCTTTGAAGCCTGTCGGTAGCCGTGAGGCTGGGGGCTACCGGGCCTTCCCATGGTCCGATGGCAAGAATAGGGCCTTTCCAGGGATTGTCCATGACTGTAGGCACCATGGACCAAGTTCTACGGCCATTGGCCACAGGTTGGGGGTGGCCGCCCTCATGTTGGGGGCGCCCGCCCTCATGTCAAGGACAGCGTGTCTTGCGATCTTTCGGAGGCCATAACTTCTTCATCCGGACTCCAAATTGGGTGAACCAAAACTCTATTTCGTGTATCTCGATGAGCTCTTCGACATGGTGCAGTCAAAATGACCATTTGATCAAGTCATTTTATCATGAATTTTGTCGTCTTGTACCTGCACTGACATAGTCATCACAACTTGTGGTAATGGTTAGAAATAAACCCTATAACTATGGTTTGAGATTCATTTCATGTCAATTTGTACAATAGTTGATGGTTATAAAAAGGGCTTAGTGACCATCAACAAGCTCCCCCACACTTGCTCTTTGCTCGTCCCGAGTAAAGGTTAAGATAAAGTAAACATAAACATAACAATTCGAGATATGAAACTAGCATAAAATCTATTCCAAAACATACCTCGCACCTGTAGGATATGTGGATTGGATAACATATCTCCTTGAGTGGTTGAAAAGTGGAACAGCTCTGAACAAAGTCATCTCATACCATTTTCATATCTTGGTAACTAGGAGTTTTGGAGTGTTTTTAGAAATAAAAGCATAGCTCACAAGTACTCCTCAACTGGCACTCTCAATCTCTCATTGGTGTATATATGTCCTCACCAAGGTATTTATGTGTTGCCTTCCTTCCTACTTCTAATAGGCTTATGTGGAGTTTGTAGGTAAGAGAGATACAAGCATACTTAAAGTGCATATATTGCTAAGTTAAACACCCGGATCACAGGGAGAAACATGTCATACAAAATGATCAAGATATGTGGTATTTGTGGAACTCCTTAACCTTTCCTCTAGCTTTTTGGAGAGCATGACTATTTTTTTCACAGCGGGTATTGATGCTTCCGCTATATCATTTATCATTTGGGGATTGCATCCTTCTTTTCTCTCATTTTTTATTCTTTTTTTTTGACTATGGATCTTTTGCTCCTTCAATTTTTTCTATGGAGCTTTTTTTCTCAATTTTTTTTGACAGCCCATGCCTCTCCTGATGATGAAGATAGCTAGAGGGGGTATAGACATGTATCTCAACTGGAGCAAGTTGCATACTTCTAGTGTAGAAGTAGCAAATGGGTGCATGAGTCTTGATCAAAAAGGATGACAAGTTTCTCTACCTAGATCAACAAGGCTTGACAAAGCTCAAAACACTCAAGCAGCTATTTGTGTGGTTATCATATCATTTCTAGAGAACATGTATTTGGCTCTGGTAGGAATTTATCACCTTAGAGGAGTATGAGAAGCTATGGATTTTCATATTTTTATTAAAGAAAATTCTCCAAGTACTTTGAATAGAAAAGGTTGGATTTCCATGTCAATGCCATATCTCACTTCACAACAACTTAGTCAATATGATTTTCCTATATAATATTTTTCCCACAAGCATCAAGGATATGTAAGGAATAAAGACTATGTAGCTCAATCTCAAAATGTTGTAATCATATTCACATGCAAATTTTAGTTCTGAGTGCACAACTTGTTTTTTTTTGATTGTAGGTTTAAGCAAGTGCATAACAGGGAGTAAGCATATTTATGAGAGGGAAAGATCAAACCGAGTTATAGTAGTTGCATGCAGGCTTCTTCACCGGTGCTCATGATGTGCCTCAGCGCATTTGTACACAATGGGGGTGTGGCACATCCCCACATTTCTTCGAGATTATACCTGGCTTTTATTCATAGACAAAAAAATGGTGAAAATAACATGGACTCTTCTGGTGGGAAACACCAAAGAGTCACAAATTTATTCAACTACCAAATTAAAAAGACATACAGACAAAAGATTATTTTTTTTCAACATTTTACCTTTTATTATGAAGATTAAATGATCCCTAGTGTAAGATATCTATGAATTCAATACATCAAGATCTTCAACCATGTTGCTTTGTGCTCAAAATATACTTTCAAACGTTGGCCATTTACCTTAAATGTATTACCTGTATCGTCTTGGATGGTGATGGCTCCATGAGTTGAAGTGTCGATGACCTCAAAAGGTTCATCCCATTTGCTCTGTAGTTTACCATGCCCAAAGAGTTTGTCTCTAGGTTTGAATTCTTTGTGCTTAATCCTCTTATCATGCCATCTTTTTGTTCTTTCTTTATAGATTTTAGCGTTATGATAAGCTCTTTCTCTCCACTCTTCAAGCTCAGCTAGTTGCATTTGACGATTTTTACCAGCTAGGTGGAGATCCATGTTCCATTTCTTAATTTCCCAATGGGCCCTAAATTCCAACTCAACAGGAAAATGACATGTTTTTCCTTAGAATGCCAAAGTATTTTGGTGACAACCATATAACATAAAGAATGGTGAATGGCCCAAGGAAGAGTGCCTAGCTGAGTTGTACCGGTGATCAGCAAGGTAGATCCATTCAATCCATTTGGTTGGCATAGCACTAACGAAGCAACGGAGAAAAGTCTCCAAGCACTAATTCACGCGCTCTGTTTGCCCATCGCTCTGCGGGTGATAAGCCGAGGACATCTTCAATTTAACTCCGGCAGTCCTTTCCCCCAGAGGATGGAATACCATCAATGAAATCCATAGATATCCTTTCCCATGCCTTGCTTGGAATTGATAGTGGTTGAAGAGACTGGGGTACCTAGCATGATCAGGTTTGGCCTACTGGCACGTTGTACAGGCTTGAACAAAGTGTTATACTGCCAATTTGAGTCTCGTCCAAGCGAACAACTGTTTCAATCGATGGTAAGTAATTGGTATGCCAAAATGGCCTCCAATAGGCGATCCATGAAAGGCTTCGATAAGTTTGGTCCATAGAATTTGATTATTGCCCACTCCATATGCGGCCTTTATAACTAGTATGCCAGAATGGCCTTGTGAAGTGTGAAGCGAGGTTCACCATCTGGAGTGATTGCCAATTTGCACAAATCTTGGCATTTTGGACAAATAGCTGGCTCGTATGTTCTCCAACCAGACAAGCACTGCAACAGACTTGGCTGATAACTAATCATCCTGACCTCGACAGAGCATCTGCAACCCAATTGTCTGAACCTGGTTTATAAATCACCTTGTACTACAGACCCAACACCTTGGTAAACATTTCATCTTGACAAGTGATGTGTAATCTCTGATCTGGCAGATTGACCAAACTTTTCTGATCAGTAGAGATGAGAAACTCACCTAGTTGTTGATAAGAGCATCACTGCTCAACTGCAATCAAGTTGGCCATATACTCTTTCTTATAAGCAGAGAATCCTTGGTTCTTGGGGCCGAGAGAACGACTCAAGAATGTCAATGGATGTCCATTGTCCTGAAGGAGCATGTCACCAACTCCATGATGAGATGCATCAGTCTCAATGCAGAATTGTTTGTTAAAGTTGGGAAGGGCAAGAATTGGTGCAGAGCACAGGCACTATTTCAGTGTGTCAAATCCCTTGGCATGCTCGGAGGACCAGATGAATAAGGAATGTTTCTTCAAGAGATCTATCAGTGGTCTCGCAATAATGGAATAATGCTTGACAAAGCGTCGATAAAATGCAATAAAGCCCAAGAAAGTGCGAAGCTCCTTAACTAAAGTTGGTGTTGGATCCAGTTCATGAAATCATAATGATTTCACGTGACTGGGAATTACAGGGCCCTAACATGAACGATGAATTCCTCGCGCCAAGAAGAACCAAACCAACGATCTTTTTGCAACCTCAGTAGTACAATATGATTACGATCTAGAAATTTTGGAGCTGATACCAATTGTTAGGATCTGAGATCTAGATTGAAGAATTGGGGATAAATTTGGATAATTTGGAAGAGAAGAAGTAGATATAAGCTGAAACACACAAGCAAATTAGTAACAAGGACAACTTTTATTGATTCATTTATTCAAATGTTTGATGACCTTTCCCCTCGTGCTCTGTCTTACTTATACACGGGTCTTGGCCAGCGTGACCATGCAGTCGCAGCTGTGCTCTTCCTAGGATCACACCCATTCGGGACCAAAGATTAGATGACTCGGACGACGGGCTCGCTTGATGCGTCTTGGGTCAGCGACGCCTTCTGTTGGGTCAGACGCGCCAACTCCTAGTGCTGGGTTGGGTGTGCCGATACGGCCTGCTAGGTTGGGTGTGATGCGTTGTTAATAGAGAGACGATGGATCTCTCAAGTATTCTTCATATTAGTCTCTTTATTATCTCGGTGTGCACACACACATAGGTGAAACTGATGATTGCTTTTATTCTTCACATTAGTCTCTTGATTCTTCAGATCTATGAGCTAGGCCCTTTTATTGTGCTTAGCTCTGGCTTGACCTCCAGTGACACATACATAGCACTGGAGACTATCTGAAGCTAAGCTAGCATAACACTATTTCTATTTTTCTAACTAGTTTACAACACTCATCATTTTCGGGTTAGGTTCAAACATATATACTTTTCTCAAAAAAGGTTCAACATACATACAACTCAATACAATCTAGCTTTCATACTTAAACAGTGACCATTATCATTGCAGCCTACAATGATCAACATACATGCATGTACAACTCATGTACATCATATCACTTAATAAGTTCAGATTTTCTTCTCAAACAAATTAATTACTTCCAACACCTAGGAGACTTAAATATCTTCTTTTAATATTTTTAGCTAATTTTTAGATTGGCCAAGTAATTTGAACACTATTTTTATGAACAACAACTTTGTTGGTCTTGTTATATATGGTGGCTCATCAACAAAGTAGGAAAGGGTTACTGGCCCCTCATCCGACTCATCGGAGTTAGTTGTGGTTGATAATGGACAATGCATGAAATTTTAGGAACGAAAATGCAGCGAGCTAATTAAGTGTGATGGTAAGCCTTGTGTTGCTATAAGCTGGAGGATGCTTACAAAATGCATTGCAAGCTGACCAAATGTGATCACACAAATATAATGAAGTCAATTGGTGTTTGGCATGACCCTAACGATAAAAGTAAGGCATATATTGTGGTCACAAATGTCGATAATGCACCTTGCACACTTAAGAAATAACAATTATTTTGCATAGAGAACATGTCTAGGCTTCTTGGATCTCGGATTCAAAGTGTTTAGGTATGTAAACTTGTACATCTCACTAAGAATCACTGTTGTATAATATTATGTTCTAATAAAGTTCTAACACATGAATTTCAATTCACTAGGAAATATTAAGTGCAGTGAAATATGTTAATGATATGTTCATGGTTGTGGCTACATCATCCCATCCTTAGAGAAATAATCTAATTCAACTATTTCCTCTAATGCTTAGGTCCAACCATATATTTATCAGTGACAATGATCATGTGATGTTAGGTGACTTCCGCATGAAGCTTGATGATAAATATCTCTACTATAATTGAAGACTTGAATTATTTTAGATCCACCAAAGAAAGTGTCCCCCACTCAGGGTTCCAACCTTCGCGCACAAAGAAAATTGTACACAAAAAGTTGTTTTCATTAAAATCAAAGGCTACAAACCACTATCACACAAAAAGTACTTCTTTAGGTGCTGTCACAAATTCAACTTCTTTAGTCACTCTCAATTTCCACTTTTTTGTTGGATTAAAGTTGTGTGGAGGTGAACCAGTTTAACGAAAAACACATTGAGTGGAGCGGTCCCAACACCTCTTAAGATGCATGCAAGGAAAAGATGAAGGATCAAAGGTATTGAGAGAAATAAAAACATGAGTTAGAATAAATATTTTATTCTTTAACATTAGTAGAGGCTAACAAACAAACGAATATGTTGCAATGAAAAGTACCCATAATAAGTAGAACGCTGACCCACTCTCAAAGCTGAATAAATGGACCAGTTGAGGCCCAAAAGGAGAACAACCCAACCAACTAGGAAAGGGACCGCACAAAACCCTAAGAAGAGAGGAGTAGGGTGCGCTAGGCCCCGCCGCCACCATCCCGGTCCCACCGTTGTCGCGTCTGTAAGACCGCCATGTCACCGAGATGAATTAGGAAAATAAGATTTAATAAAATAGGATCTCTTGAATGCTTAAGAGTCAAGTCCAATTAAAACTATAAATATTTAGGAGTTGTAATCAGTTAAAGGTAATAAAGAAAAGAGTTATTCCATATCTCTTATCCCCCTCCCCTTCCTCCTGCGCATCCGCCACGCCTCCTCCCCATACGCGCCGCGCCGCCGCCATTGCCACCCTCTAAAAACCTCTCGGGGCGGAACTCCCGTGGCCTTGTCCACACTGTCCAGTCACGACCAATCTCTGCAACCATGAAATTGAGCTCGACGTCCCTGGGCACCACATAGCCGTCGACCTCTGCGTCGCCCTACATGCCGTGCGGGATGACGAAGTGGACAGGCGGATGCAGCCGTAGCCCCTTGAGGACGACGGCCTTCAGGTAAGGTATGGCGGCCTGCACGTCGGTGTCATCGTCATCGTCGTTAAGGTGAGGGCAGGCTTTCGCCTCCACGTAGACCTTGGCCTGGATGTCGGGGTGGCTCACTAGCTCGGCCATGATCCCGTGGTGTTCCCAGCAGCGTTCAGGAGCTCAAAGCAGAGGCTGGTCATCTCGGCGTCCGTGAGGGGACGGTCGCCACCGTGACCCTCCTCCTGAGGCACGCGGGCGTCTAAGAGGGATCGCGCATAGCACGGCGTGTCGTCGTCGCCATTGCCACCGTCGCGCGTGGCATGGATCAGCGAGACGTAGAGATCCTCCTGTCTTCGGCGCGCCACGACACAAGCTGCCCACCGGTTGCGGAAGAGCCTCTTTGTGACCGCGGGAAAGATGCCGAGGACCGGGAACGTGGCCAGGGAGTGGGTCATCTGGCGCTGCAGCTCCTGGACCTCGTCCAGCACCTCCCGTCCGAGGTGCACGCCGAAGCACTTGTGCACGAGTAGCTTGAGCATGGCACGCTGGAGGACCGGCCTCAGTGCCACCACGGCGTTGCCTCCGCTGCCGCAGGCGGCGCGGAGGTCGTGAACGAGGTTTTTGCACACCGACCGCATCACCGGCGCGAAGAGCCTGACTCGGGCAGGGCTGAGTTCCACTGTGGCGATATTCCGGCGGACGACGCGCCAGTAGTCGCCGTAGGGAGAGAAGGTGGTTTCGCCGGACGTGAACAGGCGCCGGGGCTCGAAGGTCAGCGGCCTGCTGGCGAAGGCGGCGCCGCTCTGGACCAGCATGCGGTGCGTGATGCCGCGGTCGGCGACGAAGATGAAGGTGCGGAAGACGAGCCGGATGGAGATGATGGGTCCAAAGCGCATGTGCATGTCGTGGAGGCCCGGGCTGAGGTCGTTCATGGACCGTAGCATCGGCAGCGACTTCGCCAGTAAGAGCACGGGCGATGGGCCGGGTGGGAGGTGAGTCTCGCGGCTATGGCGGCGGAGGCGAAACAGGAAGAACGACGATGACGCTGCGACGAGTGCGAGTGAGAGACAGAGGACGAGCCAGCCGAAGGAGGTCTCCATTGCTAGCTAGGGAACCTAGGGCCTAGGGATCGGACGACTAAGAAGCACCAGGTGCTTGTGCATGCGTATTGTGCACTGAAGCGTTACGTTTTGAGTGAACCTCCTTGTTCACTGGAGTATCTCGGATCGCCGTTAATCGATCACCTTTTATAAAACGGTAATTGTGCGACTCTTGTTATAAAACATGTTATCAGCGGTTAGGACCTTCATCTCTTCGTCTCTCATGATTACACAGTAGATAAAAATAATACATCAAGTAGACACAAGGTAGGAAGACACCGCCCTAAACCGGTTCTTTCGCGTCGGTCTGTAGCACTCCCCTCGGCCCGCATCTTCCGTCAGAAACGCTAGCTCTTCCTTTACGTTGGCCATACCCGAAAGGAAGATATTTTTGGGCTCTTAGGCGTTATTGTACCTAGTATATCGAATTTTTCTTTATTTTACTATTTATTAACGCATAATCAGATCTTGTTAAAAAAATACTTGTTCCTTGATAATTTGAAACAAACCTTCCGAGTACTCCAAGGACTTAAATACTCTTTAATAGACGAAAATAAAAGGATTTCTAATTTTGACAGTAACATCATGTTGCAGCCATTCTATTTGAATTGGCACTTTGTCCATCATGACTCGTGGGAAGAGACATTAGCAATAATTCACCTTAAACAATTTATTTATGAAAATTTATGTCTATTTAAATCACACATAAAAAAATCTGGTCAAATTTTCGCACCGTCAGGATTGGTGTACACGCGCGGCCGAAAACACAGAACTCGCACTCTTAACTCGCGCAAAGCGCGGGCTTCTGGAAAAAGCGTTGGCCCATGCAGCAGAGACAGAGACGAACAGAAAAACGCGCAGCTGCCGACCGCACATGCCGCGCAATGGGAAAATTTCCCTATCCTTATCCTCACCCCAGTACCCAGTCCGCGCCGCCCGTGCTTTTCTTCTCCTGTCCTCATCCTCCGAATCCACCAGCACCTGGACCTCGGGGCAGCGTGGGTGGAGCAGTCCCGGCCGCGGCAGTTGGCGTGGTGGCTCGGGCCTCGGGGCGGCTCAGGTGGAACGGCGCTGTGGCGGGCGGCGCCGCGACGGACGACGCTTCCGTGGCTGCCGGCTCTGCGACGGACGGCGCGGCGGCGGAGGGTGCGGGCCGCTGCCAGCTTCGCGACGGACGGCGCGGTGGCGGAGGGCTCGGGCCGCTGTCGGCTTCGCGGCGGGCAGCGCCGGTGCCTTCTGGTTTCGCGGCCGGATGGGCGGCGCGAACCTGCAGGTGGGTGGCGGCGTAGATGCGGCGGCGTCCATGTGTTGTGCAAGTAGTCTGGTGCAGGTGAGCAACCCCTTCGTTGTAGTTGCTAGCAATAGCAGGCTATCAACCCTGCTTCTCTCTTGCTACCGAAAGATGCTGCAGGCACTCTGGAATTTCAGATTAGATCTGGTAGATTATAAACTTGTTCTTGGTACCTTATAAATCGATCTGGTAGATTTTTAATTATGTCTTGCAAATGCAAGAATGATTTGTTACTCTGCTACACTAATATTTATTTGAAGTGAAAGTAGGGTTACAGATGCATCTTGGAACGGTCTTGATTCTCTCAACTATAGCTATTCATTCTCAATAATGAACATTGTGAAGGATTTTATTCTGTACAGACTTCGCGAGGCATCAGTGGTAGTCAAATAAATATTTAAAGTTCATATCATATCCTGACGTGTTGAGATAGTTTGAGCAAGATATCTTATAGTACTTGCTAGCTATCTTGTTAGTTATGCGGATTTAGAAGCAAATTATGTTCGTTTAATTTACACCAGTTTTTGTTTTTAGTTTTAGTATGAAGCAGATGAATCATGAATGGTTCCTTCTTGTTTCACATGTAGAGAGTGATTGGAGATGATTCCTCTCATGCCAACCAACTTGGACAACAAGGATGGTCATTGAATAGCCTTGTATTGTGTGGTGAGTAGCGTACTCAAAGCATGTGTGCTGGTTGTGTATTAGCAGCTGCATATCGCTATCCAAGTACCTTTAGGAAGCTCTAAGAGTTTTTTACATGTTGAGGTGTGGGAGCAAGTCCTGTGTTGTGAGAGAGCTGCAGCAATTGTGGTGAGGCAGAATAACATGAAGCCATGATGCTGGAACAGATGGGCATGAAGACGGACATGAGTGCTTTAACAATGTCATCTCGGTCAGTTCCTAGTTCTTTTAATTCACTATGCGTGATGATGATTCAATAACTTGGAGCTGAATCCAACTACATGATTTAATTTCAGTGCACATTTATTTTATCTGATCCCTAGATGTGCTTGGTTTCTGCAGTATGGTGCACAAATTATTTTTGTCTAATGCAACTATGTGCTACAACAATTGGATAGGAAAAATTCCAAAATGAGATAAGCTTATTGGTAATTACTGACATTAACATATTCTAGTGCCACTCAAAAATGTCGTAGGTGTTCCCCTACCTCTGCAACAAAGTGTACATAAGCTTTAGTGTTTTATTGTTCTATTTGAATTTGAACTGCATTTAGTAGATTCTACTTACACTTGCTGTGAAAGTATAATGTTTTGGCTACATCCATGACATATGATGATCTCATGAATGGTTCCATTTATCTTGTTTTGTTTGTAGAGAGGAACCAGACACGTGCAGTAGCTGCTGCATTGCCATCACGGGACCTTAGGATAGTTACTTGACTTCTATTTCTTACATTTGTAGCACTGCAGCTTCGCTCATCTGACTTTATCTTGCAAGACAGAGTGTAGCTTAAGATGGATTTGTTGAACATTGTACTATCTGATCTATGTACAATTTTAAGATATGGTTATATGTACCAAGACTACTGAGTGTAACATTTATAGCTTGTGTGGATGAATAATTAAATGATGAGTATTTGATTATATGTACCAAGACTACGTAGTGTGACATTTAGGATGCTTCATTAAATGGGCTATGAATCACTGATTGGAAAGGTTAATGATGATTTATTATGGAAATGAAGAATTTACATTCCCTAACGGTTGGCAGCCTGACGGTTGGTAGCTGACAGGGAAGACGTAAACATCCCTGACGGTTGGTAGCCGACAGGAAAGATTTAGATTTTCCTGACGGTAGGCAACCGACCAGGAAAGTTTTGTGACAGTAGCCAAAAAACCGACGCCAAAACTCTTTTCCGACGGTTGGAACCGTCAAGGGGACCAATCGTTGACGGTTTTCCATCAGGGAAGGTGGATTTTCCTGACAGTTTTTCGCTGACGGCTCATCCCTGACGTAATCATCAGGGTTGACTTTTCCTGACGGTAGTAGCCACTTTTTCTGATGGTTTTAGCCGTCAGGAAAAAAATTCCTCGGGCAGTGAGACTATTCTTTATTTTTCTGAATATTGATAGTTACAATATAGAGCTTCCATATATATATATTTGTATTTCTATATTATAAGCTAATTGATTATAAGGTCTTTGTGTTCCAGACATATCAGTATATATTTCTGCTTTATTTTGATCTATTGTATGAACTATTTCTGGGCATCTTGTAAAATATTTATCATGTATAATATTCTTTATGCAACCAGTATCTGTCAACGCTAATGTTTTATAAGAGATATTTAGAGTTAAGTTTAATTTTACCGATATTTTTATTCCTACTATATCTTTGAATGGTAACCTAACTATATATTTGCTACCAAAATTTATTATGGCGTCTTTTAATTGTGTAGCTTTATCATCTTTTCTATTTATTATAGTCTGCTCCTTTAACTCAGTATTAGTGATAATATTATCATTCTTACATTCTTCATTAAGTTCTATTCTAGCTCTTAAATCTTCTAATTCTACTTCCAAAGTATTTACTCTGTTTTCTAAATTTCTGACTCTACTTGTCAATATTTTATCTTCTTGTTCTAATTCTATCTCTTATCTCCATTTCTGATTATTTATCTTTAAACAAGAAACACATGCTTGTTTTAAACATTTACTACATGTAGCTCTATTTTCTTGACTAGGGTAGTATATAAAAAATATATATTTTATATTATAGTCACCTCTTTCTTTTATCCAATCATGTTCATAACCATCTTGATCCATAAATTCAATATTTGCTTCTATTGAATTTTTAGCATTATTAGATATAATATCTAATCCTTCCATAGCATTATCTAAATTGCATAATTCTTCGTCACCTAATGTGTCTATAAAATCTTTATAACTTTGAGCATTATTATCATCTTCTTTATCATAGCTTTCTAATAAAAGTTGTTGATTAATATCTCACTGCTCATCTTCGTCTATATTATATTCAATATTATTGCTCTGCACAGCTTCTTCAGTATCATGATTCTCTTTGTCTTTATTTAACACAACTTCTTTCACAGTAGATGTTTTAAGATATTTATATTCTAGTGCTCTTTTCTGTTTGATTTTATTAAGACTATAAATCTTTCTCCTAAAATGGATTTCTTTCTCTCTTATAGCATTTCATTCACTTATGCCAATTTTAAAATATTCATCAGAAATTTTTCTAATCTTTTGTTCATAAGATTTAATTTGGCTATCTATATCTTTCATTATCAAACTTTACTAATTTTAGTGAATCCCTTAAATTCAAATTTTATTAACTAGGCTCCGATACCACTATAGCAGGGATTTTTGGCTATTCGTGACAAATATTCGAATTCAAAACTCAAATTTAAATTTCAAAATTCATGAGTTACTATTTATGATACTATTCAAATTCAGCGGTTACTATTTAAATTCATGGTACTATTCAAATTCGGAATATTAACAGTGCACTCACATGTGAGGCACACTAATTATTAAATATTCGAAGTACTATTCTTATGACTATTAAGACGTTATTTGACGCTAGCAGGATATTTAAATATTCAAAGGGTAATAGTATTTACTACTATTGGACACTATGTGCACTAATATTATATGCGTGAGTGATAGCAACGTGGGTGATTATTAGCACAAATTATAATTAAGTGTGTGATTAGTTATGCGTGCTATGTATGCGTGATTGATTATTCTCAGAATCTTTGCAAGGCTGGCGAGACCAAACTTTTAGCCGGTCGTGTGACTATGCTTGTGTCTGTCCTACTCGGTACTCAGCGTATGCATCACCTAGCTTGCTACAGAACCAGGCTAACCTGTTCTTCTCCCTCGCTATCCCCAGCCATGAACACATAGGACTCAGGCACTATCGTCTCCCCAGGCAGTTTCACCCGAAGGGAACACTTCTCTGCGGACACAGGGTTCTCTAAAACGCCGCTCCATGGGCTAACACGAGAACAACTCAACGCAGAGGTTTCTCCTCTAGGGTCCCTAGCATAGAGACATCACCCCATATAAACAAGCTTAAAGGACAACTGGGATTAAAACAGAAAAGCTTAATCCATTTTCATAAGGCAAGCTTACATATGGCTTTCCCTTTCGGAAAACCCCAAGCACTTAGCACAAACCTTAATTACCTTACAAGCATGGGAAGTCGGTGATCTTTCTTATTCTCTAATTTACAACACTGGTGGAGTAATACAGTGGTAGTGGATGGTTACTACTATGGCTAATGGTGGACTAGCTCATACGAGTTCTGAGGTAGTGGGCTTCATGGTGTATGAGAGTGAAGTGGAGTCTTCGTGGAGTGAGTGAGGTGTTGAGCGGGTGGTTGAGCAGGTGGTTGAGCGGGGTCCTGAATGAGGATGCCTGGCTTCTCCTTTTAAAGAGCTAAAGGAGGCTTTTGGAGTCCTTCGTGCTTATCGCTTGGCGTCCTTCGTGGTTGAGGAAGACAGGTGGACTGTCTTCTGGCGAGGTCTTCAATTATTTCTTTTACTGTTGCCTGGACGGCGCATCGTCATTGTCCTTGCTACAGCATCTTCACGTGGTCATGCTGCCTTTGTCTTTCTGGATATGGATGGATTGATAATTCTTCTCTGATGGATATTTAGAATATTTTATTCTATTCACTGTATATATCTTTTGCGCTGGCTGTTGCGTTGGCTGTTTTGAGTATAATTCTTCTCTGATGGATATTCAGAATATTTTATTCTACTCACTGTATATATCTGTTGCGCTGGCTGTTTTCACTCAAAAATATTCAAGGGTATGGATATGGTCTTCCATGCCCGAATGATTAATGTTGCAAACATTAATCAAAAACTATGGCACGTGTGTATATTATAATGTGTATATTATTCTTCCACGGGCCAAATTATTGATAACACCTTATCAACATAGGGAATATGTTTCTTGATATTGAAGACTATTATTTTATGATATTGAAGACTATCATTCTGATGGTTGTTCATGTCCTCGAATATCCAATATATTTTCATCTAGCATATCATTGATATCTTCATCAGATATATGTGCATTCATCTTGGAATCATAGTCTTTCTTTATATATTTCTCATAATCTTTCCTTATATTCTCTTCATAATCTTGATGTATGATTTGAAAATTCTCATTTATTTCATTCCTAACTTCCTGCAAGACTTCTTCTTTTATATTTTTCTTTAATTGAGGAATAATTAAGTCAAGCTTTTCTTTTATTCTTTTATCAATATCATCTTCATTTGATATTTCTGTTTTTATAATTTTTTTATATATGGGCATTTTTTATGAGCTTGTTTCTTGCATATTCATTCCTAGCACATTAATCTTCATATCTCTTGTCCTTTTATATTTTTGAATATAATCTTTTGCTTATGGTTGAATGAAAAAATTTATTCCCAAAAGACTTCGTGCATATGAAAGAGCTTGGTCAACATCTAGATATTTTTTGAATGATGGCTTACCCTTTCCTTCTCTTTTCATTTCTATCTGCTGAAATACAATTGATTTGTATGTTAAGTAAACTCCTGGTATGATTCCTCTGTATATAACATATATGGGTTCCTTTTTTATATATTCAGATGGTTCTTTTGGCTATATTTTTCCATTTATCATATTAAAATATTCAGCTAGGCTATTTAATATTGCTAACATATATCCTCTGTCTTCCCTCTTATTGTTATATTGAAACCAAAAGTTGTCTAAAATGCATTCTTGAACACTGTCTAGAACAATATGGTATTTGGGGTTGAATTTATATGTATTAGGAGGGAAAATTCTTAACTTATTCTCAGCTCCAAAATAGTAATTTTTATTCCCATTGGGGCTTGTTCCTTTCTTCATTCGTACAAAACAGATGATCGTGAGAATATATCAGGTAAGGTATTATCTTTTTCTTTTATATGTTAAATATAACTTTATAACCATTTTCAGTAATAATATCTTCAAATAAAATCCATCTTCTAGTTGAACTTTTCTTACTATTGATTTTATTATAATATCTACATATAGCTTCACAGTCTGTTCTTACTGTGAATTCTTTAAATCCTAAATATAATTTAAAAGCATTTATTGCATTGATAACAACTAAGATTTCTCTATCTGTATTGTTTATTGCTTTTAAATTATATTTTTCTGAAGCATATCTGCATATTTTTTCTTCTAACTTTGGAGAATATTTATGCGGTTTTTGTTTAAGTATTGCACCCCATCCTAATTCTCATGCATCTGCTTCTATAATAAAATAATTATCATCTAAAGGTAATTCTAAGGGTTTTAAATCTTTAATCTTTTCTTTTTAATTCTTACTAATTTTATATCTTTAGAATTAAAATATTTTTGTCCATTCTTTCTTAATTTCACATATAATGGACCGGCTAGCTTTGCTAAATTTTTAATATAATTTCTAGCATAATTCACTATTCCTAGGAATTATTGTAAAGTCTTTTTATCATTTATAACATCAGGAAATTATAAAATTTTCTTTGCAATATGATATTGCAAATGAATTTTTCCATTTTCTATTTCATGGCCTAAGAAATTTATCTTTTCTTTGCATATTTTTATTTTTCTTTTTGAAAGTATTAATCCATGCTGCTCTACCTTTCTAAAAAATATTTCTAAATGAGCTATGTGCTCTTTGTAGGATTTTAAAAAGATTAAAAGATCATCAATATAAACTAGTATGAATTCTTGATTTTCATTAAAGATATTCTGTATTTTTCTTTGAAATAAAGTAGGGGCATTTTTCAAACCTAAAGGCATTACTAACCATTCAAAATGACCTTGAGGACATGTGAAAACAGTCCATTCTATTGATTCTTCTGCCATTTTTACTTGCCAAAAACTAGCTTTTAGATCAAATTTTGAGAAATATTTACATCCTTGTATCCTATTTATCCATTCTTTTTTATTTGGGATATTATATGCATCATCTATAGTATTATCATTTAGTCTTTTATAATTAATAACCATTCTTGATTTTTTTCTGGCTATTTCAGCATGATTTCTAACTATAAATGCTGCTGATCTGTGAGGACTTTGACTTTCTCTTAGAGCTCCCAGTTTTAGCAATTCATCTATATGCATTTTAAATTCTTCTATATCTTTAGGTGTTGCTTCTATAGGACTTGTCTTAATTATATAGTCTGGATTTATTATGTTAATTTTACATACTATACCATTCTTATCCCAATATTTCATTGGTATTTCTCCGATTATTTGAATATCTTCTAGTCTTTGGACTATTTTGTCTATCTTTTTTAGACTTTATGTCCCTATACCAGTTTGGCGCTAATGATTGTAAACTAATGCCTTCTATACTTGAATTTGCTACATGAAATTCTTCTATATTTTCGCCCAACTCTTCATTTCTATAATTATCAGACCCTTCAATTTTTAGATTAGACCTATCTAAATTAGAATTTATATTTCTTTGTATTTCTGTTATGTATGGAATATTATCTTGAGAGGAATAAAAGTAATTCCTTGCTCATGTATAATTGTTGTTTGTACTGAAAATTATAGAAATCTTAAACCTAGCAACATATCGACACTTATCATAGATAAATCTCTTATTGTAATTTCATCTATATATATAGTCCTATCAAGGCCTAAGAGTTTCGGTAAGAGCCCACATATAAACGAACTAGGATTAGGATTCGTCCTTCTCCTTTCCTTCTAGGATAGATTCCGTATGTTTTATAACACTCCCTCTTGGGTGATTACCACGATATGCACATGCCTCATCAAAAACTCCATCCGAAAACCCAGTGGAAAAATGGTTCTTGGAGAAAAGAGTACACCACATTCGTTAATTGCTTTGCATATGTTATCTCATTAAAAACCTTGTGTAAGAAACCTTCTAGTAAAAACTCACATAGGAAAAAAAAGAGTACAACAGTTAACCTTCTTGGTCATATATTCTTCAAGTTCTATTCTTCATGAATAGAAATTAATCTTCATAATCTATGCATAAACTTCAATGTTTTAGCAAATATGATCTACTTAATCTTTATAATTCTAGTGGATAATTTCTTCAAGATATATCGAATTAAATTGCTCCCCCTCATAAAGCGATGCTTTGAACTTCATTATTTAAATCACACTTTCATAAATGTGTGTTTAATCAATGGTATGCAGTACCACAATACAATATCTTTCAAAAGTTGGCTCATAATTCTTTTATGAATTATATGGGTATAACAAAGAGAAATATGCTTCATGCATAAATAACCACTTATTAGTTGTGCAAAACAAATAAATTTTATCCTTCAAGATAATAAATCCTTTCAGAGGATTACAGGGTAAATATTCAATATCTTCTAGATAGTGTATCAAACTTATACTAGAGTTTTAATACTTATACTCTTTTCTAGTGGATTTAAATTTACAAATCTTCAGGATTTTAATTGTACCACTAAATAATAAATCCAGTCTTGCATTTGGCATTTAGGGGATAATTTAAATACCAAAGTCACCATTATTCTTTCTATTGTATTTAGAGGATGATACAATTTATTGCTAGTATTACACTTCTGAGTGTTTGTATGGCACCTTCATGGTGTTTAGAATTTCTCATTCTTTCTCTCGGGTCTATATTCACTTTGGGGATCAATGGTGTTTTCTTCAAGAATTGGCTAGTAAACCATCCTTCAAGGATGTTCTTATTTTCTAAGAAATAATTTTCTTCTATGAGATATATTTTTTACTACATGAGAGATTATTATGTGATATACACTATGAGATAGTGTTATTCACTATAAAGTCATTCAATGACTCTTTTCCTTCTAGGACATGCTCTTCTTGAGACTTCAATATTAATTCAGGAATATATTATACCTGAGACTTTTTGATACTTATATGAAATTTAATTTTCACTTATTGCGATTTATGTTCTTCAGGAACTATATGGAGTTTCATAATCTATTTATTAATGCATATTCAATATTCATTCATTTTATTTGCTAGAGATATAGCAGAACATTTATTTCTTCTTAGTAGGAGATTCAACCTCAATTGTATTTCTTCATTTGACCCGATATAATCTCTACAAGAGACTTTGCCATGGACTTTGTTTCCTGATCCGGGTTCTCATAAGAGAAACATTTACAATTATAGCGGTAGTGTTGTCGACAACTATTATTTTCTCTCAATGTTCTCATAATGTGATTATTTTGTCTCTTTGTTATTTCTCAAACAAGAGATACTTTATTGTTTTGCATATCCAACACTAATGATGTGTGCACTTAGTGTGTTGGATTTCATCTTCACGATGATCCTCTTCATGAGGTGCTCAACCTTCTTCATGAGGTGTTCTCTTCATGAGAATGGAGGAGTTTCATTTTATTTCTATTCAACAAGTATACGCTAAACTAGAACCCACAGGCGTCCCCGTAGATTTTAGCTTGATAGTATATAATATTTAGTTTACTATTAGTAAACAAAACTTCTGGTTTATAACTTCAAGTTACTCCTCTCATTTTCAAAAATATCTGGCATATGCTCTGCTTCATGCTTCATAAGAGCATTAGCCAAACTATTAGTTGACTTAGTGTGTGATAGTATTCCTGCTTCAAGCTTCAAGGAATATTTTCTAGATCATTTTCCTTCCATGGGAATAATATTTGGCATTCAAAATAGGCTTTCTCTCCCCCCTAATGCCAATATTAGATCTTTAATAGCATACATCAATAATACATATCCCTATCATGGGCTTAAAATAATTAAATTTATATATCTCCAACTACTAGTGGAGGCCCATTCATGTATGCTATGATGGAGTTTTATGGAAAAAATTCACACACATACTTAAACATGGGGGTATTTAAAATGCAGTGAGCTAGGATACATAAAGCGCACTTAAGAATGTTCAACATTCATACAATAATCTCTGGGATGCTCTCCCCCTGATTTGCACATATCATAGTTTAGAAAACTATTTCATTGTCTAGCTTCTTTATTATTTAGCCTAAAATAATTGATCCAAGTACTCATACATCAAAGTACACCATATATACTTCAAATATATAAAATATGCAACACCCAATTCTAATGGAATTTCTTCTAGAATTTTCTAATTGCCATTAATACAAAATTCCCTTTATGCCTTTTCTTCATAAATCCCAAATCATCATATGTGTGTTATTCACCATCTCAATTTCACTATAATTCATCCCATTCAGGTGGGTCACTTCATTATTGAGCTAATTTCAGATTAACCAACTCCCCCTGATCTTAGGCTGCATGGCCATAGACCAGTCTTTTGCCTATGCATGCAATGCAAAAGCAACATATTCCTTAGTTTAAGAAAAACCATTAGAAATAGCATGCTAGCGGGTCAATTTAATTATGAGAGGTGCAAATATAGCTACTAGCTAGAACCATAGCTTCTATGCTAATATTTATGCAAGAGTGTAGATAGTTTAGCTCAATGAGAGAATAAAATAGTAATACACATTCATGTGTAATGTGAAATGTTGGTATTCGGTCCAACGCAGTAGATAACGACAAAATACAAAGCTGCAAGCTTGCTTAAAATTAGTGTAGTAGAGAAAATTAACTCTACCGAAAGGGATGCGGGCAGAACTTCAAGTCCTGATACTATATGCACTTAAAGATAGATTTAGGAAGGCTATGCCTATTAAATATATATTACCCACATTTTCTTATGTCTTCATCCAAAATTCCTCCCGTTTCATGCCATAATTAATTCAAGTAGTAATATGCTTCTTGCATCATCTATGAATGATCACTTCTAGTGCTCCATAGAATCCAACTATTCTTCTAGTATCCGTTAGTTATGGCATAAAAATATTCACATATCCAATGTACTATTGAATGTACAACAACAGAGTCAGGGTAGGATATAAACTTCTAATTTTTGGGCTAAAGTATTAAATACTTAGTTTTAGGATTATACTATTTCTTGGCTAAATAAATTTGTCCTTCTCGGAGCAATTTATGTGCCAGTATAGTCCAATTGTGTTCAGCGCTTCTAGAATATTCAGTTCCCTTCTACCTTCATGGTAGTGGTGCACAAAGAACTATAACCTTTATGGTTAACTAAGGCTTCTTTATGGATAAAACTAATACAAATTTAGGAATTAGGCAATTATTTATATGTGAAGCATATAAATCTAATTTATTCCATGAGAAATTAGTATATATTACTTCAAGTAGAAATTGCAACTAAGAATATTAAATATTTCATATTAGCCTTCAAGCTAATAAATTAACCATTAATCACTTAATTCAACGGGAATTAAAACTTAATGCACCACCGCCACTACTACCAATACTCCAAGATATGAATTCAAAAGAACTATATTTATAAGCACATGATTCAAGTTCTTCTTCAAGAGAAACTTTAAATTCTTATCAATTCTCACATGTCTTAGCTTCAACGCTTGATATTTAGCAGCTTCATGCTTGCTCGATCCTTCTAGGAGTATGATATATGCAAGACACATATTCAAAGTTAATCCAACTAACAATATCCTAGTTTATAAAGTTATCTAAAAATTCTAACTCAATTCTATTTGAGTAATTTCTAATGGTAAATTCAAATACTTTGTGTATTATATTGCTCTGTGATATTCTATACACAAGAGATATTTCTTCAAGAATATACGGTGATAAAATCTTATTTACCATCTTGTCTTCTAGACATTTATATAAAGCTTCAAGCTATTGTTTATAGAGCAGCATTATATCTTGGCCATATACTCATTCTAGGGAATAATCAGAAAATACATATCCTGAGTATACTACTCTTCAATGGTAGCAAAATATCCTACATGGATTTAATTATGACCATAACAAGGATATTACTTCTTTTATAGCATGCATATTCATATAATTTTGACCACATGCATATAAGTTTACTACAGGTAAACAAGTAGTAATAACGCAAAAAAGATATTGTATGGTTATTCAAAATATTCTTAGAAGCATTCTAGCATTTTTCCAAGGTTATGGTACATGAAAAATTTCAGAATTATTATCAAGTGTTCATTCATTCCAAAATTCATTATGCTAGAAAAAAAAATATATGAGCCTCTCAACGGTGATAAGTCTAAGGTCTTTAGGATTCAAAGAGCTCATATCATTATACCAAGGTATATACAATTCATAATGTGTAACAAATAAATGCATTCAAAAGAGCATAAAAATATCAACATATATAGCACAAATAAATAAATTATTAGTGTATACACATTTATATATATATATATATATATATATAGGATATAAGTCCTCAATTTGCAAAAAGACTGGTCTGCAGGAGAGTCTTATGCTGACACATTTTCCACTGTACTATGGCTTTCTTGCAAAAATTCATATTTTCCGAGCACTCGGTTAGCCAGGTTTTATAGCTTGGCTCTACCTGATATAACTTCATGTTATTAGTAGTAATTTGGTCTCAGAGGTAATATTCAAGATGGCAACGGGTGCGTACCTGATGGGTATTGGCCACCTATACCCATACCCACCAGGTCAAAATCTATTCCGTCGTGTTACCCGCAAAAGCAGGCGGGTAAGGAATTCATTCCATGCCCGTACCCGACGGGTAATTTTTACCCGACGGGTATTCCATACCCGACAACATACCCAAGTTCAACATTCATATAAAAAAATCATGGGTTTATATGGGTCAAATTCATGAACTACATGATTATATGGGCTAAAATTGCAGGGCTGGCTATATATTTATGTGGGTATTTTTTACCCGCGGATATGCGGATATGGGTAGTATACTTTCACACCCGTACCCGTTATACCCGATGGGTATAATATTTCACCCAATAACATACCCATGGGTATAAAATGACTTCATATCCGCCTCCTTATCGGATAAAACCCGTCGGGTACTTGGGTATCGGGTACCCGTTGCCTTGAGGTAATATTTAACAACTGCAGGCGTACAAGCCCACGAGTTGATGCGGTGGCCGGCGTGCAAAATCTCGGTGGCACAAGGCAGTTGCCTAGTGCTAAATGACCGCATTTAATATTGCTTGTTTTTAACGCGTCCAGGCGCAGTCCAGAGTCTACAAGACCTGAATAAGAGTAGAGGCAAGATTAAAACAAGGCGTAACATATGTGCGACCAGCACCCAGCGTTTAGGCTTCAGAGCATGGAGTCTGGTCAGCAATTTGGAGCTGCCTGGTCGACGATTCGGCGCGGATGGAACCATGCCATGCAGTAGATTACAGCTGCGGGCTGCCTGTCTTCTTCGCTTCTTGCCATACACGGTTTGCTAGGGGAGGAGTCCGTGATTTCACCGTTCAATGGGTGTGGCTGATAGGATCAGCAGCTCCTGGTCCCTTCGGACAAAGGTGGCTCGTACATAACAGAAACTGAATCGGAGACCATGCGGGGTCGTAAGATCCATATGACCATATGGTGGTGTATCGTACCCGTGGCAACGTGTTGTTTCCATGCATGATTAAGTCAAAAATAGTTGTGCCTCGTGTATATATAATATGTATGACCTAGCCGATCGATAATGACACCAGCAACTTCATGTTGCAAGTATGTTGTGCTTTCAAGCATGGGCTACAACCACGTGACACGTACTCGTACGATTCGAGATGCATAGAACATATATACTAGTTCCGTGACTAGTGCAAGCAATCTGCGAGATGTGTTTCTTTCATACCTCCTAGGATGCCAATTTGACGTACGTCACGTGCCGTGTAGGGCAGTGAATTAGTAGATACATACCGCGTAGGGCGTTTGACATTATCGTAGATCTATCTGCTTGATGACAACGGTACATGTCGATGCAGTGCGGGTAAAGGTAGCCGACCCGTTCCGCTTACAACGTCGGGAGCGTCGACGTCATCGAAGTAGTCGCAGTAGGGACGTTGGCATGGGCATCGGCGTCGAGCAGGTCGGCGGCGGCTTCAACGACGATGTCGACGAAGAGTTTGTCGTGCTGATAACATGTTATAAAACATGTCGTCAGCGGTTAGGACCTTCTCCTCTTCGTCTCTCATGATTGCACAGTACATGAAAATAGTAGAACAAGTAGACACAAGTTAGGGAGACTATTCTTTATTTCTCTGAATATTGGTAATTACAACATAGAGCTCCCACATATATATATATATATAGTCCTATCAAGGCCTAAGAGTTTCGGTAAGAGCCTACATACAAACGGACTAGTATTAGGATTTGTCCTTCTCCTTTCCTTTTAGGATAGAGTCCGTATGTTTTATAACAACTCTGACATCCTAAGGTTTTCGGACTCGTGTCCAATAGCAACTCGACCGTGCTTCTCCAGCTGCTCGACTGCTCCTCATCCCGTGCTTTCACTTCTATCGCTCAGCTTACCCTCCCCAAATACACTGGTGTCCCCCGGGGGCTGTCGATTTGTCGTTCGATGTATTTTAAGATTCGTGTTGTCCCAATAGCACGAATATATCTCAGAACACATCGAACGGCACATTGACAGGGGGATACGTCCCCCGAGGGATACTGAGTTCGTGTTACTGCCATCTCTTCCTCGCTGCTTCTAGCGAGCACGCCTCCCTTTCTCCCTCTGTGACATCCGTGTAACCTCCATGCCACCAGGAGACAAGGGCAAGGCGACGGCTTCCAGCAACCTCCCTCCCTATATCCCCTTCCTTGCTCTCTGCAACCTCCATGCCACCGGAGTGGAGCATAATGGTGACAACTTTCTAGAAAGGTAGGTGCATCTTGCTCTAGATCTAAGCCTTCCTTCAGATCTGAGCTCTCCTCCTCTTCCTCCTCCTCCTCTAGATCTGAATCTGGATATAAGGGACATGGCCCAACATCCTCGTTGATCCGTGTTATTCAAATAATATGTTCTAAAATATTTTATGCAGCAGTTGTTCTTTGTTGTTTTAATACTATATTCGTGGTGTTTCAACTGCTTCAACTTATTGTTGCAACGGTTTGTTTGGTGTTGTTGCAATAATATGTTCATGGTGTTTCAGCTGTTTTAGCCTAATGTTTCAGCTATTGTTGTTTTGTTATTGTAATAATATGTTCATAGTGTTTCAACTGCTTCAGCGTATTGTTGAATCTGTTGTTCCTAGTTGTTGCAATATATACATGGGAGAATTAGGTGTATGGTCATGAAAAAATGTCTCTAAGGCGTATGTCCTTTTTTTCAAAATTGACTATGTGACCCTAGATTTTTTTTTCTTTGGCTCTATGGTCTTCCGTCAGTTTTGGGCAGCTAACGTGTTAAGTCGGAGGACGGATTTACCACTGGCGACAAAAAAGGTAAAATGAATAATTTTATTTGTTTGTTGTATATTTGGAGTAATCTTAAGGAAATAAATTCAGACAAAACCAAAACTAATTTTTTGGCCAAATATTACACACATGCCATTGGTTTGTTGTGAATTTATTTGTTAATACTACTCAAAATACACAACAAACAAATAAAACTCTTAATTTTATTTTTTTGTTGTCAGGGATAAAATGGTCTTTTTGTTGACAAAACCGACGAAGGCCATAGAACCAAATAAAAAAATTTCTAGGACCATAGAGACACGTTCAAAAAAAATAGGGCTATACACCTAAGAGGCATTTTTCCAAGGCCATACACTCCTACAGGATGTTCAGTTGGGGGTGATCCGGGGGCGTGCGGACTCACGCGGCACAGAGGCTAGCGGGGCTCCTAGGCATATATTGCGGGTCGCAGCCTCGCAGGTTCGTCGGTGTTAGCGGTGCTCTTCTTCGATGAAGACGCATCAGCCCCGGCCTCGTACCATCAGCAGCGGGTCCGCTCCTGGGGGTGGGGTGTGCTGCTTTTGCATACGGTGCACAACAAGGAAGGAGGAGCATGAGCAGGATCATCCATGTCCGCGGTCGAGCGACGCGAGCCATGCACGGCCTGGAGGCGGGTCCGTGTGGACGGCGGGCATCCGATGCGACTCAATCCCATCGAACGTCGTGACGCTAGTATCACTATAACACAACATACCTTTGCCGACACTTTTTATTGTTGGCAAAGGGCACCTTTCCCGACAAATAAACTACCATGAAAGGTTTTGCCGACAGTTTAGAAACAGTCGCGGTAGAAGCCGTCGGGGAAACTTTTGTCGACAGTTAAAAGAATCGCCGACGCTTTTTGTGTAGTCAAATGGTACACCTACGCCGACGGTTCAAACCTTTGCCTATAGTTAACCCTTTGCCGACAGTTAAGACCTACGCCGACAGTTAGAGCCTTTCCCAACAGTTTTTGTGTTGGTGAAACAGTTTGCACGATATTTAATATATCATGCGCTCAGCAATACGGTATAAAAGATATAGATATAAATGCAGTTTAAATAATTTGACAAATCCACTTTTATTCATATAAAACACATCACATTGAGCAAATTCACAAGATATTATAGAAATAATATATCACATCTTCCATGCATACACCTAGCATGTCAAGTGATGATCATAGTACATAGAGCCATACATATAGATTAGTCACTAGCAGACATATTATATATATAGACATATACTAAGTCTTGTACTAACTGGTTATGGCTAACGCTAAAAGATCGATAGATCATGACTTGGGCACAAAAATGGCATTGAACACTTCCATGTCTTTGGCCAAAAGATCAGAACTGCAATCCATGTCTTCCAGTAGCAATTCGCAGACACTTGTTGCCACTCCAAAATACTTGAACACTAACTTGGGTACATATGGTTGCTGCCACTCCAGAGAACATGTAACTGCTCTTTGATGGAACCTCAAAAGGTTGCTAATCCAAAATTATTTGCTAATCCAAAATTATACTTCAACACCACATAGCTTAGGTACCTAACAAAAAAACAAGGGCAAAATATCAGTAAACTTTAATTCTTGCTTTGTTATTGGGTGCCAATAATCAAACAGTACAATTGTATAATGGGCAACTATGCTATCAACTATTTGGTTACACAGCCCATTATATAATACCATTCAATCTAGTTAGCAATGACGCCAACTACAAGCAGCGAGCTATTGATGGATGAATCAAAAATCATGGTAGCTGTCTGCCTACACCAACTAGCAATGCATACAGAGCTACCTAGTAGGTTAATTTCTGTCATGTATAATTCTTTTCAATACAGCCTCATTCCATACAGAGGTACTACAGCCTCATTGTTTTTCCAGAAATTCTTCAACCTATATATTATAGTCAAATTTTATATTTATATAGCTACCAGCCAACACAACCTGCTTGCTTTCCTACAATTCAACCAGTTTGGATCACATATGTAAGTCAAAATGTACGAGTAAAATACCTTCAAGCCAAGACCAAATATATTACAGCTGTGGTGACTTCTTGTCATCCCTGATCTAGTAGAAAACAAATATATTACTAATCAGCAAAATATAATGATCATTTTTTCAAGAATATTGAGAGGTTAGACCATTACTGTGTCATGTGGCCATGCAATAGATCTCCCACGAGCCTCTAGGATTCAAACTCTCGAAGTAAATTTCAGTAATACCTTGAAATGTGAAGGCCATTCTGTGCCACCAACATTTGAATGTTGCAGTGACTCGCCAACAGGAGCAAAAAACTTTAAGCCAAGAATGAGTGCATAGGTGTTCCTGAAATCAGACATGCTTGAGATTTGAATGACTATGTAGCAGCCAAGACCATCACACAAGCATTCTCTGAAGAAACAAACAAGTTCACTTTAAGATATCACAACAAATTAAAGGCATACTGAACTAGCCAATATCTGGTTGTCTCAATGTTCAGCAGCTATCTTTCAATCTCCTAAAGGCATACTGACCTAGCCAATATGTGAAATACGTAACTTTGCAATACAGCCCCTAACCCCCAGCATGAAAAATTATAATACACAGTTCCTCTTATATGTATTATCTTTCTTTTCACTACTGATAATAAGGTTCATGTTAATTAAGTAGGGTGGGCATGGGCAGTTCATACATGAAGATGAAGCATGTGTTTAACAAGCATGTGTTTAATAACAATGAGCACGGAATTTAGAAATAAAGGTTCAAATTGTGATGCTCTATTTCTTTTTTCTTAAATTTGAGAATGTAAAGATTTTGAAATTATCTAAATCGCTGCTTCACTGGATGAAAAATAATATGGGGTACTTTGAGAAGTATTTCCCAGCTGCATTGCACTTTTATGCTTCCACAATCAAATAAAGGATGATTCTGCATACATTGCAAACATGCTACTGAAGAAAAATTAATATTGCTGCGGTACACTAAATACACATTATAAGTTGCTTTGCTGCAGGATCAGAGTACCACAAGCAAGGCCTCCTCTCTGCCTTCCTTTCAAATCCAACAACCTATGAGCCGCACTAGAACATCCGGATTGTATATCTATACTGCACTCGTCAAAATACTGCTACTAGTTGCTTGCAGATCTAAGAAAGCAAGAGCGTTACCCCATACCCAAAGAATCGAATCAAGGGAATACAATATGTAAACAAAAATGACCATCAAGATCTCACACGAACAGAGGTTGAGCTTGGCACCTGGAACGGCGGGGACTGCAGCACGGGTGGGGGGATAGGGCTCAGATGTGGATCTCCAACAGACGACCATGGGGGCGGTGGCCACTGTGGCATCCAGCGGTGGTGGGTGTCAGTTGGGCGACGAGGAGTCTGGGCGTTGGTTCCGGCGGCCAGATCCGTCGATTAAGGTGGTGAGCGGCCCGTGACCGCCCGCCGGCGAGGATGTCGTATGCCGCTGCCGGCAGTGTGTGTGCCCAAACCCTAGCAAGAAAGGGATGATGATGAGGGGAAGGGGATGATGCAGAGGATGAGATGGGGGATCTGCTGATGTGCTGCACATGAACCTGGATGCATCGCTCGCCAGAGAAAACCGCGTGGGAAATCCATTGCGGCGGCGGCGCCGGCAAGGGTGTTGCTCGCCGCCGCCACCGCCGCCGGAGGCGTCAGTGGTTCTTGGCCGCCGCGCCCAGCGGTAGTGTGGCGGCGCCCGAAGGTTGCGCCCAGCGGTGGGATGGCGGCGCCCCGACGGCAGCGCCCAGCGTGGGCACCCGGCGGCGGCACGACACGGGCATCGGTGCGACACCATTGTGCTGCGGGTATTTTTTTTTCTTTTGGGTTTTGGGTTAGAGGCCCAATAATTAGTTCCTGCGCCGGCGCGCGATTCATTTTCGGCGATACTTGGACAGTTCCTTCTCTAGGCTACCCCGACACTTGGTCTGTTTAGAAACTTTCGCCGACCGTTTTCCAGTCAAGAGGATAAACGCCGACACATAACGTGTAGTTGTACATTACTATTGGCGACAGATTATGTGACACTAAAAGGTTATACATTTGCCAACAGATAATATGCAGTTAAATACTAGTATTTACCAACACATAACTGTAGGGAAAAGTAGGTCATGGTGTAGTGTATATATTTCCCTTTGTAAAAATGCCTAAACTTTGCTCCTGTTCTATTTTCGAATTTGGTATCCTGTATTTCGAACCCAATTCGGATTGATTCCATCAGGTTTAAACATACAAAACTATGTGCGCGGTTCGGTTCAAGATATATTCCCACTGTTTCCAGCCCTCACGTCATCGATCATAATGACCAGACAGTAGTTCTCGAAGGAGTACTATTCGATCCACACCATCACACACATTTCTAGCTTATTATATGTAAATATTTTTTTGGTACATATATTTTACTATATATCTATATATAATAATATGTCTAAATATATAGTAAAATACAATGCACTAAAAAAATCAAAATGACTTATAATTTAGAACGTCAGATCATCTGATGCCAATTCTGGTGTTGTGGTATAGTTAACGAAGGAAGTAATATCTATCCAACCTGACAATTTAACAACAAACGCAATGCGTATCATGCATGCAACACGTTCAGCATATGTGCTGCCCATGTTTACGTTGCTAAGCCTATTGATGTAGGGTTTGAGTATATTGGACTATTGGTTACACGTCCAAGTCAAAAATATTACTATGTATCGTCCAAATTAAGTAATGCTAGTGATTCTTAGCCAATGAAAGTTTCCTTCTCATTTGTTATAGTACAACATCAGAAAAATTAATTGATAAGGCGGTGGCATGAGAAAATTAAGAGGAGAGAGAGGAGACACGTTTTGTACCCATATAACTCAGAGTGTGTTTGGTACTAGGGAATCAGACGTAGAAATATTTCAGATTCATATTCTTTTAAAAAAGCGTCTTTTAGATGAATCATAATCATATAAATGGAAACATTCTTCGAAAAGAGGTAGAACTTTTTATGGATAAAGGACAACTTATATACAATCCATTTTAACTTGTTGCACTTTAAAATGATCAACTAGAAAAAATCACTAAGAGCATCTCCAAGAGTTTGTTAAAATTTAGTTGTCAAATCTTGTATTTTGCCAACTCCCAAAATAATATACCAAGTAAAAAAAGAAACTCATCTCCAAGAGTTTGCTATTTTTAACTTGCTAAAACCAAAAAAGAAGACCCACATGGGAGACCTTTTCTCTCACGCGCTCTACCCACTGCCGCCCATCTCCTCCTGTATACGAAATTAGTACTCCAGTGCATAGGTCTAGTCTCAAGGATTCCAAAAAGTCCTCATTTTCTATTTTACGATTTTTCTATAATTTACTATGCATTTTCGAAGTGTCAGCTAATATAAAAAAACACATTAGCATCGGTGACCCTGCAGTTTTCCGCATTTAACCGAGCCCCTATCTGTGAATCCATGTGCCTAGTCATTTTACATCAAGACCCAGGAAGTGTAATAAAATTGCATTACTTTCCTTTTCTTCATGAGCAGAGGACTGGCTTGGGGGCGGGAGATTTCCGGCGGCCTAGGGTCTGGAGACGGCAAGGGCAGGGGCGTCGAGCCTAGCAGCCGCATGGCATGCCCACAAGTGACCTCCGGCTGGGCTGCGGCGCACGGAGGCAAGTGGTCCGCAGCGGCAGCGGCTCCAGCGTCCGCGGCGTTGCGCAGCAGCCAGGCCGATGAAGTAGCGTAGTTGCGCAGCAGCCAAGCTGACGAAGCAGCAGTGTCCGCGGCGTTGCGGCAGTAGCGGAAAGGAGAAGAAGTCCTTCACAACGTGCGAAGGAGAGCGGTGTTGTTTGCGAACTACGATACGCGCGCGCATATTTACGCGTGCGGATTGGTTCGATGGCAACTTGCTAAGGATGGTAACCTCATTTGGCAAACTGTTGGAGAGCAAATTTTTTTATTTTGCCAAATTTTTAAGGATGGCAACCTCATTTGATAAACTGTTGGAGATGCTCTAATGCATAGGAGAGGCGAAACAAAGTGTAGGGTTTTGAGCTCTAACCAAAGCCCATGTTTACGTTGCTAAGCCTATTGATGTAGGGTTTGAATATATTGGACTATTGGTTACACGTCCAAGTCAAAAATATTACTGTATATATATATATACATATATATATATCATCCAAATTAAGTAATGCTAGTGATTCTTAGCCAATGAAAGTTTCATTCTCATTTGTTATAGTACAACGTCAGCAAAATTAATTGATAAGGTGGCATGAGCAAATTAAGAGGAGAGAGAGGAGTCGTTTTGTACCCATATGACTCAAAGTGTGTTTGGTACTATGGAGTTAGACCTAGAAATGTTTCGGATTCATATTCTTTAAAAAAACATTTTTTAGATGAATCATAATCATATAAATGAAAACATTCTTCGAAACGAGGTAGAACTTTTTATGGATAAAGGACAACTTATATGCTCCATTTTAACTTGTTGCACTTTAAAATGATCAACTAGAAAAAATTGCTAATGCATAGGAGAGGCAGAAATAAAGTCTAGCAGTTTTGAGCTCTAACCAAAGAAAAAAGGGGGCTTGAGCATTTCTACCTCTATTTTCATGTCCGTTTATGATTTTGTCCTTATTTTTTTGACTTTGTGATTTTACCCCTGTAACAAAACGAAGGAAGATTTTACCCCTGGTCAGTTAACCCCTCTAACGATGCTAACTTTGGACAAATAGACAACTTTACCCATGTGTTTTTGCCCCTTGTTATTATCATTGTGTTTTTATCCCTATTTTTGGGACAGCAAGTTGTCATTTTTTACAAGGAACTTTTAGAAAAAATCGACATGTGACAATCCACATAGACACAATTTGATGTCACATGATCTAGATCAACGCAACTTGTCATCACAGTGCTCACAACTCCAGTAGAAGGGGTTGTAGTTCACTGGAGTTGTTGAAGGAATGATACGGCGCTTGTTGTTGTTGCTGCTGCTGTTATAGGCGATTCAGGGACCTCCACCAGTGCCCCCCTCCAGCCCTAGCGAACACTCTACGGGCAGGTCAGGGAGGGCGTGGGGCAAGGCGGGCCGAGAGACCCCTTTAGCCTCCCGACGGCGCGTGCCGGGAAGAGTTGGGCAGAGCCTGCGACCCGTGCTGTGGAGGCGAGTACCGTGCTGCCATGCGAGAAGGAGGGAGGGGCGGCGGATGGAGGAGGAGCTCACTGCCGTTAGCACCGCCGCTGCCGCCGAACTATAACACTAGCGGTGTCGCAATACTGAAGTCGTGAGTCACAACTTTCTTCCTCAGGTGCCTGAAACGAGAGCGGAGAAAGGAATAGGTAGGCTGAAGGGTACCGATTTCTTTTTGCCTTGTTATCTTTATTTTTTTCTATTTTTTCCATTTAATTCATCTATTTTACACGGTGTTTCAAAACAGAGGCAAACGAGAGCTTCTTTGTCAATTAATGGGAACAAATCACAAAGTTAAAAAAAGAGAGGCAAAATCACCATTAGACTTTGAAGCAAGGGTAGGGGTAGGAACACTAAAGCCCAAGGAAAAAACGCTAATGCATTCTTGTTCTAATTCCCATGTACCTCAAACCGTCCAGTGGCATTGATTCAGATGAGAAATGGAACAGATTCTTCTACCTGATCAAACCCTCAGTTGGTATTGTTTTCTAGTCTAGTGATTGAAGCACCAACAAAAACAAATACATTAGCCTTGCTCTTATATACTTGGGCTGCTTCTCTTTGGGCCGATCAGTGTACCAGTTTTTACAGCCCATGTGATTTTCCATATCGATCTCCTTGTCGTTGTTTTCCAAGAATGTTGTGTGAATAGGTTCGAGCCCTGCATCCTCTTAACTAAAAGGTGGGGGCGCAATCTGATCTTTTCCGTCGTGTTTTTCCTGTGTGAATTGAGCTGACTCGGATAACAAGAGAAGTGAGGAACCTTTTGTGCTGTGTCTATCTAACCTGGTCAACCTCAAGTCATATTATATTTGATTGCCATATTGGCCTTGGTTCCAATTCCAACATTGGCATTACCCCGTATCATTCTTATGTTCTTCTCTAGTAGGAGACTCAGATCACGTCTCCTCAAATTCGTTGAGGCTATCCACATCACCCGGTAGATAACAGCCACATCTTCTCACCTAAATATCTCACCCCTCCTCCCCATCGGCAAAAAAAATTGAGCTGACTTTCATTGCTTATTGTATGCCATGTACCATTTTCTTGATTTCCTGATGTCATGTGCCATTGTGTTCCAGCAGGGAAATATTTCTAGGACAAACTATGTCCTTGGTCACGCAAACCTGCTGCAATGTGGGCTTGGTTTTGTCATACTACATATTGAAGTTAAGGTTGGAGGCTTAGCCCTAAATAGCTATATGAATTGTTATGAAACACTTCGCTTCTTATACAGATAGCTGCTCATTTGTACAGACACAACTTTTCCCCACACTACACTTAAAGAAGGTTGTTTCTTTGCCATCGCAGCTCCTTTACGGCTACACAAAAGCGTGACTCTAAAGATGGTCACACAAGCTGGGAAACCAACACCAACAGTGGCGATCTCTGAAACAAGTTGTACCCGATGGCACAACTATTTGGTTGTCCTCTGTGTACACTGCACCCCATCAGCTACCAACTCTCCTTATCATGAATCATGTGTTATACTTCTTCTAGGCAATGTACAATCCTGCTATGGCATTATGCTAATTACAAAAACTACTGATGTTCGGACTGCGCTTTTTGCATGTATTTGTACAATTTTAACCCTTATGGTCAGCTACTTTGCATGTATTTCTACAATTTAAGCCCCTATGCTCAGCTATAGTGTTATGAATCTTCTCACTGATCCATTTGTTTGGTCCATAATGACAATTAGAAAACGCTACGCCGCATCTTTTTATACCTGGCGCGCAAAGTTGCTTATTGATCTGCATATACATGTCATTTGAGTATTTGACGCATTGGCCATTGACTTGTTCAGCTCACTATTTGTTTCAGAGAGGGGGAATGGGGACCAGTAACATGTGTGTCAATTGTCCATTTGGAAATTGCATTAGTACATTTGTTTCAAAAAAGAAAAGAAATTGCATTAGTACAATGTGTCGATCAGATCAAATTTTGTAAAATGGTAAATTATACTCCTTGAGATCTTTTTGTAGGGAGCGTGCAGAGCTTTTGCTCCGTTCCTGACTCCGAGGTGAGGTCGTCTCTCTTCCCAACGAGGTTTGGTGCTCTGCCGCGAGGGAGGGAGGTTCCATTTCAGTTCTTGATTTCGCTAGCTGTTCCTCTTCCTTCGCTAGCTGTTTGCTCGTTGGGTGCCCGATCGATGGACGTCGTGACGGGGGCGGTGAGCACGCTCCTGCCCATGCTGGGCGACCTGCTCACGCAGGAGTACCAGCTGCAGGCGAGCGTCCGGGACGACGTCGCGTTCCTCAAGGCGGAGCTGGAGAGCATGGAGGCCGCGCTGCTCCGGATCTCCGACTCCGCGGCGCCGCCCGACGCGCAGGACAGGGTGTGGGCGCGGGAGGTCCGGGAGCTCTCCCACGACGTGGAGGACTGCGTGGAGGCCTTCCTCGTGCGGCTGCGACTGCACCACCTCGCGCCGGCGCCGCCGAGGGACCTGAGGGGCCTCATCGACAGGGGGCTCGGCCTGCTCAGGAGCGCCAAGATCCGCCGCGACATGGGCGCCGAGGTCAGGGACATCAAGCGACGCGTCGTGGAGGTCGCCGAGCGCCGCGTCAGGTACAAGGTCGACGGCGTCCCGGCGGCGAAGCCCGGTGGCCCCGCTGCCGATGGTGGCCTTCGGCTGTCGGCTCTCTACACCGCGGCGACGGAGCTTGTCGGCATCCAAGAGAGGAGCTGTGAGCTGGTCCAATTGCTGATGGTAGAGCGCGATGAGGATTCGGATCGGCTGCTGAAGACGGTCTCTGTCGTTGGTTTTGGAGGATTGGGCAAGACGACTCTCGCTAGGATTGTGTACGAGGAGCTGAAGGGGCAGTTCGACTGCGCGGCTCTTGTTTCCATCTCGCATGATCCTGACATGCAGAAGGTGTTCAGGGACATGCTCTTCCAACTTGACAAGAACTGTAACACCAACATTGTATCTTGCAGTGAAGCACAAATTATCGAACACCTAAGGGAATTCCTTCGAGACAAGAGGTGCGTATGTACATTTCCCTTCATCTTCATAGATGATTATTACACTTTGACATGTATTAATTCATCTTAGTTCCGCTTGTAAATTGTATGGTCTCTATACTGATCGCTCTAAACAAACAAATTGTATCAGGAGCATTACTAATTGACATGGTTCTTTGCTGCAATGATCCTCTTGAATCTGTTTTTAGATTTTAGTACTGCAAACCGGTAACACACTGATTGTGCTTAAATTTGGCATTGCCTCATTACCTCCACACCAATGTCTCTTTGAACAAATAGGGGTATAACTATGCAAGAGAGGTCACTGGCAACTGAACTTTTTGTTCATGTTAACAGGATAAATTTTATCATGAGCTGTTTTTTCCTGGATGCCAATTTTATCATGAGCTTTACTAATTAACATGGTTCTTTGGTGCAATCCAACAGCTACTTCATTGTCATTGATGACATATGGAGTTGTTCAGTATGGAACACAGTCAGGCATGCTTTTATTGAGAATCAATTTGGAAGTAGAATAATCATGACAACTCGCATCCTTGATGTTGCCAAGCAAGCCAATAGTATCTATGAACTAAGACCTCTTTCTCTTGCTGACTCAAGAAAGTTGTTCTATCAAAGAATATTTGGCACTGAAGACAGAGCTCCTCCTAATCACTTGGCTGAAGTATCTGAGAATACATTGAAAAAGTGTGGCGGTGTACCTTTAGCTGTAATTACAATAGCCAGCCTATTAGCAACTAAAAGGAGAAAGGAAAATGCAGATAAGCACTGGTATCAAGTGTATCAGTCCATGGGTTCTGGACTTGAAGAAAGCACAGATGTGAAGGACATGAGAAGGATACTATCTATCAGTTACTATGATCTGCCACCACATTTGAAGACTTTCTTGTTGTATCTGACTTTGTATTCAGAGGATTATGGTATAATAGTCAAAGAGGTGATATACAAATTGATAGGTGAAGGTATTATCCAGAAACAACATGGGCAAACTTTTTATGAAGCAGGAGAGGATTACTTTGAAGACCTCATCAATAGAAGCATTATCCAACCAATGATTTTTCACCATGGGAGTAAGGTATGGTCTTGTTGTGTGCATGACATGATGCTTGATTTAATCGCTACCATATCGGAGAAGGAGAATCTTTTACAAGCACTTGGTGGTTCGCAGATGATGTGTGAGCCAACAAGTAAGATCCGCCGATTGTTCCTCCGAAACATGAAGGTTGAAGATATTAAGAAGGTGGTAACCATGAACCTGTGCCATTTGAGATCACTAACCGTGTCATCGGAAGCATTCACTTTGTTGCCTACCCTGTCCAGCTTTCCAATCATACGTGTGTTGGATTTATATGGCTGTACTCAGGTGGGTAACAGTCACTGCAAGCACATCTGCAATTTGTATCACCTGAGATATCTAAAGCTATCTTTGACATCCATCACTGAGATACCGAATGAGATTTGGAACCTACAGCTTCTGCAGTTCCTGGACTTTGATAGGACCAACATAAAAGAGCTTCCACCAGCATTTGTCCAGCTAATAAAACTAGAGTTCTTATGCCTCGATGATCGGACTAGACTACCAGAATGCCTTGGGGATTTAAGGTCTCTACAGAAGTTATTACCACGTATAGCAATCAGGTCTCCAGACATGCTTCGTGAACTGAGAAGGCTGACTGAGCTGAGGCGTTTGTTGCTCCGTTTCGACGACTGGGATGACAAGAGCTATGAGGAGCCTTTTGTGCAGTGTCTTTCCAACCTGGTAAATCTTGAATCTCTGCAGGTGTTTGATTGCCACAATGGCCTTGGTTCCAACATTGACATGTTGTTAACACCAGGGCCCCAACAACTTCAATCCATGAACATAGGGCCTGGCACTGTAGGCTGTGTGCCAAGATGGATGCCGTCGCTCCTTGCCCTGTCCACCCTAGACATCACACTGCTGACATTACAAGAGGAGGACCTCCAGGTCCTTGGCAGAATACCTTCACTTCGAAACCTCTACATATGGGTGAAGGAGCACAGAAAAGACAGGCATATGAGGTTGGCCATCAGCGGCGACGACCATCCGTTCCGTTGCCTGACGAATTTCAGAATCGGACCTGGCGCCATGGAGTTGGAGTTTGTAACAGGAGCCATGCTAATGCTCCGAACCATTCGTTTGGACCTCCATGTGCGGCATACCTTGGACCAGTTTGGTGACTTCGAGTGTGGCCTTGAGAGCCTCTCCTTGCTCGAGCATATCGTTGTTCATATCAACTGTGACCATGCAGAGCTTGAGGAGGTGGAGACAGCGGAGGCTTCGATCCGGAAAGCACTGGACCTGAATCCCAGTAGACCCAAGCTTGAAATGGAGAAGGTAATGTAATTCGATCATCATATCGTATATCATATATATATTGTATGTTTGGTTGCTCGTTTGTTAATTTGGTCTCGTTTATAACACTTCTTACTTACATCTGCATGACTTGTCAACTGAAGCATGGTGGTTCATGGAGGTCTGGCTGATGCGATAAGTGATATGTCTGATGCGTATTTAAGCTGATATTATATATACTGTCATGGATCAACAATCCTTGCAACTCAAATCTGTCACGCTTGTGCCTCATTTATATTACTGGTATGGTTTGAAATTTATTTTATTTACAAAAACAAGATGAATTTTAATCATTTGCAATACTTGTGCTAATTCCAGTATTGTTTAACTGAAACCATAACTTGTGTTTCCTAGTTCAGATTCAGAATACAGGGAGAGGGCAAGACGAAGAAGAATCTTGAGAGAATTCAAGGTGATGTGCTGGGCCCAAATCTCATGCTCTGGGCCGGCGGCTATATTGCCGCCTCCACATGACAGTTATAGTGTTATCATGGTAGTAGTGGATAGACTTGCTAAATTTGTCCACTTCCTACCGGTTAAACATCTCTGCACAGCTGTGACAATTGCTTAGCTATTTATGGATAATACTGTCAAGCTTCATGGCCTCCCAAATTTTTGGATATTTATGGACCGATCAGGATGAATCAGAGATCTAGTTTTACTCAAGTTTTTTTTGCATCAGAGAACAGGACCGATCAGAGATCAAGATTTACTCAGGTTACAGCCACACACACAATCATCTGGGGCCAATAGACCATTCACTAAACTATCATACAAATTCTTTGGCCCTTACAAAATCTTGGCAAAAGTAGGACCAGAGGCTTACAAACTTGAACTGCCTGCAGACGGTCTTATTCATCCTGTCTTCCACATCTTCCACTCCCAGCTGAACCCTTCCACCAAAACTATACACCAGTGTTCTCCGCATTATCTACAGTAACTGATTTAAATACTACAACAGTTCAACCAGCGCAAATCCTGGACAATCGCTTGGTAATGAAGGGTAACAGTGCTATTCCTCAAGTGCTGCTAACATGGACATGATTGCCATCTTCATCAGTGACCTGCTGGGAAGACTTCTATGTTGTAAGAGCAGAACAAGCAGTGTCTTCGGTGGGGGTAGATGTCACACCCTAGGGGTAAAGGAGAGGGAAAGCCTAGTTTTGCCATTTATGTAATAGTAAGTGTGGCTGGTGGGCCTTGAGTGCTGATGGCCTTCGAGCCTTAAGTTTCTGTATCGCTGTCTGTAAAACATTAACAGAAACTCACGAGACAGAGGTTCCTCAGCTCGGGTTCTCTCCCACCTGCCATTCCGTCTTGTGAGCTCACATCGACGGCGATCGCTGGTGGCAACGGCTGTAACATTACATGTGGAAGGTAATATTAGATTTCTGCGAAGCTTGAATATTCTGATTTGATCTCTGTCAGCTCGGCCACAACATTACTCATTGTCGTCCTTTGGCTAGGCGAGTCGCTGACGCATACTAATCCCATTTCAAATATTTGTACAAGAAAGTCATTCAAGTTAACTGAAGAAGAAGCCTGCAGCACATTATTAGTATTATGATGAGCACCATGCATCTCTAGCAATCTGTTGTCCACAATATCTTCAATCATCGATGGAAGTGCTTGTAGAACCCATTGCCTAATGTCAAGTTCTTCTGCAAATAAGGGATCTGTTGGTTATTTCCGACTGAAGACCTGCAGTAGCATTATTCCATAACTGAAGACATCACTCTTCCGGGATGCTTTTCCTGAAAATCCATATTCTGGACGGAAAGTTTTGGAGCAAGTCAGTTAGACACTAAAATTCAAGAAATATTAAGCTTCCGAAAAAATGAATGTAGTTACGTGGGGCCATGTATCCCATTGTTCCAGGCATACTTGCAGTGGCAATGGATTTGCCATCAACATTTAGCAGTTTTGCAATGCCAAAGTCAGACACATGTGCTGTCATGTCTGTGTCAAATAGCACATTGCTTGGCTTCAAGTCACAATGTAGAATTAACTCATAGTGTTGATGATGCAGATACTCCAGCGCCCGTGCCACATCCAGCATAACATCCAACCTTCGAAGAAATCCCAAACATGGCATGTTATCAGAGTGCAGGTATGTCTCTAAGTTACCATTAGGCATGTATGGAAGGATTATTGCTTTGAATTCTTGATTTGAGCAGGTGCTAAGTATCCTTATCAAGTTTCGATGGCGAGCCATGCGTAGAACTTGACACTCAACCTCAAAACTTCTCATAGTATGCTCCAATTCTATACAACAACAACAACATAGCCTTTTGTCCCAAGCAAGTTGGGGTAGGTTAGAGATAAAACCCAAAAGAAGCATGGAAACAACGAACACATAAATGGTATAAGAAAAAAGATTACAGTTCAGGCACATTAATTGCTAGTCTCCAAGCGCTCCTATCCATAGCTAAATCCTTAGGGATATTTTACTCCTTAAGGTCTCTCTTAACCGACTCGTTCCAAGTCAGTTTGGGTCAACCTCTACCTCTCTTTATATTATCGACCCGTTTTAGAACCCCACTACGCACCAGCGCCTCAGGAGGCCTCCGTTGGACATGACCAAACCATCTCAACCGGTGTTGAATTAATTTTTCCTCAATTGGTGCCACCCCAACCCTATCCCGAATATCATCGTTCCGGACTCTATCCCTCCTTGTGTGCCTACAACACCATCGTAACATACGCATCTCTGCTACACTCAATTGCTGGATATGTCGCCTTTTTGTAGGCCAACATTCAGCACCGTATAACATCGCCGGACGAATCGCTGTCCTATAAAACTTACCTTTTAACTTCTGAGGCACCCTTTTGTCACAGAGGATGCCCAAAGCTTGACGCCATTTCAACCAACCGGCTGAAATTCTATGCCTAACATCTTCATCAATGTCACCATCCTTTTGTAGCATCGATCCTAAATACCGAAAAGTATCCTTCTTGGCCACCACTTGCCCATCGAGGCTAACGTCTCCCTCCTCATTCCTAGTCGCGCTGAAATCGCACCTCATGTACTCGGTCTTGGTCCTACTAAGTCTAAACCCTTTCGACTCTAACGTGTGCCTCCATAGTTCTAACTTCCTATTAACCTCTGCCCTAGTCTCATCCACTAGCACCACATCATCAGCAAAGAGCATACACCAAGGGATATCACCTTGTGTGTCCCTTGTGACCTCATCCATCACCAAAGCAAATAAATAAGGGCTCAATGCCGACCCTTGATGTAGTCCTATTTTAATTGGAAAATCACTGGTGTCGCCATCACATGTTCGGACACACGTCACCACATCCCTATATATATCCTTGATGAGGGTGATGTACTTAGTTGGGACTTTGTGCTTTTCCAAGGCCCACCACATGACATTTCTCGGTACTTTGTCATATGCCTTCTCGAGGTCAATAAAGACCATGTGCAAGTATTTCTTCTGCTCCCTATACCTCTCCATCAACTGTCGTAATAAGAAAATTGCCTCCATGGTCGACCTACCAGGCATAAACCTAAATTGGTTTTGGGTCACACTTGTCACTCTTCTTAGGCGATGCTCGATAACCCTCTCCCAGAGCTTCATCGTATGGCTCATCAACTTAATCCCACGGTAATTAATACAACTTTGAACATCTCCCTTGTTCTTGAAGATCGGTACTAATATACTTCTCCTCCATTCTTCAGGCATCTTGTTTGACCGGAAAATGAGGTTAAAAAGCTTAGTTAACCATACTATCGCTTTGGCACCTAGGCATCTCCACATCTCAATGGGGATACCGTCAGGGCCCATCACTTTATCTCCCTTCATCCTCTTCAAAGCCTCCCCGATCTCTGCCTCCTGAAATCTCCTCACGAAATGTCTATTGGTATCATCAAATGAGTCATCCAACTCCAAGGTAGGACCCTCATTCTCCCCATTAAACAACTTGTCAAAGTACTCTCTCCACCTGTCCTTGACCTCCTCATCTCTCACCAAAAGTTGATCCGTCCCATCCTTGATGCATTTGATTTGGTTGATGTCCCTCGTCTTCCTCTCGCGGATCCTAGCCATCCTATAAATGTCCTTCTCCCCTTCCTTCGTGCCTAGTCGCTAATAAAGGTCATCATGCGCCTGACCTTTTGCTACACTCACCGCTCGTTTTGCAGCCCTCTTCGCTATTTTATAGCCCTCAATGTTGGCTGCACTCTTGTCATGATGGAGGCGCTTGAACCACTCCTTCTTCTCCCTAATAGCCCTTTGCACCTCGTCATTCCACCACCAGGTGTCTTTCGCTTCCCGTTTGCCTCCCCTACTCACTCCAAACACATCCGAAGCCACCTTCCGAACACATGTTGCCATCTTCAGCCACATGTCATCTGCATCTTCTCCTTCTTCCCATAGCCCCTCATCTAGCATCCTCTCCTTAAATGTTTGCGCTGCTTCCCCCTAAGCTTCCACCATTTTGTTCTCGCAATCTTGGCCCTATTGTCCCGATGGACACGTACCCGAAAGCGAAAATCCGCCACCACAAGCTTGTGTTGAGGGACAACACACTCCCCAGGTAACACCTTACAATCTAAGCAAGCACGTCTATCCCCCTCCTTGCAAGGATAAAGTCGATCTGACTCAGGTGTTGTCCGCTACGAAAGGTCACTAGATGGGATTCCCTCTTCTTAAAGACGGTGTTCGCTATCAACAAATCGTAGGCCAACGCGAAGTTCAAAACATCCTCCCCCTCTTGATTTCTACTACCATACCCGAAACACCCATGCACCCGCTCGAAACCTACATTAGTCGCACCCACATGGCCGTTGAGGTCTCCTCCTATGAAGAGTTTCTCGCTGATAGGCATAGTACTAACCATGCTATCGAGATCTTCCCAAAACTGCCCCTTGGTGCTCTCGCAAAGACCTACATGTGGGGCATAGGCACTGATCACATTCGGAGCCAAATCTCCAACTACCAACCGGACTAGGATAATCCGGTCGCTTTGCCTCCGCACCTCAACTACTCCATCCTTAAGGCTCCTATCGATCAAGATGTCTACACCATTCCTACCCGATGTTGTCCCCGTGTACCAAAGTTTGTAGCTAGTATCCTCCACCTCCTTCGCCTTCTGCCCCTTCCATTTAGTCTTCTGAACGCATAGAATATTTACACGCCTCCTAATTGCTGTATCGACTATCTCTCTTAACTTACCCGTTAGGGACCCTACATTCCAGCTACCTAGACGAATCCTAGTTGGCTCGGCTAGCTTCCTTACCCTTCGCACCCGTCGAGGGAAGTGCGAAGACCCTTGCTCATTTTTCACTACACCCGGGTGCAGATGTAGCACGTCACAAAGGTTGCAACGACCCGACCCTTGCTCATTTATCATCGTACCCGGATCATGATACGACGGGCCACTAAGGGGATGACGACCCGGCCCTTGCCCATTTGACACTACACCCGGGTTCCGATGTAGCGCGTCGCTAAGAGGGTTATGCCCCAACAAATCTCTTGTGGGTTTCATATCCATGAGAGTGGTTGGTTTTGAAATGTTGGCTAGCCGAACCTAACACACCCTCCTCCTTTATCCGGGCTTGGGACCGGCTATGTTGAAATGACTCAAGAAAGTCTTTCAATCAACATAGGCGGAGTTATGCTCCAATTCTATGTTAAAGACTTTTATAGCAACGACCAACCACCTCTCAGTTGGCCTCTGAATACTTTGCTGAAACTTTCAAGACCCAATAAGTTGTCTTAACTGAAATTATTTGTGGCTCGAACAATCTCATAGTAAGATACCAGCATATGTTGTGTGCTAGGATCATGCATCATTATAGTGGAAGGTGTTGCTTCTTTTCTTAGCTCAGCTTTGTTCCTATAAGTCGAGTAAACGCAAGCAATTGCTGCTAGAAGAGCTATTGAGATGGCAGGGAGTCCAAATTTCAGTAATCTTCTATTTGTGGAGTGAAGACTATCTGAGCAAGGCGAAAATCCTAGACGTGGAGCACCACAGAGTCCAGCATTTCCTATCAAGGATTGCAGAGTGATGTTTGAGAAAATACCTTGAGATGGAATTTGACCTTCTAGTTTGTTGAATGACATATTGAAACTTCTGATGTTGTTGAAATTTTCAAAGTACTTTGGAATGGTGCCGGAGAGATTGTTTGATGACAAGTCCAAGGTTTCTAGGCCGAATAATTTTTCAAAGGATGCTGGAATTGAACCACTGAATGTGGTTTGTGATAGATTCAAGAACCATACCATCTGAAGCTGTCCAATTGAATCTGGTAGGGCACCGATAAAGTGATTAGCGGAAAGATCAATGTGCTCAGCTTGTCTGAGGTTTCTGATTGTTGAAGTTTGAAGTTTTTCTGGAAGCGAATCAAGACTCAAGAGGCTTCCAGACTCCTGGTTCCTTTTCTTTATCTCACTATATATTTACATTTTAGTCCCTCTCATAACCTAGTATTACAAGTATACCCATACATATCAACACTCCCCCTCAAGATGGGCAATGTATATCTATCATGCCCATCTTGTTACATGAAGTTACACAATCTTTTACACTTAGCCCTTTTGTTAGACAATCAACAATTTGTTTTTCAGAGGTTACAAATCCTAGGCTTAAAATTCCTTCATCAATCTTTTCTCTAATGAAGAAGCGGTCGATCTCCACATGCTTGGTCCGACCATGTTGAACTGGGTTGTTGGCAATGTTAATAGCTGATTTGGTATCACACCAAAGCTTCATAGAGTCATCCTCTATGATTTTCAATTCTGACAGGAGATTTCTCACCCATAATAGTTCACATAGGCTTTGTGACATAGCTCTATACTCTGCTTCTGCAGTGGAACGTGATACCACTGGTTGTTTTTTACTTCTCCAGCTCACCAGATTACCACCAACAAACACACAATAGCCTGAGGTAGACCTTCTGTCATCGAGACAGCTCCCCTAATCGGCATCACAGTAACCTTCCATATTCAAATGCCCATTTCTCTTGAACATCAACCCTTTGCCTGGATTCCCTTTTAAATATGTTAAGATTCTATAGACAGCATCCATGTGGTCACTCCTCGGGTCATGCATGTATCTACTGACCACACTCACAGCATACGTTATATCGGGTCTTGTATGGCATAGATAGATGAGACGTCCCACAAGTCTTTGATATCTCTCTTGTTTACAGGATGTCCAGATTCAGCATAAAGTTTGTGATTTTGCTCTATTGGTGTAGTGGCTGAACGACACCCAAGCATACCCGTCTCATCCAATAAATCCATAACATACTTCCGTTGTGAAAGCATGATCCCCTTAGAAGATCTCACCACTTCGATCCCCAAAAAATATCGAAGTTGTCCCAAATCTTTAATTTCAAATTCGCTTCTTAAATTCTCCTTCAACCTCCTGATTTCTGAAGCATCATCTCCAGTGATAATAATATCATCAACATAGACAGCTAGGATAGTTACATGTCCCTTGGAATGTAGATAGAACAAAGTGTGATCTCCATTGCATTGCTTATATCCCATAGTGATCATTGCACGTTTAAATCGGTCGAACCATGCTCTTGGCGATTGTTTTAGTCCATATAGAGATTTTTTTCAGTCTTAGTACCTTACCTTTTGTTTCAGCAGTAGAGAATCCAGGTGGAATCTCCATATAAACCTCTTCCTTAAGATCTCCATGAAGGAATGCATTTTTAACATCTAATTGATATAGTAGCCAATCAAGGTTAGCAGCACAAGAAATCAATGTTCTCACCATACTCATCTTTGCAACTGGTGCAAAAGTTTCATCATAGTCAATTCCATATGTCTAACTATACCCTTTTGCTATCAGCCTTGCCTTGTACCTCTCAACTTTTCCCTCAGGATTCTATTTCATAGTATATACCCATTTGCAATCAACCACCTTCTTCCCATGAGGAGCAGGTACAAGCTCCCATGTGTCATTCTTCTCAAGTGCTGCTAACTCTTCAAGCATTGCTTCTTTCCATCTTAGATCTTGTTTTGCTTCCTTCCAGTTCTTTGGGATTTGAATTGATTGCAGAGTTGTCATAAATGCCCGATATTCAACTGGTAAGGACTCATATGACACATAATTACTCACCTCATTGTTATGTTCATCTTCACCATAATCTTCAAAGGCATATCTTGCAGGAGGCTTACCTGCATTACTTCTTGTCTCTCTTCGTAGAGCAATAGGTAGATCAATAGAATGATTTATCATTTCTCCCCCTGACTCAGATAATTGTTCACTCCCATTATCGCCTGGGTGAACTTGATCATCTTGACCTCTTTCAACTTCATCAACAGTAGTGATGGGCTGTACATGGGCGTCCCTCCTTCTTCTTGTATATACCTGCAGACTTCTCCTTGGAGGAGGTTCTTGCTCTCTCCTCTCTTGTTCAGTATCATTCACCACCACTGGGTTTGAAACTAAACCATCTACAACCCTCTTCTCATTTACTTGAGGTTCACCTTCAAACCCCACTTTCTCATCATCTTCTATGGTGACTTGAGAATCTAGATCTCCAAATAGAGAACTCAAATCTGTTTTCTCACCATAGAAGGGAATTGACTCTCTAAAGGTCACATCCATACTCACAAACATACGGCATTCAGATGGGCTCCAACATCTATATCCTTTTTGTCTAGATGAATACCCCACAAAAATACATTTAATAGCTTGAGAATCCAGCTTTCCAACCCCTGGTCTATGGTCTCTAACAAAACATGTGCACCCAAAGACTTTAGGTGGAACTAAGAACTCATTTTTCCGAAATAACATCTCACAAGGAGATTTCATACCAAGTATCCTTGAAGGCATATGATTTATCAAGTGAATGGCAATCACAACCGCCTCATCTCAAAGAAATTTGGGCACATTCATTGTATACATAAGTGAGTGAGTTACCTCCAGGAGATGCCTATTCTTCCTCTCAGCCACTCCATTTTGTGGTGGGGTATCGGGGCATGAAGTCTGATGTAGAATTCCTTTTCCTGAAAGAAAGCTTCGAAATTCTTTATTTACATATTCAGTTCCATTATCACTCCAAATAATCTGAATGGAAACGCCAAATTGATTCTTTACATAAACATAGAAGGCCTTAAAACATTCAAGTACTTCACTTTTATGCTTCATTAAATATAATCATGTCATACACGAATAGCAATCAATAAAGGTAACGAATTATTTTGCACCATTTATAGCAGTGATCGAGGAAGTCCACACATCTGAATGAATTAATACAAAAGGTGATAAACTTCTTAAACCCTTGCTCACATATGAGCTCCTAGTGTGCTTCCCATACTCACAAACATCACACATTAGATTACTCTTGTTCACCTTAGACATCTCATGAGGAAACATTGTTCTCATGATATCAAAAGATATATGCCCCAAACGACAATGTAACAGCATCACCTTTGCTTCATCTTCACTAGCTGATAGAGCAAAATAAATTTCTTCTCTTGTCTTCCTTCTATCAAGATATCAGAGCCCATCATGATACGTTCCAATACCAAGATTTCTTCCCGTCTTCCTTTCTTGAATTAAGAAATTATCACAATCAAGAAGCACTTGGCAATCCATTTGATCAATTAAAGAGCTTAATGAAATAAGATTCACAGGAAAGGATGGAACATGTAATACTGATGATAAAGTAATAGATGGTGTGCATTGAACTGTCCCAAAACCTCTAATAGGGCGAGAGGTTCCATCCACAGTTTTAGTTGTCCCCTTATAAGAATGTGAGTATGGTATGTATGATATAAATTCATTTTCTTTGCCAGTGACATGCCTTGATTCCCTAGAATCTAGTATCCAATTAGACATACGAGTTTGGTTAGATATACCTGAGCTTGAATGGGCAACATTGGCCACATTATCACTTGAGGATGACGCTTCTTGAGTGTCCAGTTGAGAACCCTTTCCAGCCTCTTCCCATTTTCTGAATTCATCTAGCTCATCTTGTGGGATTGTAACTGATTTTGTTGCACTCTCATCTAACATTGTATGATTAGCTTTGAAGTTTGTTCTTCCTCCACGACTAGCACCTCCACGACTAATACCACCTCTTGGCACACCTCTGCCTTGACCCCTACCACGATTTTGTTTGAGCGGTTGAGGGCAATCACGAATCAAATGCCCCTTATCACCACAATTATAACCAAGTCTAATCTCTTGAGACCCTGCTACCACATAAGCTTGACTTGGTGAATTTAAGGTGTTACCCTTTAACACCTTGAGTCTTGTCTCCTCCTGTGCCATAGCAGCAATGGCTTCCTCAAGACTAGGGAGTTGAGCTTGATGAAATAAGGCAGCACGTCTTCCTTCAAATTCTGGATTTAAGCCTCTCAGAAACTGAAGAACCCTCTTTTTCTCCACCCATTTCTTCACCCAGGCAACACATTCAGAGTGAGGTAACTCAATAGGATCATAGTGGTCCAAATCAGCCCACAACCGCTTCAATTCTGCCACATAATCCATCAAGGTTTGCTCCCCTTGTTTCAGATAATGTATTTTATCATCTGTATCTGCTAACATCACATTCCCGACACCTGAATACATACTTGCAAGAGTCTTCCATATCTTTGAGGCAGAAGTAATAGTATCAACAGAACAAGCAATTGTAGGGGTCATAGAACTGAATAACCAAGTAACCACTAATGCATTAGTAGCATTCCAATTCTTCCACTCACTGCTCGACTTATCTCGGGGTTCAGTTACCCCCCTATTAATGAAGCCCTCAAGCCTTTTTGATTGCAATACTAGAAATGCTCTTCTAGACCAAACCAAATAATTTTTCATACCTTCTATCTTGATATCAAGCGGCATCAACTCCAATTTTTGAACTTTATCAATCTCTTTACTTGAGGACGGGATTTCATCCTTCTTCGCAGTGAGTAGTCCCACCAATTTTCCAAGAACCTATTCAATCCCCTGATTCTCTGCCATAATTTAGCTTCGCTCGAAGTACTAGCCTGGTGTCCCTTTTACTCCACCAGGCAACGAATCAGCACTCTTTTTCCTCTTTTCACCAACACAGAGCAGCAGGCTCCTCTTCCCTTCACGTGCACACAACAACACACCACCACAGCAACTTCTTCTCCCTTTCACTTCACGAGCAACAGAGCAGCAGTCATCCCCTTCACAAGCACACAGAAACTCACCACCAGTATGCAGCAATTGCAGCACCTTATCCTTCCCCTTCACCAGTACGTAGCAGCAGATATCGACCACCCCAGGCACCCTGCTCTCGAGTGCCCAGCCTGCTCCACCTCCTGGACTCCACCTGCACTGTCCAGCCTCCTCAGGGCGCGCCCACCACGTTCGTCACCAGAGCAGCCGTCGAAACCTCCTCCTTCAGGCCGCGCTGCTCCTCCTCCAGCCGCAGCCTCTACTGCTGCTCCTCGTTGCCGCCGGCGTCCACCGCCACCGGATCGAGGTGCGGACGGCGCGGACCCACCTAGGGTTTCGTGAGCCCGCGACTCCCCTTTGACACACACTGTCGGGCTCCACCTCCGCAAGCAGGTGCTCGCCCTCCTCTAGGTCCTGCTCGCCGGCAGCGTTACGTCGAGCCGTACGCCGCCACCATCGCCGCCAACACCATTGCCAGCTCTGATACCATGTTGAAGTTTGAAGTTTTTCTGGAAGCGAATCAAGACTCAGGAGGCTTCCAGACTCATGGTTCCTTTTCTTTATCTCACTATATATTTACATTTTAGTCCCTCTCATAACCTAGTATTACAAGTATACCCATACATATCAACACTGATGTTGTATGGTAATGCACCAGTAAGGAAGTTCTCAGAGAGATCTAGTGTTACAATATCACCAAGATGAAACATGCTTGATGGTACTGCTGAGGTTAATTTATTACGAGACAACCAAACATATTGTAGCATGCTAATGTTTCCAAAGCCTTCTGGGATTGGTCCAGAGAAGTTGTTGTCAGAGAGAGAGAGAAATCCAATCTTTCTTAGCATCGAAATCTCGGAAGGAATTGGTCCAAACATTCTATTCTGGGCGAGGTTAAGATATTCGAGGTTATCCATCACCATAATAGATTCGGGAATTTCCTTGGTAAGCTGATTATTCGAAACATCAATGATACTGAGATCACTCATGTTTGACAATGTATTTGGTAGTGTACCTGTTAGCATGTTGTCGTTAGCATGGAAGTACTGCAGTTCTCTAGACTGGTTGTTCACAACATGGTTTGAGAAGTTGCCAGTGAGAGAGCACATTGATATGTCAAGGTACCAAAGATGCCTACATTTGGAAACAGACTCCAGGAAGCTAATGTCACCATGAAAGTAGTTTCCTCCGATACCCAAAAGGTAAGAGTTCCAGCGTTTCCTAGAGTGTGTGGAATTGGTCCAGTCAATTGGTTGGTGTCTATTCTTAGGTATGATAATTTCGATAAGTTGCCAACGTGATCAGGAAAGAAACCTGTCAGCTGATTCTTTGAAAGGTCCAAATTTGTTAGTTGCCTCATATGTCCCATTTCCCATGGTGTCTGGCCTGTCAGCTTGCACAGTGAGATATCTAGTGTATCAAGTCTGGTAAGATTGCCGAGTGAAGCTGGACTTGATCCGACAAGGCGATTCAAACCTAAGGAAACAAATGTGAGGCCTGACAACATTCCCAGCCATGTAGGCACAACTCCTGTGAAGCCATTCTGTTGTATGTAAATCATTTCGAGGTATTTGGAGGCTGAAAGTCCCGATGGAATTGGTCCTGTGAAGTTGTTTCTGTAAAGGGAGATTATTTGCAGCATTGGAAGGTTGAAGCTTCCATTGTTGTCAGGGATAGGACCATGTAGCTTGTTTATCCCAAGCCCCAAGATTTGCAATGTTGAAATATTGAAAAGTTGTGGTGAGGCATTGCCAGAGAACTGGTTGTTTTCCAAGTTTAGAAATTCTAGTATGGGCAAGGAGGATCCAATATCCTGTGGTATAGATCCTGTGAGGCTATTGTTTGCCAGGTTAAGTACTTGAGTGACCGTGTGTTGTTGAATAGATAGTTTGGTATGGGTCCAGTGACGCGGTTCCGTATCAGATTCATGTACTCCAGATTACGCAGACTTTGGAGCTCAGATGGTATCATTTCTGAGAGGTTATTACGGCTGAGATCAAGTATTTGGAGGCTGGTGAGATTTCCTATGGCTGCTGGAATGGCGTTTGAAAATCTATTGCCTCGGAGAGCAAGGACTTGAAGCCGGCATAGCCTTCCAAGATCAGAAGGGATGGCACCAGTAATGTTTGTGTTGGTGAGGTTGAGGACAGAGAGAGAAGAGAGATTACCAATCTGATGAGACAGCTCTCCCTCAAGAGGCATGTCTGACAGCACCAGCGCGGTGACTCGCTGCTGGTGCCGGCTGCTGCACGAGACGCCCACCCAGTCGCAGAAGGACGTCCCGGTGGTCCAGTTGCTGCCAAGGATACCATGAGGATCGGTAAGCTTGGCTTTGATGGACAGCAGGGCAGCGAGGTCGGGACTGGTAGCATTTGGCAGTCGAAGTGGCCACCGCCACCGCACATTGAGGTGAAGGCAACCATAACAAGACAACAAAGGCAAAGATGCGAATGGCCATCTGAATTGCTAGAGCTGCAGCATGCAGTTTGTGCTTCTCGGTGCAGATCTATACATCTTTGTCTTGCTTAAATACTTATCGAGCTGAGTAGTGAATTTCAGAATTTTTTCTGTACGGGGGTTGATCAGTTCAGCCTTCTTCAGCGATGACTTCCATCCTATGTTAGACACGGCGACTTGACTCGGCTCCGCTGGTATCTGGTACAGATGTTCTCATCTTCAGGGGAACACATATAAATAAATAAACCATCTTATAGCTAGACGGCATGAATTTTGGCAGAATGCCTACATTTCCATTAATCATATAAAGTAGGCGGCTTAAAGGGCGTCCAAGTTAAGCTAACCATACCGTGGATTCTAAAAAAAAGATAAATTTTAAAAATTCTCATGATAATAAGAAACATACTAGTACAACACATGCTCACTCAGAGACTAGAACTTTAGACAGATATATAAGTATTTATTTACATATGGCTAAGAAAGAGTTACTTATAATAAATTGTATGATTACTCTAGCTAGTCTATATCCAGTTATGATAAACTTGTTATATGTTTTGGCTGTTTTGGCAAGGGACAGATTTACTTTTTTTTCATTCACATTCACAATTTTATTTTGCACCACATCCTTATATACTTGTGTTGACGACGAATTTAATCCGTGTCAACACATCAACGGGCCTTGACACCTAAAGAGGTTGCTTGATCAACCTACAACGCAGCAAAAACATAACGTAATCGCCCAAACCGATCTAGAGACTGATAGAGCCGATGTAGAGCTCGATCTTGGCTGAAAAGGCTCCCGACCCACCTCTGAAAGGATCCGTCAGGAGAAAGCACGTGGAGGATCTCCTAGGACCAGCAAGGCCGCCTAAGATGCCAATGAATCTCATCGAGAGAAGCACCGGACAGCAGGTAGAGGGTTTGAAGAGAGCATTGGGGTAAAAGAGAGGTAATTGGTATTTGTGTTTGACGATTGATTAGATGGGACTAATTGGCCATGTCCTCTCATATATATAGAGCGAGGTGGTCTTATCCCAATAGAAAATATCTCTAAGGCTTAATCTCCAAGTTTTCTACTTCCAAAAACTACCCAAAACCGACTTAGCTACAAGTCGGTTCGGAACAGACCCATCGGAAGTTCCACCAGAAGTTCCGGTCTCAGACGGGAAGTCTTTGCACGCATGTGGACACCTCACTTCAGCCAACTACCAGAAGTTCCGGTCCTTGGACCAGAAGTTTCATCGGAAGTTCCTGTAGTTCACGCATCCTTTCATAGAAGCATAACTTCCTCATCCGGACTCTAAATTGAACATTCCATATATGTTTTTTGACCATCTCGACGAGAGGAACGCAATGGTGAAGTCTGTTTCCACTTTTGATAATTTCTCAAAATGGAAAATTTTGAGTGTCAACATATGCCCCCTGTTTTTAGGTGAATGATGCATTGAACCTGAAAACACCTATCAAAAGATAACTGACCAGCATGATACCCATCACACCGGCTAACCAGTGACTTAGGATGATGTATACATCGGTCATTTTGTTCTAAGGGCGATATATGTATCGGACATTGCCAAATTTGCTTACATGATAGAGGCGATTTTCAACCGCCTGCGCACCACTATGCTCCGGAGAAGGTTTATATTCAACCCACTCTTTACCAGGCACCCCTAGAACCTCCATGCCCATCATAGCAACCATAATAGTGGAGAAGTCTTTTAGAGGATCTTTAAGAGGATCAGAACATGCAAGAATCGACTTGATTGTCTTAGGAAACATTGCAGCCGATTCGAAGCTTGTCGAGGCACAAGCAGCAGTAACAGTCGGCTTAGCCGACTCCACAGTCGGCTTAGCCGACTCCACAGTCGGCTTAGTCGACTCCTGGCCGGGTTGGACAGAAGCAGCAGGACAGGCCGACTTAGCCGACTCAGCAGTCGGCTTAGCCGGTTTTACATTGACAATCAGTTTAGCCGACTGTGAAGTTGGCTGATCCAACTCGGCATGGGCAGCGCCCACTTCGATGATCCTTGGTAGAGTTTCTTGGGGATTCTTTGGTGGAACTTGATTTTCTATGATCCCAAGGGCTTCTCTCTTCAGTCTTGTGTTTCGGGCACGCTGTAACTTCCGATTCTGAGTTTTATCCAATCTTATGGACACCACTTGGGTTGACTATATCTTGGATCTCTTGGCGGCTTCTCTTTCTTTTCTTCAGTTCTAGCAATCTTCTCAAGATCTTCATATTTCTTCTTTGATGGATCTTGCCCCCAGTCACAATTGGCTTATTATTTTCAATAACGGGGATGATCATCGAGCCAATTGTAATGCAAGGCTATGAGATAACTCACAATGGAGAATTTGGTGGTGGAGTCATAACCAACTGCTTGTTGTTCTTATCTTCACGCTTTGGTGGCGTAGACTCTCTTTTCTTCGCGGGTCAATTCTCAAAATCGGCCTTTTGTTTTTTGTACTTTGCCAAATGTTGATCGAAAGTACAAAGTGGCTTGACCACCGGCTTCTCGCTTTTCTCTTTGACTTTCCAAACTCCAACTTCAGGCTTTGCTAAATGAATGTACGTAAATCATGAATATCGGAAGAAGTGGAGCTGCTGGAAGTCTGGGAATCGGCTAGGCCGGCTTGGATAGTCGGCTTAGCCGATTTGGCTATAATAGTGTGGGAATCGACCTGGCCAGACTTGGGAAGTCAGCCTAGCCGATTGGGCTGACCCGGCCTGGCTGACTGTAGCAGTCGGCTTAGCTGGCTCAGGCTGGACAGAGCTGGAATCGGCCTGGCTGATTGATGCAGTCGGCCTAGCCGTCCTCTATTGCGCCGATTGCCCTTCATGCCATTGACATGTATCTCCTTCTGAATTGGCCATATCGGTTTCAGGCGCCGAAGAAACTAATATGGGTTGTTTCCTAAATACAATCTTGCCATGTTGATCAAAATAACAAAAGGACAATCTCATACCATGAGGTATAGCGTTAGCTTCCCCTAAATTGGTTTTATCGGTTTCAGGTGCAAAAGAAATCAATATAGGTTGTTTCCTAAACACAATTTTGCCATCTTGATCAAAATAACAAAAGGATAACCTCATACCAGGAGGTACAGCAGCATATGACGATCCATCACTTCCCATGACCCAAGTAATAGATGAAAACTGGAGTTGACGCTTGCCTTCCCCAGCGGAGTCGCCAAAATATGTTGACGATGAATTTGATCCGTGTCAACACACCAGCGGGCCTTGGACGCCCAAAGAGGTTGCTTGATCAACCTACAACGCAGCAAGAACATAGCGTAATTGGCCAAACTGATCTAGAGACCGATAGGGCCGATGTAGAGCTCGATCTTGGCTGAAAAGCCTCCCGAACCGCCTCCGGAAGGATCCGTCAGGAGGAAGCACATGGAGGATCTCCTAGGACCAGTAAGGCCACCTAGGATGCCAATAAATCTCATAGAGAGAAGCACCGGACAGCAAGTAGAGGGTTTGAGGAGAACATTGGGGTAAAAGAGAGGTAATTGGTATTTGTGTTTGACGATTGATTGGATGGGATCAATCGACCATGATCCTCTCATATATATTGAGGGGGTGGTCTTATCCCAATAGAAAACATCTTCAAGGCTTAATCTCCAAGTTTTCTAGTTCCAAAAACTACCCAAAACCGACTTAGCAACAAGTCAGTTCAGAACAGACCCATTGGAAGTTCCACCGGAACTTCCGGTCTTAGACCGGAAATTCTCACGCGCACCCGCGCGCCCGATTTCCGTCAACTACCGGAAGTTCCGGTCTTTGGACCGGAAGTTCTGGTTTCCATCGGAAGTTCTGGTCTCAGACCGGAAGTCTTTGCACGCACGCGGACGCCTCACTTCAGCCAACTACCGGATGTTCCGGTCCTTGGACCGGAAATTTCATCGGAAGTTCCCGTAGTTCAGGCATCCTTTCATGGAAGCATAACTTCCTCATGCGGACTCCAAATTGAACATTCCATATATGTTTTTTGACCATCTCAATGAGAGGAACGCAATGGTGAAGTCCATTTCCACTTTTGACAATTTCCCAAAATGGACAATTTTGAGTGTCAACAACTTGAAATATCCAATTAGTTTAAAACCTTACCATTCACTGTAGTAGCTCTACATAATTTCGTCATATATCTTACATAGTAATGAATCTATATTTGTTTTTTCAAATTTCATTCTTATTGACTACTATATACTATATACAGACTTTTTTCCTTGAGTTAGAGTTAAAACTCTTGTTATTGTATCTTTTATTAACTCCTTTTTTGCAATTTTTAAAATAAGAATTTTAGCTCATAGAGTATGTTCTCAAATACTACAATATCATAAGCAATCATTTCAAACCTGCTACATGTGACCTGCGGCTAACTGTTGGCGGCTTTCTTCAGATTTTTCTTTTTCCCCGTTTCCTTGACCAAATGCAGGATTTTTGGAAACCCCCGCAGTTGGTAACACGAACCGGCAATGATGACATTATTAATTAACGGTCATAGTTCAACGCCTTTCACTTTCAAGGAGACAGAGGTAACCACGATGAGGAATTAAGAACCGGCGGCGGTATGAGTACAATTGACAGCATGGTCCAGCGATTGCACGAGAGCCTTTATGTTCGTTTATCTGATTAACTCCTGTCGCTGTAAACTGTGATTAACATAAACCTGTAGGCAGAGGTAGACACCCCTCCTCTGTAAATGCATAACGCTGGTCTCTGAAAACTTTTGTCCTAGTAATGGTTGAGTCCTGGTGTACACTTTTCTTGGTTATATAATCTGCCCATAACGCTGTAAGTTGTGATTAACATAAACCTTCTGTCTTGTATCGAATTACCGGTCGGAATTCTTGGTCCCCCCAGTTGAACTTGAACCATTCAAATAAAAAAAAACAGCCTGCTTGACCGTGTACATAACTTTAATATTCTTCTCACTTTAATCCGCGAGCTTTTAATCTATTTCTTGTATAATATGTCTATCTAGCGCAGTCGGCAGCTGCTGTGCCGCCGGCTGCGCAAGGTTGTCCGCTAGGCATACCGCATAGCGCATACACCACGTCACGTGAAGACTAAGAAGGAAACTGACATGACAACAGAAGGATCGGCATTGCTCCGCCAGTGGCGGCTTCAAGGCTGATGGTAGGTTTAGCTGTTTATTGCTTGTGTTGTGTCCTAGTCCTAGGATGTGTATTTATATTATAATAATATTATAATATATTGTATGGGACTCTGAGTGTACACTGTACAGCCATTAATTAATAATATTCTTGGTTGGTTACGAAACAAACTATAACTGGTCCATCAGCATCAATCTGGACTGCTGCACACTAGTAACTTCATCAAGTAAAATAAATAATAGAAATTGGAACAAGCTTGACTAGTTCATAGTAAATTATATGCATAAACACCTTCACCAACACATTATCTTAATAGATTTGTGCCTAAATTACGATTATTAAAATAAACTAGTCTATCAATCTATGCTTCCACGCGTACTAACTTTGAAAATCGTATTTATTTAACATATGTTAACTAATAAAAGTTAGTTCATACAATTAATTTCTGTTTCAATAGGGAGTTGCAAAAATGTGTAAAATTGGAATTAGCATGGCTTAGATAGATTGTCATGGCATAGGTAATGATGTAAAATTAGTTTCATTCCACGATTGTGTGTCTTCTTTTCCTTTCTCTGATATGGTTGACTTTGTGTAGTATATGGGTGTGTTGGATGTCCCTCTTTAGGAATTGAATGGTGCGGATAACAATATTAGAAGGTTAATTCATTTGCAATAAAAATTAGTAACATGATGGAGTATTAGATATTGAGTTGTGTACCTTCAATTGTTCCAACAAAAAATTGTTGCCTTTCTTTGACTTGTTTGATGAAATTTTTAAAGATGTCTTGAGAGTCAATGGTATTGATGCTTGGCTTGTCATGTGTTGGTTTTTTATCTTTTCCTTGGTGAATAGATGTCTTTGAGGACCAAATTTTGCCCATTTTAAATGACCCTGTTTTGGCTTTTCATTGGCCCTTGATCAAGGTTGAGTTCTCTGTTTTCTCTTCTTTTTCTTCATTTTATTTTTGGTGAGTTGTTATGTATTTTGTGTTCACAATGCACTCATTAAAGGGGATATTGAGCACACATGCATGGTCGATGTGTACGCATGTGGTTCGATTTGTGATGAGTGATTGTCAACATGAGCAGTGATTTAGGTTGAGTTGTTGAACTAACTGAGGCATGAGTTTGGGTTGTGCAACATGTCTCTTTGCTTGTGGTGCATAGGTGTATGTGGAGCTGGGAGACATAGGTCGATAGTGAAGGTGAAGGTCAAGTGGGTTTGTGCCGATGGGCTAGGAGCAATGAAGGATAGACACCGGGGCAATGAAGGATAGACACCGGGGCTTGGCAGGGCCGTACCTGTGATTTGGGAGACCCTGAACGAAACTCGTGATGTGGCCCTAAAATTTATAAGAAAATAAGATAACAAAAGTATAATTTTACTTCATTTTAAAGTTTGAAATATACGTTGTTCAATTCTTGCAGTACTTAGAACATATCAAATCTTGATGCTAAAATAATACAAAAGTACTTAAGCAACAAACTGGCCATATGTTCTACAGAAAAACATCATTCTCCTAGTATTCTTTGGAATGGAGTCTTCAACTATATCTTTATACTTGATCATCTCCAAGATATTATTTTCAAGTGCTATAGTTGTGAATCCATTGAGTCTTTCTTGTGTCATTGCACATCGCAAGTAGGACTTCAATATCTTGAGTTTAGAAAAGCTCCTTTTCTGCAGATGCAACGGTAACGGGGATGCAAACTCTGTACGCAATAATGGCTTTTGCGAAAGAACCATGTTGTTTCAAATATTTTAGAATATCAAGAGGTCCCATAGATCTACCAATATGATCTTGAACGAACTTTAACTCCTATTGCAACATGCAAAGCTTTTGAAAAGCCCGTTTCTCTGTACTCGTTGAAAAAGGATATTAGCTCTTGTACATTCTAAATGGCAGTATCAATAATCATATCCTTTGCTTATAGCCGCTTGCTAATCAAATTAACAACGGATAATAGTTCATACCAGATGAGTATTGCCACTGATGGGCCATTTAATTTCTACTTGGTGGAATATGTACTAAATTTGGAGGCTTCATACGAGATAAATATTGCCACTGATGGACCATTTAATGTCTACTTAGTGGTATATGTACTAAATTGGAGGCCCTAAATATTTGGAGGCCCGGAACATGTGCACACTTTGCACCTACTGATATACGGGGCTAGGCTTGGATTGAGGGACTGAAGAAGCCGAGAGACTAACCGTGGGTAGCTGACACTTGGGGTCATCAACAAATGCAGGAGTACATGGAGAGTGGACTGTGTTGACCAACTCGCAATGGACGGGCAAGTCAAGCAGAGGTGATAGAGGACTTGACGACCGACGATCTAGGAGGACGGTGACACATGTCGAGTTTGTGGGCGAGCATATGGAGTACACTACCCGCGAGTGGTTTGGGCCTCAAAACCACCGGTGGATGTTTTTTGGGTTTGGGCCTCAAGACCCGGGTGTGTGTGTGGCTTCGGAGGGAATTGGAAGCAACATGTGGTGTCATCACGAGGCTTGTGTCAAGGCAAAGCTAAGTCATGAAGGGCGTGTGGCCATTGGATTAGCAAATCCCTGAGTTGGACCATAATACCTTTTGGGGTTAGGTGGTTTGCTATAATTGCATAGGGGTCCATTGGGAATGTGAAATAGCCTCTATAAATAAAAGTCAGTTGCGCCAGTCGCTGTGTATCTCTCAAGTCAGTCTTTATTTCAACTTTTTTAGGGTTTCTTCCTCTAGACAATTGTAGTGATCATTAGATGATCTAGCCAAATATTCATCTATGTAAATCAAATCTTGTGAACCTATTCTAAGTGAGGATGGGAGGACCTCACCTCGTTTTATCCTGTGGGATTCAAGATCTAACTTCGTGACTTGTTTTCTTCCTCTCCTGGTTCCCCCTTCTCCTGTTTTGCTTTGATTATTCATTTGAGATGTTTTAGGGTGGTTTTGATTCATGTGAGATGAGCTTGTACATGTATTGATCCTTTTCACCAAGCAAATATATCTGATTCCACATGAGTTCATATATTGGGACATATTTTGTTTTTGGGAGAAAAGTTCTTGCATGAGGTTTGTAATTTAGGTGATTAGCTAAGTTTATGGACATGATCTCTTAGAGATAGCCTCCCATCTTCCTTGTGACCATCTGGTTCAAATATTGTGGAAGTTGGTTTCAATTTATCTAATAACTGATTGAATTTGCATCTAGGCCTGCTGATTTCAAGGGCACCGATGCTTAGTTGAGGGCACGGGATTCAAGTACCGGACACGATCTTTGCGTGGTCGTGTTCTTGGACACTCTTAGTTGCACTAGCATAATCAGTGTGCACTGGTTGGGTGCATTAGTTAGCAGCACCATAAGTGTCTGGTGTGTGTATCGTGGCACATGTGTAGTCCTTCGCTGGTGGCTTCTAGTGTTGTTTTTGAACTGTGGTGACCTGTGTATACCGGATTAGCTGCATCAGACTTGGCATCTAGAGTGCTCCGCTCACCTCATAGCAGCCGAGGAGCACTAGAAGTCACCGATGTATTGAATGGTGCTACTTGGAAAGCTGTCGTCACTCATGTTTGTTGCCGGTTCGTTCCTTGCACCATTCTAGCCTGCTCGGTTGTGGTTTTGAAAGTTGCTAGATCCATCTCCTTACCCGTTAGCTTGTTGGATTTGTTTCAATCGTGCTTTGCCCTTTTTTGGGGGTTAAATTGGGGACAACGACTATATCTTTGAACCCTCTGGTCCTCATTTTCAGTCTTTCACTTAATCCGATATACCCACGCTTGAGTTAGAGAAAGTAGTGTAATTTAGCATATCTTATGTATTTTTGGCTGCTTGTTTATAATTCTTCTTACTTATCTGCATAACTTAGGTGGTTCATGGTGTTGGAATTGATCTCTCCACCAATCGGCCTGACGGTCAACTAGGTCCTTGACCTGCGTCCTGATTGGGGTGCTTAGCCTAATACTTGGCTAATGGATCCCTGTCAACAGTGCCTATAAGAGGAGGTAGGGCCACGGGCGCTGTTGACGAGGTTCACTGTCGCTACCCACATAATTCTATAGAAATCCTAACCGATAAGGGAGGCGTTGCTAGTGATAGGAAGTCCCACCGGCGTCGCCGGGCAGCTCCATCACTCTTCCCCTACCGTCGATGCCAGTGTGCACCTTTATCAATGAATGTGATGGTGGCATCCGGATCCGATGATATGTCTCTCTACTCCATCTCCCTCTCCCTCTCCCTCTCTTTGATCCGTGTGCACCATGATGATGCACCATGATGTTATGCTTCTGTTTATCTCAAATTAGAAAAACAGCTCGCTTGATCTACACTTAGAACTATCATGGAAATTTAACACGTGGAGCTCTGGCTGATGTGATAAGTGATATGTTTGATGCGTATTTAAGCTGATTTTTTACATACTGCCATTGATCACACCTCGAGACTCAAATGTGTCACGCTTGAGCCGTCTCGTATTACTGGTATGGTTTGAATCATGTTTTTTTTTTGAAGCAAGCTGAATTTTAATCATTCGCAATATTTCCGTTTATTCCAGTATTGTTTAGTAACTGAAACAAAATCTTGTCTTTCCTAGTTCAGACTCAGAATACAGGGGAAGGGCAAGACGAATAAGCGTCTTCAGGAGGTGCTGGGCCCAATTATCTGAAAACCACCAAAGGTTAGCTCCTGGGCCCACATGCAGAGATAACAGGAGCCAGGACCGTGGGCGTATGTAAGCCGGAGTGGGTGGCCAGAATCGCGCCACCTCGGAGCCCAGGATTTTAATCTAATCCAAAACCCCTCTGGTCTCACTGCCCTGCTCTACTCCATTTGCTGCTAGCTTTGGTTACTTTCCTCTGCTTATCCTCCGTTCATTCTCCCGTGCATTTCCAGTCTCTCAGCTCATCTAATCAGCTGCAGAGCTGCTCCAATGGCCACCTTGTCCGCCATCTCCGCCAAAGCCGGCTACTGCAAGGCACCAACCCTGAGCTGGAAGGTAAATACTGAAATACAGCTAGCATCTCATTTTGTTTCATCCTTTTTTTTTTTTTTTGCGCTTGTTTACATTACACCACTGCCAAGCTGTGTTTTGGTTGGTGTGTGGACATTATAACCAGTTGGTCTTGTTCGTGGCAAAATTTTCTACAAACTTAGAGTTTGCAGTACGTGTGCCAGTGTATGAAATCACATATATTCATATATCTTGACTGAAAGGCAATGTGTTGTGTGGACGACACCGAAGCTAGCACTTTGGCAGGTTTGGGTTCTAATTCGTTTTCTGTAGGTTTGGAGAGATCGGCATGCCGCATGCACCACTAGAAACGTAATGCGCCACTAGAAGCGTAATCAGCGAGGCCAATGTCGATGGTTTTGCTCGAAACCAGGGGGAGATTCAGAGTCATATGCCGATATGCGGTACTGTATGTGTGCAAAGTTCCATTTTTATAATAACACGGAAAAGCAGCACCAGCAACAAAAGCGTAGCTAGCTAGAATCCTTGTAGATCCCGCGTTTGTCGGCCACTCGAACAGAATATGAACGTTGCCGGTAGAAGTCATCCCCTTCTTCAGATCCTTGTCCTGAAGAGGTACGGTCAGCAGGGGTGCAAAGTGGAAATGGTAGTAATTGGTACATCCACCACGTTCCCTTTTTGAGGTGCATAATGTCGGTAGTACTTAGAGTATTTAGGTTCAACATTACTGGTTTCAGACCTACTCGTTGCATACTCCATCTGATGTGCGGTATATATGCAGTACAGTACAATTTTTGTTACATTCCACCTGATGTGCTCCCTCCCACCATGAATGGCTGAATCTATTCTCTGCCTCTTTTAACTGAAACTTGCAGGGAAGCAGAGTTTCAGACCGGAATGTGGTCTCCATGGCGACCACCACCCGAAGAGGAGGCCTCCTCGTCTCCCTAAGATCCCCTCGGTTTCGCGTCTACGCGGTAACGTTTCATTTCATCGATCGGTTTCCTGTGCATGTACATCTTGACCTGCTGCAATGCAAGACAAAATGTTGCTGCCTGCAACTGCAAGTGCAAGTGCCAATTCCTTACATCTTTCATCTGACTGAAGAACTGTCTTGTACGCACAGGAGAAGGCGGAGACGGTGAGCAAGGTGATGGACATCGTGAAGCAGCAGCTGGCGCTGGCGGCGGACGTGGGGCTGACGGCGGAGTCCAAGTTCGCGGACCTGGGCGCCGACTCGCTGGACACGGTGGAGATCGTCATGGCGCTGGAGGAGGAGTTCAAAATCACCGTCGAGGAGGACAACGCCCAGAACATCACCACCATCCAGGAGGCCGCCGACCTCATCGACAAGCTCGTCGACCAGGACCCAGCGGCGCCCGCGGCATGAGAGTTCGTCTGAGACGAGACGACATCGAAACACGAACAGTTCATAGTCGTTGCCCAGGATAATAAGGGCGGATTGGTCCAAGAGCTGATTGATACCTGCCACCATCGTCGTTCCCAGGATTTTCATCTGTTTTGTTTCTTCTTTATTTCCCAGCATTAGCTAGTGTCGTCTTTGTTGTTCGACGACAAACATACATTATAGCCAGCTCTCCTTTTAATTTCCGCAACTTTTTAGCTGTGTGTGATGACAGGGTTCTTTTTTGTTAGGAGAAGATGATTGATGAACGTGTTATGCACTACTCCTAGTGCACATGATCGATTTTTGCTTGCAACTTTTGTGCCCAACGAACCGGAACGTACGTGTTCAGGTTAGTGGCGTATATGCTTAGCTGTGACAGGCTCCAATAATCATATCAATACATAGTCTCCAAAACTCCAATCATAAACTGTGTTAGGCTGTCAGCTTTGTTTCTGATTTCTGAAGGATTCAGAATACTTTAATTTGGCAGTGATGCCCTACTACGGGCTAACGGTTAACAAAACACGGAGCCTGCAACCCATTTGCCCAGCATTGTGTCTTGTGAGGGGCGTGCAGCACCGCAGCGGAAAGCTAGCGGCTGAGCTCCTCTCTGACAGACTAGATGAAACATAAATTCTGTGCTTTACTGCATTACGTATTGGTAGTGAATGAATTCAATAAACGAGCCCTTTACATAGAGAAGAATATAAGAAGGTACATTTGTAAGAGCCTGCTCAACTTATACCTCTCTAGGCCAACAAAAGTGTATCTCATGAAACCTAAAAAAAATAGCGCGCTATTTCGCCGCAATAGCACACCGTTGTAGCGGCCCACAGCACTTGACGCGACGATATTACTCGTTTTTGCGCTATACGCGCTAGCGCGCTATCTCGCCGCTAAAACGATTTAGCACCATAGCACCGCTAATTTGCCGCTAAGCCCGGTTTGCTTGCTGGCCTAATTCTATAGCCCGTGATTTAAAACATGACATGAAACATAGTTAATAATAATTTTTATGCATTCCTCCCTACAACTAATTATTTCTACCTATACACACTAGTATACAAATGATTTTTACTCATAGTCAAGATGATCTTTGGAGCCTGTTTTCAAAACCATTGCTCTGCTATCAATGGTAAAAAGAAGTGATTTTTAAAACTGTTTTAAATCTGTTTATAAAAAACGATTTGTAGGCACGGTTCTCTTAAAACAACCATCCTTAAGAAACTTTTTCTCAGGTTGGTTTGTTAGGTTCACCATTACTAAAAATGATACCATTTAGATTTAAAAAAAATCATTTAGAGGTTGCATTTAAAAAATGATATTATTCCTAAAAATATTTCAAAATTCAAAATTTGATTACTTTATTTATACTAGCAAATACGCTCGTGTGTTGTAATGGGAGAAAAAAATAAAATAAATGCTTTGATAATTTTTTTATAATGACCATCACATCTATAATATAAGTTAATGCTAACAATAAATAACATTGTCATGTTAACCTGTATCTCAATAAAATACACCTTGGCATTTTTTTCTTATTTGGAAAATGCATAATTATTTAGATATGAATATATCATAACTTTATTTTTTTCATACTACCCATGTGTTTCTCAGAATAAATTTCAACCACTGTAGCTTTTTTTATGCTTCATATCAACCTAACAAACTTCGTACTTTCTTGTCAACTTGTCAAGGGTCTATCCGCCAATGATCATGACGGGAGACATCTCTTGATTTTTCACGTGAAAGTCAAAATTTTTATAAATATATTTTTTGGGTTTCATTATACAATAATCTACAAAGATTTTGATTCATTAAATATTTAACTGGATGTTTTAACTCACCTATAGACAAGCACAACTTAACAACATTCATAACGTCATAGATAGATCACATATTTATGAACCTAATAAAATTGGTTTGTTTTTTTTTTTAATTTTTGTGATGATTTGTTGTGAATTTTGTAAGATCTTTGTTGTTAAAAACAAAAGAAAAGGATAAGTTTACATTGGCTTCGTGTAGTCCATAACAAAGTTAGCCCGACTTAAAGTATTCAGAACAGGTTGAAAAAAAAACACAAAAAATGTCCACTTGGTTCTAAACATTTTGTATCAGGAACCCCGATATATTTCAAAAGTTATTAATTAATGTCCTCGCACCTTTATTTCTCTCTAGCATCTTTAAACCCTATAATTGTTTTCATTCTTTTCCCCACTCCTAAACTAACGTAAACCCAAAATAATATGTAGAAGGCGGATAGAAACCTCAGAGATGGATATAAATTTTGGTAATTTATTATTAGGTATAGATATAGAATCCTAAATGGTCTCAAACAAACTTTTTGTGTGAACTACAAATTTGTAGACCTCCTCAAGCTATACAATTTTAATACAAATTTTGTCTTTTCCCTACTTTATTTTTAAAAAGTTATGAATTTATTTGTGACTCGGCTCTTTTTAAGGATAGTTGACTTACTCACCCACCATTGAAAATTGATTTCTAAGTATGATGGTCTTAACAAAACCACCCTAAAATTATGTACCTATTTTCATATGTGGAAGTCATAAGTAGCTATCCCTAAAAATTTTATTTTCAGGGACAATCTTTTAAGTCGACTGTCCCTAAAATATAGTTAACCGTTATTGAATACATATTTCCAAGGACAATCGACTTAAAAGAACAGCCCATGAAATTTAACCGCACTTGCTTGCTCCCCGCGCCTCCGTCGACGCCGACACAGCCCACGGCCCCCACCTCCTCCTGGACGGGCGCCATTTTGAGGCCGCCCCCCGGGAACCAGCAGCGCCTCCTCCCCGCTTGCAACGTAGCCGCCGGAAACGCCAGCCGTTTGAAACCGATCCGCTCTCACGCTGCCGCCGTGGGAGATCAATAACCACGCGCCGGGGCCAAGAAAGGAGGCGAGCCCAACGCCGAGGCCAAGATGAACAGCTGCGCGCATCTCGCTGCCCGCACGCTGCTGGCAGCGCCGTCTCCATCGCCCTGCATCGCCGTCCACGGTTCGTCTTAGACGGCGGCATGACGAACCCTAGAAGAAGTTTTTGTTTATTTTACAAGAAGATAATATCAAACTATACTAATTGTATTATTCAACCCAAACTATACTACTCAAATCATTAATATCAAATTACCGTATTATCCATGATTAGAAAAAAGAAATACAGAAACGGAATTACCATCTCCCTTTATTTGAAGTCCTAATTATCTGAGTTTAGGAGGAAATGGGAGGAAATTTGGCGCATATGGCCAACCGACCATACACACGACAATTTCCTCCCGTTTCCTCTCTAGCATTTCCTCCTTTTTTCTCCGGCCTTTCTAACCGTCACATCGGTCGGCGTGAGCCGTCGAATTTTTCCCCAATTATTGTAAAAAATCTCTATTTTCAGACAGTTTGTAAGCTATAAGGATGAAAGTGGTGTGGATAAAACTTACCGACCAGATTTGAATCTGAAATTTTAGGATATGGAGAATAATTTTAATATTCATGTGGATACAAATAATTTGAATCCGATTGTACGAGGATAGATTGTCCCCAAATTCTATGCGGATGCGTACCAAGAGGAATGAAGGATTTAGAAAAAGCTTGTTAGTAGAGAACACTTATTTTGTGCTGTGGCTGTTTCATGTTCCAATTTTTGAAATGAGAATTTGCTGGATGTTATTACTTGTTGGTTAATAACTTCATTTGTGAGTGAAGATACCATGCCAGATATTAATTTTGTCGGTGTGGTAGCAACAATATGAAATGCAATGCAAGATTATTATCCATTTCTTATTCTTGGTTCTTTACTAAATTATTTTTTTGACAAACATAAAATTCTCTATGTATGCACGTATTACTTGACTATTTAAATCTGCCCCTGATCCGATTCTGCTCCGTATTTATACCACGGCATTTGAAAAATCTGCATCCACATCCATATCGTATATTATCCACTCAGCTTCAAATCTGACAAAAAAGTGGATTAGGATACAGGGAGCATTATCCGCTCCGAGAACAAGGAAAAACAAGAGGCGTGACACACGAGATGATGGGGGAAGTCCTTGTCCCTTCTTTCCGTTTTCAGAGAAGGGTTGTGGTTCACCCGAATCCTAGAAGAAACATGAAGGTTCATTCTTTCCTATGGTCAGTTCACACTAAAATCGCCGAGAAGATTCTGTTTACAATGACGTACTACTGATTTTGTTCAACATAATACAACACGCTTACTCTACCTTAAACTTAACTAAGAATCTTGTCTTCCACTAAAAAGCAATATTTAGCCAAAATATGAACTATCTCGAGTTTGGTTTTCTCCATTATTTTTGTTAATTGATTTGCTTGTCATTTTTTCTTGATCCATTTGTTTGTCAGATTGCACCGATATCTGAGCTCGATTAAGCATCCTAAACGAACTATCAATGTAAATTTACCTTTTCTATTCCTGTTTCAAGGAATATGGAGCCAAGTTGCTAGCCAAACACCAACACTACTAGATTGGTTTCTTACAGATGAACCAATCATAGATAGAGCTTCAGTTAGTTGTTATATTGCTGCCCATACTACAAGTGGTTCGGTCATGAAATAAGTTGTGGGTGCTGTTGCTAGTTCCCAAGTTGATGTTACGCATTCATATAGTGAGATGGAACCAGATACCTTACTAAATATGGGAGCATGCCTATCAAACAATGAAACCACAACCATGAACACTGATGGAGGATTGCATAGCAGGGTTTAGGTAGAAGAGTAGCATGTGTTGAAATAGGGAATGAAGTAGTCGTTGAAATAGGGAATGAAGTAGTCACTTTGTTGAAGACTATTCATAGCTCGTGTTCGTACACATAATGTTGTTGAAAATGACACTGTGCCTAAGGCCCTCCAATGTTGAGGGGTTGTGCTCCTTGGTGTTCTCTAGTGGAACCACAATCCAAGGACAGAGTGAACTAGGTTGACTCAACCCCAAACAAGAATTAATTGTTGAATTAGGTTGACTCAAAACAAATTTTTTTGACAAAATCTAATTAGACAAATTGAATTAGTATTTGGGTCAATCAAAGATAATGTGACAAAACCAACATCATGACAAGTAAATTTGGTTGACTTTTGCCGCTATATTTATTTGTCATTGTTGTCCGTTTGTTTTGAACAAACTTAACAAGTCGAACCATGCATATAGATATAGAGCATAAGAAGAAGCAAATTCTAAAAAAATAATGGGTAACAAGGGCGTGCTCAGTGGCTTATCCCCGATTTGAGCCACAGAAGCAATTAGAAAACAACGTGAAAGAGTGTGGAGTGTCTTGCATGCTATGGGATATAATTCTTTTTGGATGATTTTTGTTTCGTAAAAAAAATTCTTTTTGGAGAACGTGAGACTCTCTCTCTTCAAATCAATAGGATATCACCTGGACCTAGACTAGCTATTTGATTACCGTTGGGGTGCAGTTCGATGTAGCTACTCCACCGTTAGAGCTTCCCCAACGCTCCATGCTGGCGTACTGCCTCAAGCTCCACGTCCGCGTACTGTAGCCGAATCAAAAAAGGTGGTGATTCCGCAGACCTCCAAAGCCTCTTGCAGAGGAGACGGTAGTCTCATCTGACGAAAAGGGCAGGCAGCTACCGGAGCGAGCGTTACAAGAATGGGGCAGCGCTGCACTGATGAAAATACAGACTAAAGCTAGAGCAGATGACCAGAGAGAACGTCATGATCCTGAAAAGTGCAGACTGCAGATCACGCAAGGCGACGTGAAAAATAGTGGCCCCATCTGCTGCTGTCTACGTAGGTGGAGGCAAATTTTTTCATGGGGCAGTTCGCGTACTGCCAGCGATGGGGGTGCCCTTCGTACAACATTTCTGTACAGCATTTCTGTGAGAGAGATCTGTAGCCAAAGCTGCTGCTGCAGCCAAGCAAATGGACAGGTACAGTAAATGCAAAGCAGCCGCAGCAGGCAGGACTAGCAGTCAGCTAGGGAATCCAAGCCGGAGCCGTGACATCAGCCTACACCCGCGCCGCCATCCATGTCGTATGTGCAGCAGCCCCGTGCAGCGCACCCACCCAACTCGACCAGCAAGACGACGTGTCCGCATCCATCACCGTCCAGCTCAAACCCCGACGGCCGGATCCGACCCGGCGTGCCCTACATATCCGACCCGGCGTCACCCCCTCCTCTCTCCTCTCCTCTTTTTCCCCCAACCTGTCTGTCCCGTCTCCGTGTCCTGCTCCGCCCCGCCCCGCGGCGCCGCGCGTGCGCCCCCGATCCGGCGGGTTCCGGCGCCGCGCCCGTCGATTGGCGCGATTCGTCTGGCAGGGAACCGGCTCGCGCCGCGGATCGAGGACCGGGGCCGCCGGATTCGGGCGCCCGCCGCGGAGGCGCGGACGAGACCGAGGCGCCGCCGGAGTCTGTGACGGGAGCTAGCTTCGCCGTGGTTGGTTGTGGGGGAGGAAGGGAGCGGCGGGCGCGGTCTCATATGCGCGTGACGGTCACGCCCAGTGACGAGGAGCGGCTGGTCGGCTTGATGGCGCGGGAGCGGCCGCGGTCAGCGGTGGTTGCGGCGGGCGGGGACTTGGTCACCGCTCCCGGCGGCGGGGGCGGGGGCGGGGGCGAGGGGTCGGACGGGGACTCGGCGGGGTCGATAGAGGAGATTTCGGCCGACGACTTCAGGAAGGATTCGCCGGCGGCGCTGGGCGGCGGCCCGGCGGCGGCCGGGGCGGGGCCGAGATCTAGGTCGTGGGTGGCGGCCCCGCCGCCGGCCGTGGGGTACATGGCGCGGAGCTACGGGCACGCGTTCAACAGCTTCGCGTGGTCGCAGGCCGTGCGGAACAAGCCGCTGGGGCTGCAGCCGCCGGCTGCTGCTGCCCCGGACGACGAGGACGAGGTGGAGCACGCCGTGGAGGCCGCGTCGGATGGGGAGAAGGAGGAGGGCGAGATTGAGGAGGACGAGGCCGAGCCTGCCCGTGCGCGGACTGAGACCATTGATTTGGACGCGGACACGCAGGAGAAGTCGGAGTCGGGCAGCACCAGTGCTGTGCCTGCCCCGGCTGCTGCTGAGGAAGAGGAAGTGAACCTTGATCAGCGCGTCGGCAGTATACTAGAGGAGCTCGAGATGGTCTCCATTGAGGAAGCCGAGAAGTATGGACGGACATATGCTGCTTCATGTTTTCGCTGAATGAACTAAGGCTTCGTTTTCGGACGAAGACTGAGGAAACCGGTTGTAATTGCTGCAATGTTGCGCAGGTCGTTTGAGGGTGCGTGCGGACGGCTGCATGCCTGCTTCGAGAACCTGAAGCCGCTGTTCCAGGAACTGGAGAATGGGAGCCCGATGGCTATACTTGAACCACTCATGCAGCAGGCGTTCATTGGAATTGACACACTCACCACTGTAAGGCCTACACCAAATGTTGGTTGGTACCCTCCCTTGATGTGTAGGGCTCATGCTTTCTGCGTTGCGTTGCTGCAGGTGGCGATTTCGTATAACTTGCCGAGGAGCGAGCAGAACAAGAACACTCTTTTGAAGTATGCAATTGGTCTTCAGCTAACTATTTATTTACAGATGAAAACTGCCACTGCTACTTTTGTAACTGACACGATGCCCATTGAATGATGTAGGTTGTTGTTCCACATAAAGAACCGATATTCAGACATGCTGACACCTGAGCAGCGAGATGAGGTCAGTAATGTCTCCATTCTGTTTTGTTGCTTGTGCTGAATGCTGAAGCCGCAACCTCAAATTTCTGTCCTGTTCCTGTGTATCAGTTGGACAGCCGTGTGAGGAAGTTATGTTTTGGAGAAAAAGACAATGCCAGTGACACAAGTACAAGTGGCACCAATGCGATAAATGTTTCGGCTCCATCTGGCCAGGTTTCATCCTCAGGAGGACTGCCATTTGAATCAGGTGCAGCAAATCCATTTAGTAGCTTGCCGAGGATGGAAGTACCTTCCAAAAGGATTAGTCCCTTGTTGGATCTTCATGCAGATTATGATGAGAACAGCTTACCCTCGCCAACCCGGGATAATGCACCGCCATTTCCTGTGCCAAAGGCTATTGGCTTCGGAGCATTTCCAATGGTACCTGAGAAATTATCTTTCCCGGAAAGAGCTGAGCCTGCAAAGAATTCGTTATATCCATCCTTAAATGATCCTCTAAAGGCTGTCTCCTCATATCAGCAGAAGTATGGGCAGAAATCTGTATTTCCAAGTGATGATCTACCAAGTCCAACTCCATCTGGTGATGAGGGTAAATCTGCAGATAAAGGTGGTGACATATTTAGTGAGGTTTCCAGCTTCCCTGTTCCAAAGAGTATTGCATTACCAATACCAAGTACAAGCCAGATGCCTGCTTCTCAACCTAGCACAGTCAGCAGCAGTGGTAGTAGTTATTCATCTGGTCCACCTGGTTTTGCTAAACAAATTGAGCAGCCAGTTGCAGGTCCAAATCACGCAATAAAGGCAGCATCGAAAAGTAGAGATCCGAGGCTCAGGTTTTTAAACCGTGATTCTGCTTGTCCTACAGATGCGAATCGGCGTGCAAACTTTTCAGAACTGAAGGATGGGAACTTGTGTGGAGCGTCAGATGGTAACCGTAAACACAAAGCAGTTGATGATCCTCAGGTGGATGAAAATGTGTTAAAAAGATTTAGGGGCGGAACTGCGAATCCTAGAGATATGCAGCCTACAGGGAATCCCAATCAGCTTATGAACATTAGAGCTCCTACAAATAGTAGTGGTATCAATATGAAAACTTTGCAACCCCCTCAAACTACTGCTCCGCATGTCAGTGCAGCTCCTCCTGTCCCGTTGCCTTCTATGTTGTTAAAGGACATTGCTATGAACCCGACATTGCTTATGCATTTGATCCATATGGAACATCAAAAGAAGTCAGCATCAGAAACTCAGGGTGGCATGTCTAGTGGGATGACCAACAATGGAATTGCAGGCACTGTTTTCACACCTGGCAATGCTCCGAAGACCACAGAAGCTGCACAAGTCCCCTCTGTTACGCCACAGGTTCCAGTGCAGACACCACCTTTGGTAAAGCTCTTTGTACTGTAATCATCTTCTGTTCATACTTGTATACATCATTTATTTGCTTGATAGCTATTTCCTCTGTTCCAAATTGTAAGTCACTTTGACTTTTTTTTGGTACATCCATTTTGCTATGCATCAAGATATAATAATATGTCTAGATACATAGCAAAATGGATGAACCAAAAATAGAAAAAACGACTTACAATTTGGAATGGAGGGAGTATTTCTTTTGGATTGATATATTCTGTATTTTTTTATTGTGCTTATTAAGGGGCTATGAATGATTAGAACCTGGGGTTGTCTCTTGTGATTCCATGTTAGCTTGGTAGTCAATAATTAGGCGTGCTATCTTTACATTTAATGCCAGCTCTTTTTAGAGTATTTTACTAACTTCAACTTTTGCTATTTCTGTAGAACTCACAAAATGATGCTGGACCCGTTCGTATGAAGCCCCGTGATCCACGGCGCATCCTACACAATAACATAGCACAGAAATCTGATGCAATGGGCTTGGAGCAAGTGAAAACTAATGGAATCACCCAGCCAGACTCTCAGGGCACCAAGGACCAGACTAGTTCAATGCCTTCTCAACCAGCTTTGCCGTCTAGCATTGCAAGACCATTCGGCAGCACAAAACATCTTGATCCTGTCTCTAATTCACAGTTAGCTGCTACAGCTATTATGGCTCCTACACAACAAGCTTTGGGCAGCATAAATAATGTGGACCCAAGGCTACCAGTTGAACAGAATGGACAAAATCCTGATGCAACAACAAATGATGCTTCTGCAACAGCAGTTGAAGCTACGCAGCCTGTTAGCCCATGGGGTGATCTTGATCATCTCCTTGATGGATATGATGATAAGCAAAAAGCTCTAATACAGAAGGAAAGGGCAAGACGAATAACAGAACAGCACAAAATGTTCTCAGCACGGAAGCTATGCTTGGTGCTTGATTTGGATCACACCCTTCTTAATTCTGCAAAGGTATATTGATATTTTGGCCAATGAGGCTGTGCGTTTAAACTTGTTTAATTATTTATCTGTTCATGCGGCCCATACCTTTTCAGTTTATAGAAGTGGAACCCATTCATGAAGAGATGTTACGGAAAAAAGAGGAGCAAGACAGGACAATGCCAGAACGTCATCTCTACCGTTTTCATCATATGAATATGTGGACAAAGCTGAGGCCAGGAATATGGAACTTTCTTGAGAAGGTTTGCTGTGTTTGATCCTCGTTTTTTTTGTTGCAGCGTTAAGTTTTTCTGATCTGATGTTCATTTTTGGCCTGTGATGATTTGTGCAGGCTAGTAAACTATTTGAGTTGCATCTATACACTATGGGAAACAAACTGTATGCTACCGAGATGGCCAAGGTTCTTGATCCTACCGGGACCTTGTTTGCTGGACGAGTCATATCAAGAGGTGATGATGGTGATCCTTTTGACAGTGATGATCGAGTGCCAAAAAGCAAAGATCTGGATGGGGTACTGGGTATGGAACCTGCAGTTGTGATCATAGATGATTCTGTAAGAGTCTGGCCTCATAACAGGAACAATTTGATAGTTGTAGAGAGGTATGCGTCAATGCTTTCGTTCTTCCCAATGAACTGTTGCCAAGTGCATATGCCTAATCCCCTTTTCCATATGATTTTCTGCAGATACACCTATTTCCCCTGCAGCAGACGTCAATTTGGCCTTCCGGGGCCATCACTTCTAGAGATTGATAGAGACGAGAGGCCTGAGGATGGTACACTTGCTTCTTCACTTGCGGTATGGTACTTCTTCTCAACATATGAACCAATGTGTGAACTTTTGTTTATACTAATGTGGTTCTCGTTCTGGAATTAGGTCATTGAGAGAATCCACCAAAATTTCTTTTCACATCCTAACCTTAACGAGGCTGATGTGCGGAGCATACTAGCATCTGAGCAGCGGAGGATCCTTGCTGGCTGTCGTATTGTCTTTAGCCGGGTTTTCCCAGTTGGAGACGCCAGCCCCCACTTGCATCCTTTGTGGCAGACTGCAGAGCAGTTTGGTGCAGTCTGCACAAACATGGTTGATGATCGGGTCACTCATGTTGTTGCCAACTCCCCTGGGACAGACAAGGTGAATTGGGCATTATCCAAAGGCAAATTCGTGGTGCATCCAGGATGGTGAGGAACATTTCTACTTTATTTAAATGAATATTTTATTTTCTATTTTATGACCTTATATTTCTAACTTCTCAAGATAACCCATCACTTGATTGAAATTCTGTATCATGTTTGCCATAAACAGGGTAGAGGCATCAGCTCTGTTGTACCGGCGCGCCAATGAACATGACTTTGCAGTCAAATAACACCTGCCCTGAGCCCCACCCAGCTCATCATATAGGCTCCAGGGAAGATTTCTTCTCGGGATGGGATATGTTGATGGTAACATAACGTGATTAAAAAAACCATAACATATCTAAAACCGGACCATAGTAAGAAGGAAAACCACCACCAAAAGAATTCCTGGACTTTAAAGAACGGTAACGAAGAAAACACCTTATGAAAGCCTGGAAGAAGGGGACTGGGTCTGTGGTGGATGTCATCACCGAGGTGGTGAATATTTGGTCAAGATGTTTTTAAGAAAGAGCCAGCAAAGATGCGCGAAAAGGTGAAGATGAGCAGATGCTCACCACCTACGTCTTTTGTAACATGTAAAAGTGGGGTGCAGTTTTGGCAAGAGTCCTAGGTTCAGAAATGTTGCTTCTGGCCAAAGGGATCCGGGGAGGTTTTTGCCGTTTTGGTAGCTGCCGCTGGGGGCCCATGGAAAGTGTGACCTGAACTGACCACGGCGGCATGAACCTTCGGGGCAGGGCATTTATAGGATGGGTTTGCCGTGTCAGTTGTACTTGTCTGTGTTAGCGGTTGTAAAGCTGGTTCCGTCTGTGCCGTCGAACGCTGCAAAAGGCACGTAAAGAACCTTTTGTGAAAGGGGTTGAAGAATCCATGGCGTCAGAGAAGAACGCAGAGGTGTGATGGGTTGGTGGAAGGTTGTTACGAAAAGGAAATAACGCGTGACAGGCGAATCTAGGGCGTTTCTTGCAACTTTCAGCTTCATGCGTCAAGAAAAAAGTACTTATGATCTTTTGAACGACATAAAGACATTTTTCCTGTTGTAGGTAAAATTTAAATTATATTTTCATAAAAATCTCCTGATTGAATTTAGAATCACCATTTTTGCACCACCACATAACCATGTACACTTATAGTTAGATATACTTGGTTACCATTTTTTAGAACAGTCATGTCACATTGTCACTCCTTGACATGACTATACATTATTGCTCAAAAAAAAAGACATGACTATATATTAGAGGACTTTAAATTTTATAGAAGGCATGGTGATACTTAACTTCAAAATTGCTCAAACTTGGTGCAAGCGTTAGGGAGGAAGGCTAACTCTAAAGCTCCACACTCAGTTGCCAAAAAAAAAAAAAGATCCGCACTCCTCTAAAGAGGCCTAAAAGTAGAGTCGTCTAAGTATAAATACAACGTCGTAGAAATACTGTTGTTGGCTATTAGTCTCTCTGTTTTAAATTATAATTTATTTGACTTTTTTAATCTTAAGTTTTGACCGTTCGTTTTGTTCACAAAATTTAAGAAAATGTAGTCAAAGTCATTTTTGAAGATCTTTTGTTAATAAAGCAAGCTACAATAAAAGAATAATATTTTAACAAGTTTTTGAATAAGACAACTAGTCAAATTTAAGATAAAAAGTCAAACAAACTATAATTTAAGACAGACTAGTATTTATTGAAAGAGTTTTATATGCCTATGCTTTTAAAGCAATGTGATACATGGTTTTGCTTGGGTTACCAGCTACAATCCCCGCCCCCCCACACACACAACTAAAAAGACTAAACGTCAAATGCTCCCCCCCCCCCCCCCAGGTACAAGGAAACAATGGGCCGCTGATTCCCCTAACTCCAGTGATCTTAGCTCATGGACTAGAGTCACGTAGATTGTTATAATTATTGATCCATCAAAGTTTTGCTCCCACGGGTTTGTGGTGCAAAGAACACTAATAATTCAAGGCTTTGTATTTGTGATATGCTTTTGCCAATCATGAATATGGTACACCATTGTCATTATTTCTATAGTCTTTCAGTGGTTCCACGTCTTTTCTAAAGATTTTTCACCTTCCAGTGTTTGATTTAACTTTTTGTATTTTTTTAATTTAGTCTTTTCGTGTTTTAGAGAAATCTCTTCTCTATTTACAACTAAAAATTGTCAAACAATGACTCTAGGTGGTAGACGAGGTACGTTGTCCTGCTTTGCTCTACCACCCTGGTCAAACGAAAGGGGGCAAAGAGAGCCTCCTACGGAAGATGAAAGGAATTTCGTGCCAACACTCTATGTCCAACTTCCATTGCTACGGAAAACTCTAGGTATATTCCTTCACCATAATCAACGCAATGTCTTCTATTTAATAATTTCTATAAAGGATAGACTTTTAGTGCGTTAGTAACAAAAGATCGATGTTAGATTAGAAAATTACTTTGTTTTCAACACTTTACAAGTGGGCAACCATTTATATTAGAGATGTTACTACTTTCACAAAGTCATCATTAGGTCTCAAAGCTATTTTGCTTCAAGTAGAAACCTCGAATTTTATTGAAAAAGAGTTTCAGTGGACAAAGTGTTACATGTTCATCGACCTTGACTTTGGCCACCGCTTGGCCCATCCTGAGATGGTCAAACCTATATATGTTTGGCAGATATGTTGCTTTGATTTTTTTCGAAATAGATCCATCCGAAATGTCTCAAATAGTCTGCCTTATTCTAAAGTTCTCGTAGATTCAAACTCATTTTGTTTTGTTTCTTCTATCTAATTCAAATATGTTAGCTTATAGGTTGGCCTGAATAAAGGGTCCACATATTTCTGACTAATGACTCACTATTACTCACATATGTTGATTTCTTTGGCATTTAGAACTCTCTTTACTAAAATTGCAGAAATACGATCGAAAAGGGTGTGTAGTTTAGATGCCTCTATCAAATGACATCAATTCAGATTATAGGGAATTTGAGGGATTACACAACATTGGTCAGACTGGTATATATCATTGATGTTCCGCGTTGTCTACTTTTTAAGTTTAGTGTTAGTTTTGGTTCATATTTGTGGTAGATTATTGTATTAGGACTTAGGAGACTGATTTTTTTCTTTATATTGCCTCCATTGGTATGTATACGGCATATGTGATGTGCTTGAGCAAACAAAAGGTATATAGATGTGCCCATCAGCTTGATAGTGACATAGTGTTAAAAAAAGCTAGTATTGGCTTGATTGTTTTTAATTTGTTAAAATTTGGATTTAATAAATTTTATAATAATCTTATTGTTTTTAAAATTTATTTTTTTCTGCAGTGATGACTAACCAACAAAGATCAGACTGGAGGTCTATATCAGCAGCTTTGTTCAATGTCTGTGGTGCCAGAGCTCTAATCAAGCAACTATAGTTGGCATGGAACAAGGACATATCAAGATGACAAGGTTCTTTATTGGAGTTTTGAGAAACCGCATATTTTGCACCAGCCAACGACTATCCAATAAGACAGACATGGTGAGCAACCAGTCAAACTAGGTATTCTTTGGACGATGTAGCTTTGCTAACTTTTTTTGGCCAATTGCATTGGAACATATTGTGTAAACTTGATGTTAATTAATCTTCATTTTTAGGTTAATTAATCTACATGATATGTTATCTTCATTTTTAAGGCACATGATATATATTCATGCATTTGTTAATTGTGGATTAGCATGGACCAATTTCTACTGTTGTATGTCAATGACTTCATAAGCTAACACAAAAATCCCATCTACTGCAACAAGAAACAACATGTTGTATTGTGTTTTTAGATTAAACGTTACTTTAATGTTGGTATTTAGCAGTGTTATATATCTTATCATACAATCTATTTGTTTTATTATAAAAAGTTTAGTTATTTCGTAGCAACGTACGGGAACGAATCTAGTGTAGAACCAAAAGCACTAAATATTACGACACTATGATTTCAATGACATTAGTAGGTGTAATAGCCTCCACACCACTTAACCCTACGACACAACTACTACTGTCCCGCCTAACCCAATGAGATGATCCTCAAACTCCCAAGCTCCACCTTCGGATAGTTTTCTTTGGTACTCGGCCAACGAGAAACACAAACCGTGTGTGTGTAGGGATAGTTAGAATCTTGGATGGCGAAGTAACCAAAATAAAAGTTGTAAATGGACACAAGCGTCTCATAGGCACGGTAGTTAAGAGACAACACGCCAAACAAAAGGTTGGGGCTTTGAACGCTGGCCGGTGGCCGCAAAGTGCTCTTTTTTCTTGGTAAAATGGTGTGATTTGTGATGGTACAAATAGGCATTTTGAACTGGCGATATGTTAAACTTTGTACTAGTTCCGTCAAAAAAGTTTGTACTAGTTCCCAACGAGAAACACAAACCGTCAGGACTACTTTGGGGTCAAATCACCCAAGGTAAGTAGCTAACCCAACCAACAGTCACTGTCCTCAAGAGAGTTGCCGGCCTATGTAAATACCACAGCTGGGTCTCTTCCGGGAATATTCTAATCCTCCAAAACGCAATCACCACCGCAGAATCTTGGATATTGTCTCGTTGTTCACCTCCACACAAAGCGTCTCTCACCTTTATAATGTGCAGTTTTCTATGACAAGATCGGTTTAGAGTAGCTGATCCATCTCAATCAGCTGGATCAGTGTACCAGCTGCGTGCCACATTCAAACTGGTGCACTGTGTATTCGTTTGATTATTAGTCCTGTGTTTTCTGTTTCAGCAATAAAATAAATCCGTTGGATGGTTATGTTTGACATAAGCCGGCCGCTCGGTTAAGTACGGTCGCTGTTGGTTACGTTTCATCCTTTTCGCAAGAGGCCTGATCGAATTTGTGCACGTACATTGGTCTCTGAACAATCACCTCATCGATAATCGCTAGTATTTAGGTAACACATAGGTCCAAGAGAAAATCAACCGTTGTACGTGAGGGAGAGGAACAATGGCCATCTCTCGAGCGACCCTATGCTTCCTCCTTGTCATTGCCTCGTCTTTCCTCCTTGCCTCAGCTTACAACAAGAGCCCTGCTGCCGTCGACGATGGCGTCATCGTCTCCGGCCCACACCTCCACTTCTACATGCACGACGACTACGGTAGCGCGCAACCGACAGCCATGCGCGTCGTGGCGGGCAGGTCGCTGGTGCGGCCACTCGACGCGAGCATCGCGTCGTCGCCGCGGCAGTTCGGCGACATCGCGGTGTTCAGCAACGCGCTCACGGCGGGGCCCGGGCGCGACTCGCCCCGTGTGGGCACCGCGCAGGGCCACGGCGTCCGCGTTGCGGAGCGCGGCACCGTGACGGACCTGAGCATGCACCTGGTGATGGACGACGGCAGCGGCTCCTTGGACGTGAAGGGGCGGATCGACATCGAGGCCAAGGCACGGGAGTCCACGGTGGTCGGCGGCGCCGGCCGGTTCCGGCTCGCTCGAGGGTACGTGCTCACGAGAGACTACGGCTACTACGACCTCGCCAAGGGCGGCACCGTGGAGATCCATGTGTACCTGCTGCCACAAGCTAGTGCAATCGTTTGAGGCGAGACGACGTTGATTATATCCCCCGTCGAAATTTGCTAGCTTGGATAGGCAAGTGAGTGGCGTATTAGTGCCTATATATATCTCGCTTGCTAAATAATGATTGCACCAAAATAATGTGTGTGTCTACCTGTGATTTCTTAGTGAATTCTACTACATCATGTATATGCTTCTCCTACATAAATTTGTACTTTACAATAATATAACCTTAGCTTTTGTACTACACGTACCATCTCATATATTTCTCTCTCTGATATATATACTGAGACAAAAATGTAATGGTTTTCACTCTCCCATAGTACGTGTACGTCCTCCACAAGAATGCTACACCATCTCTTGAAGATCCATTTAGTTAAGATGTATCAACTTTATATATAATGAAAGCTATTCTGAACAAATCATGTCATAGAAAACTATGCATTACAAAGATAAGAGACATGTCGAGAGGTGAACAACGAGACAATGGTGATTGCATGTTGGATTAGAATATTACTGGAAGAGACCCAACTCACTATTGCAGTCGGGTTCACGGGCACTCGGCAAAGTCACTTTTGCACTTGGCAAAGGGGCCTTGGCAAAGCCCCGATCCGCCACCTCTCTGATGCTAGAGCTGGATGGCGGTCCCTGGCTCAGATCTGCTGAGATGACGGATGTGCAGAAGGTGGTAGTTTGATGAGTATGTTGCTGGAGGCCTTGTGCAATGTGGTTGATGTGGGTCCATCTCGGCAAGGGTTAGGACGTTGATGAGCTAGATGACTAGGGCTTCTTCTAATCCTAGCCCTTTTCTCCTCATTAGGTGCCTTTCCTCTTCCTCTCTATGGGGCAGCTGGCCGGGTCTTGTTGCTGATCGTCAGCTTGCCGGTTCCGGCAGGAGGCTGACTCTCCAAGAGGCTTCTCTGAGCAGTTCTCCTATCTCATGGCCAATGTCCCTTTGGGCAGTGGATAGGCAGGGATGCTGCTGAACCATCGCCACATCTTATATATCTCTCTGGTAGGGTTCGATCTCCAATAGCGATGATGTGGAGGTTGCATGAGGTTGGAGCAACAGCTTGGACAACGATGTCTACAGATGTTGTGCCCTCCTTGAAGTCATCATTTGCTACTTCTTCTCCTACATGTTGGATTTTATAGGTGAATACCTTTCCTTGACAGGCTAGCTTGTCGACGCTCTTGGCGTCATTTCTTTCTTGAAGGCTTGGCTAGGCAATCCAGTTTACGCCGTGGACCTCTTGACAGCTTCCATGGTGCTTCCCCAAGGTTGATGGTGCTCAGTGCTCCAAGGGCAATGGTTCTTGGTTCTCCAAGTTGTCTTTTCTATTTGAGTTGTCTTAGTTTGATCATTTTCTTCAGCCAAGTTGCTAATAGTTAGGTAGTTGTTATTAGTAGGGTTGATTTGACCAAGTTGTAATTGGTAGCATAAGTTGTGACAATCGAACCAAAGTTCTCTCTATTCACTAAGAAATCGAAGGTAGTCACACGCACCTTTTGGTATGACACAATACATCGCACACACATTATTTAGGAATCGATATATATGTAGGTACTATACGCGCCACTCAGTACTTAAGTCTGCCTGCCATCCAATCATGATCGAACGAGAAGCACCATTAATCGTCTGTCTCCAATCGCTTGCACTTATGGACCCTTATGGCAGCAGGAACACGTCGATCTCCACGGTGCCGCCCTTGGCCAGACCATAGTAGCCGTAGTCTCTGGTGAGCACGTACCCTCGAGCGAGCCGGAACCGGCCGGCGCCGCCGACCACCGTGGACTCCCGCACCTTGGCCTCGATATCGATCCGCCCCTTCACGTCCACGGAGCCGCTGCCGTCGTCCATCACCAGGTGCATGCTCAGGTCCATCACGGTGCCGCGCTCCGCCACGCGCACGCCGTGGCCCTGCGCGGTGCCCACGCGGGGCGAGTCGCGCCCGGGCCCCGCCGTGAGCGCGTTGCTGAACACCGCGATGTCGCCGAACTGCCGCGGCGACGACGCGATGCCTGCGTCGAGCGGCCGCACTAGCGACATGCCGGCGACGACACGCGTGCCTGTCGGCTGCGCGCTGCCGTAGTCGTCGTGCATGTAGAAGTGTAAGTGGTGTGCGCCGGAGAAGACGACGCCGCCATCGTTGAAGGCAGCGCCGTTGTTGTAAGCCGCCGCAACGAGGAAAGATGAAGTGGCTAGGAGGAAGCATAGATTCCCTCGAGAGGTGGCCATGGTTCCTCTCTCTTACAAGTCACAACGGTTGATTTTCTCTTCGACCTATGTGTTACCTAAATATATAGCGATAATAAGGCCGGCCGGGTGATTGTTCAGAGACCATTGTGTGCACAAATTGGATCAGGCCTCTTGCGAAAAGGATGGATTGTCTTGCTATTGTAGCTGGAGTGGGCATTGTTTCCTTATATCGTCAGACATAACCGTACCATCCCACTGATTTTATGTCATATTGCTCAAACAAACTACAGGATTTTATTTTTATCAGAAGAAATATAAATGATCCGATCCATCCAGTATGAATGTGAGAAAAGAGTAGTTCCGGGCACAAGTATGAATGTGGCACGCAGCTGGTACACTGATCCATCCAGCTGATTTCCTCATTGATGTGATGGATCAGCTTTATGTGCAATGGGATGAACCAATCTTGTCACAAAAAAGTACGCATCATGAAGATCAGAGACACATCTAAGATCTCAGGTTCTGCGGTGGTGATTGCATCACTGACAGAGAACAGACTTCCGGTTCATCACACTAATCTAGGATAAAATGGGTTTGTTCTAAGTTTATTGAGCATCGAAGGACCTTTCTCCCGCTGGTGTAACACCAACCTGGACTAAAGGATCTATACTAGTCCTAGTTGGTGTCATAAACCTGGACAGAGCCATGATCATTTAGTTCCGGTTGGTTTAGTTCCGGTTGGTAGGTCCTCTAACAGGTTAGTTCAAAAGGAAATTCATCCAATTCAAAGTCACATTTGTTATGTATGTGGGTGGAATAGTACATGAGAGGCAATTCATGAGGTCTTGATTTTGAACACCATAAGGCATAGGGGTAGAAAATAGTATATTATTTTTTTTACTCTTAGAGGACCTTTAGTGTTAAAAACAACCGGAACTAAAGAGTTATGCCCTTTACTCCCAGACCTTGCCAACCAGAACTGAAACTACATTTTCCGTGTTGGTTTAGAATATTTACATAGGCCGGCAACTCCCTTGAGTACAGTGGTTGTTGATTATGGTTTAGCTACTTACCTTGGGTGATTTGACCCAAAGGTTGAGGTTTATGGTTGTGTTTCTCGTTGGTATCGATGGTAAACTCTCTAGATGGTGAAGTTTGGGGTTTCAGTTCAACTTCTTATTGGCCATTATTGGGTTAGGCAAAGAAACTATGTAACATCCAGAAAAATTCATCAATCAAAATCACTTGCATTAAAACTATTTTCAAAATCTATTTTGAAAACTATAAATTATCTGAGCTCTATCATCTCATTCAAATTTTCATCCACCTCATAAACCTATCTCATTTCTCTCACTCCAATTATATTCCGCGCACCGATGCTCCAGCATTGCCTGCTCATCCCCCACCCCTCTCTCTCTCGCCCTCGCCCCTCGCCCGATGTCCGACAACGGCGCGTGCACCGACCCCACCACCATCGCTGCCGCAGCACGTCCGCGCCCGGGCCCCTCTCACCGACTGCAGCCTCGGCGCGACACCGTGACATGTGGACCCCACCACCTCACCTCGATCGTTGTGCCGTGGGACAAACCTCGCACTACCTCTCCATCTTCCATGCATAGCACCAGCACAGGCAGCACACCCAACTGCACAAAGCAACAGCAACCATACAAGCATTACCTCCATAATTCTTTTACCCCACACACACGTACAATACCACCATCCATATTTTTACCACACGCACTCTAGCATGCAAGTTAGGCACCACCCACGCTACGAGCCACACCGTCCATTGCATGCCGAGAACATTTGCATGCCAAGCACCTTCACCAGAGATGCTCCCCTCACTCCACTGCTCTGCTACACGCCGCACCGTCCATGGCCTCCGCTCTGCAAGTGGTGCTAACAAGCAAAGCATGCACAGGGAGCCACCATTGATGGCAAGCATGCAAGCCGGTGGCACAGCAACCTCTGTTGGTGTAATCGCTGGTTGGAGCAGCTGACTGGAGCCAAGGTGAAGCGAGAAACGCAGAATTCAAATTGGTGCAGTTGGAGCGAAGGCAGCGGTTGGTGATCGCGCTCACGGGCAAGTGGGCGACGTCGTCTAGTACGGGACGGTTGTATCTGTGTGTGTTAGGCGTCGAGTAATGTTGTGAACTTTTGTATTAGCTGGTTAAGCATGTGTATTAAGTATCTACGGTGAGCAGCACGGTATTGTAACCTCTCATTTGGCACTGTCATTCGAAATCTGAGAAATAGCTCTAACCTCTGCGGTTTCAGGGTCAGGGCCCAAAAACTTCTGTGTTCTTGTGTGTTCCTGTGATTTAGCCACCGTGATATTTGGTTCTTGTGATTGATCTTGGTTCTACACGTGGTATTGGAGCTGATCACAGACCAAAGCGTTGCATGCGTGCGTTGATCTAAGGAGTTCGTGATGAGTGACCAGAGTTCAGGGAGCGAAGGTGCAGGCGGCGATGGTCATGGTGATCGCGGTCGATATCATTACCCGCAGTTGACGCCGACCAACTACTCAAGCTGGAGCATCCGGGTGCAAGCCATCATAGAGGATCAAGGTGTCTGGGAGGTGGTGGAACCTCCAGAAGGGACGTCGATGACGCTGACGGCGGATCAGTCCGGCAAGGACAAGACGGCGCGGTCGCACTTGTTGTAGTGCCTGCCTGATGATCTACTGATGCAGGTGGCAAAGAAGAAGATAGACAGAGAAGTTTGGGAGTGTCTAAAGTCAAGATTCATGGGAGCAGATCACGTGCGAGATGCGTGGTTGCAGACGCTCAAGAGTGAATTCGACGCCATGAAGATGAAGGAGGACGAGATGGTTGATTCCTATGCTGGTAAACTGACGAGTATGTCAGTGAGGTACAGCAATTTGGGAGGAACATTGGATGATGCCGCGTTGGTGAAGAAGATGTTCGACACTGTACCGGATAGATTCATTCATGTCATCGCCGGGATCGAGCAGTTCTATGATCTCAAGTCCTTGATGTTCGAGGAAGCGGTTGGGCGTTTGAAGGCTTTCGAAGAGAGGACACGGCAGGAGCCGGGAGTTCTTTGACAGAGGATAAGCAGGTGCTACTCACTCAGTTAGAGTGGGAGGAGAGGCAGTGGAAGGCTAGAGGTGACTCATCAGGGAGAGGGAAGTCATCGGAGGCCGGACGCGGTAGGGGCCGAGGCCGGGGATGAGGCCAAGGCGGAGGTTGTGGCCATGGACAAGGCCGTGACAATGCAGGAGAGGGAGGTGGCAAGAGAGATAAGAGCCATATTTAGTGCTTTAGGTGTAAGTAGTATGGCCATTATGCCAACCGGTGCCCAGGAGCAGAGAAGAAGGAGGAGGCAGCGCACCATGCGCAGGCAGAGATCGAGCCAATGCTGGGGTTGATGCTGGCCGTAGTGGAAGAAGAGCGTGATCCGGAGTCAAAGATGGAGTCCAGGGGGCAAGACCATGTCTATCAGAGCGGGCGACGAAGTGCTGTGAATCTGACAGAGGAGAAGGTGGTGCCTGAGCTGCATCTAGCCAGTGGAGGGGAGTCCACCGGTGATAGCTGGTACCTGGACAATAGAGCGAGTAATCATATGACCGAAGATCCAGGCAAGTTTGTGGAGCTTGATGGGGGTGTCACCGGCAAGGTGAAGTTTAGAGATGGGTCGTCGGTGTAGATTGAGGGGAAGGGCTCGATTCTGTTCAAGTGCAGAGACGGAGAACAATGGCTTCTCCGAGATGTTTACTACATCCCCAAGCTCAAGAGCAATCTGGTGAGTCTTGGGCAGCTCACTGAAATTGGCTGTAAGGTGGATATGGACGAGGATGTCCTGGAGGTGTTCGAGAAAAGGCCCATGAGACTACTGCTGAAGGTGCAGAGGTCTTCAAACAGGCTGTATCATGTTGATCTGAAGCTTGTGGTGGAAGAGTGCTTGATGGGTAGTGTGGAGCAGCCAGAATGGCTGTGGCATGGGCGGTTAGGCCATGCCAATTTCAGAACTTTGAAGATGGTAGGGGAGAAAGAGATGGTGGGTGGAGTCCCAGTGATTAGTCAGCCTGATAAACTGTGCCATCCATGTCTAGCAGGGAAGCAGACAAGCCAGCCATTTCCAAGTGCAACCAGTTTTAGAGCTCAGCAAGCATTGGAGGTGATCCATGTTGATCTCTGTGGCCCAATCACTCCAACCACTGTGCCATCCATGTCTAGCAGGGAAGCAGACACGCCAGCCATTTCCAAGTGCAACCAGTTTCAGAGCTCAGCAAGCATTGGAGGTGATCCATGTTGATCTCTGTGGCACAATCACTCCAACCACTGTAGCTGGTAACAAGTACTTTATACTCTTTGTTGATAATCATACTAGATTCATGCATGTGTATATGTTGAGAAGTAAGGATCAGGCCACTGCTGCATTAGTCGAATATAAAGCAGAAGTAGAGAATGTAGTAGAGAAGAAAATCAAGACCATTCGTTTAGATCATGGGGGGAGTTTCTGTCAGCAGCTTTTGCAGGAATATGTGAAGCAGCTGGGATCAGAAGGTAGCTCATTGCCCTATATACACCACAGCAAAATAGGGTGGTGGAAAGGAGAAATAGGACAGTGGTTGAGATGGCTAGAACTATGATGAAGAGTATGAAAATGCCAGGGAAATACTGGGGAGAAGCAGTTAGGCATGCTATCTATTTGCTGAATAGATTTCCTACTAGAGTAGTGTTGGAGAAAACACCATATGAGATGTGGGTGGGGAGAAGACCACATCTAGGACACTTGAAAACCTTTGGATGTTTGGCTCACATGAAAGTTACTATTCCTCATTAAAAAAGTTAGCTGACAGAAGTTAGAAAACAGTTTATTTAGGTGTGGAAGAAGGCTCAAAGGCACATAGGTTGTATGATCCTCTGCAAAACAAGGTGTTGGTGAGCAGAGATGTCATATTTGAAGAAAATGTGCCATGGAGTTGGAATTTTGGAGATGTGAGTTCAGAAGGTTTCAGTGTTGAAGAAAATGATACTATTCCTATCAACTTGTGGGAATCAAGTGGAGCAGGGGATGTACCTGTAGGAATAGGTGCTGAGACAGTGGAGAATGTGGGTGTTGCTGCAGGAGGTAATCTGGAGCAGTCAGCACAAGGAGATAACATACCACAGCAGATTGGTGAACCATCACATTCAGCAGGTTCAGTTGGAGCAGTGGATCCTGTTTCAGGATATGATTCAGGGCCAATGTATGATATGCCAGAAGGATCAGGAGTGCAAGGAGGGTACAGTTCAGATGAAGGACCTAAGAGATTTAGGGATCTGAATGACATTTATGAAAATATAGATGTAGTTGAATTGCACTATGATTTTGATGGTGAAGCTCTATTAGCAGAAACAGGTGAGCTAAATAGCTATGTTGAAGCAACTGGGAATCCAGATTGCGAGGGAGCTATGGACAGGGAGATTCAGTCCATTGAGAAAAATGGAACTTGTAGATTGTCTAAGCTACCAGCAGGGCACAGGGCAATTGGGCTCAAGTGGGTTTATAAACTAAAGAAAAATGCTGAAGGTGAGGTTGTGAAACACAAGGCTAGACTTGTAGACAAGGGTTATGTGTAGAAGGAGGGTGTGGACTATGAAGAAGTCTTTGCACCTATTGCCAGATTAGATACAGTGAAGTTCATCCTAGCATTGGCTGCAAATAGAGGCTGGCAGGTTCATCACCTGGATGTCAAGTCTGCATTTTTGCATGGAGTCTTAGAAGAGGAAGTTTATGTAAAGCATCTTGATGGGTATGTGATGAAAGGCAAAGAAGATTTTGTGCTGAAACTCAACAAGGCATTGTATGGGCTCAAGCAGGCTCCAAGAGCATGGAACATGAGACTTGATAGCAGTTTAAAGAAACTTATTGTATGGGCTCAAGCAGGCTCCAAGAGCATGGAACATGAGACTTGATAGCAGTTTAAAGAAACTTGGTTTTAGCAGATGCCTGTGTGAACAAGCAGTATACACAAGAGGGTCTGGGAAAGACACTGTGCTCTTAGGTGTATGTGTTAATGATCTCATTGTGACAGGGAATGATCCAATGGAGATTGAGAAATTCAAACAGCAGATGGCTGGAGAATTTGAAATGAATGACCTTGGTCTTCTATCTTACTATCTAGGAATAGAAGTAGATCAGAAGGAGTATCTGACCATCAAACAGACTGCTTATGCAAAGAAGGTGTTAGATCAGTTTGGTATGTGGGATTGCAATGAAACAAAGTTTCCTATGGAACCTGGTATGAAGTTGCATGAAGACAAGCAAGGAGAGAAAGTTGATGCAACAAATTATAGGAAGATGATAGGATGCTTGAGATACCTGCTACATACTAGACCTGATTTGGCATTTTCAGTTGGGGTTGCAAGCAGGTTTATGGAGAAGCCCACAGTAATGCATCTGAAGGCTGTGAAACAGATACTTAGGTACCTCAAAGGGACAACAGAGCTTGGGTTGGTGTATACCCAAGAAGGGAAGGAAGAAATGCTCACTGGTTATTCAGACAGTGATCATGGAGCTGATATTGTTGGGAGAAGGAGTACAGGTGGGATGGCATTTTATCTGAATGATAGCCTGATATCCTGGTGCTCACAGAAGTAAAAGATAGTATCCCTTTCTTCCTGTGAATCTGAATTCATGGCTGCCACTGCAGCAGCAAGGCAAGCCTTATGGTTGAGGAATTTGTTGTCAGAGATAACAGGGAAGGAACAACAAGTGGTGACTCTGTATGTGGACAACAATTCAGCCATTGCACTAATGAAGAACCTAGTCTTTCATGGTAGAAGAAAGCACATTGATGTAAAGTACCACTTTATCAGGGAGTGTGTGGAGCATGGGCAGATAGCAGTGCGCAGGGTCTGTACAGATTTGCAGAAGGCAGATGCACTGACTAAGCCATTGCCGGCCATCAAGCTGGCAACCGTGAGACAGATGATGGGGATTCGAGATCTTAGCTCCTATCAGGATTAGGGGGGAGCATGTTGATGTAATCGCTGGTTGGAGCAGCTAACTGGAGCCAAGGTGAAGCGGGAAACGCAGAATTCAAATTGGTGTAGTTGGAGCGAAGGCAGCGGTTGGTGATCGCTCTCACGGGCAAGTGGGCGACGTCGTGTGCGTCCAGCAGGGGATGGTTGTATCCGCATGTGTGTTAGGCGTCGAGTAATGTTGTGAACTTTTGTATTAGCTAGTTAAGCATGTGTATTAAGTGTCTGCGGTGAGCAGCACGGTATTATAACCTCTCATTTGGCACTGTCATTCGAAATCTGAGAAATAGCTCTGACCTCTGCGGTTTCAGGGTTAGGGCCCAAAAACTTCTGTGTTCTCGTGTGTTCCAGTGATTTAGCCACCATGATATTTGATTCTTGTGATTGATCTTGGTTTTACAACCTCCAGCCGCCTATAAAAAGGCACGCCGAGGTGCTCTCCCTCACCCCTAGCAGCACGCCCAGGAGCGCCCAGCTCACCAGCTCGCTCACTTGCTCTCGCTTCGTCTCGTGTATCCGTATACCGGCCGTACGCACGAGCCATTCTCGACCATCATCGCAGGATGAGGTGAGCAGTTCATGAGCATCCCCTTGCTCTTCCCACCCTCTCTGCTGCCTTCTTCTTGCTCCTCTCATGTCATCCCGAACCACCCACGAGCTCCACGAGCTCTCGGCCTTGGCGTCCGTGCACGAAGCTGGAAGAACACCCATGGCCTTTGCTAGCTTTCTCCCTCTCCTTTCCCATGCATGTGTCTATGACGCATGGGTCCACATCCAAAAAATACATGCACATGCAAGAGTACCATGCACTACCAGCCAAGCCATTTACGTGTACACCTATTTCCCTAATCACGCTTAATCTTTTCACGTGATTAAATTTCGTGCATCTATCATGGTCACATGACACCTCCGATTCCACCAATTCTTATTCCTAAATTCATCTAAAATCATAATCTATCTCCCATAAAAATCTCATAATTTTCATAGCACATTTGTATTTATGTGATTATTTATTTATGCTTGTTTGCCTGTCGCGTACTTTAGCTGACAGAGTGAACGAGCCCGAGAACGAGAACGTCGGAGGCGAGTACCGCGAGTTCAGCACCGTGGACCCGAATGACCAGCAGGAGTTTGCTGATCAGGACGCCGACGGAGGCAAGTCCAGCCCATCCCCCTTTGATGCATGTTGATCCTATTTTTAAACAGAACCCGTAGAAACCGTTTTAAATGTTGCATGTATGATATACGTACGAGTATTTTCGCTGCTAGTTATAACCCGGTTGAATAGCCATCTTTGAATTGATTTTACCTGATAATTACCTTATTCAAACTTAGGAGCAAATAATATGTGATATTATTTTTTAGTATGCTTAAGACTTGATACTCATCCTGGATACCCATCACTATAATTTTTATCAAATACAATGATTTTAGAAAGAAAATGGTGTGAGTCATAAGAATGAATTGTGTGTAATATGAAAGGGATAATGAACCAGTATAGATGGTGTTTACCCACTGTGTTGATGATTCATCTCACCTAACTCAATTTTAATGCAACCACTCGACCCTGTATGCGGCAGGGCTTAGTCTAAATCCCTCTAGTTAATATGAAAATCACCTAGAGGCAGGTGTGCAACAAGGCACTAAGGGTTGTTGGTTACTGAAGATTTGTATGAGATATATAAGCGTTGTAATTTATTATGATGTTGTTGCCTTAGTGTGCCCGTGGTGAGCGCCATATTAGCTAGGAGGGTAATGGCTATGATGGATCTATGCTTGCACTACGGTGTTAAGTTACGGTACCCTACTTGTGATAAATGTGTACAACCTCTGTAGAGTGTAAAATTTATCTGGATAGACGTGTACACGGTATATAGATGGGTTATGGTTTGGTTTCACCAACTGGTTGGGTTGGGATGAGTGTGAACATGTGAGTGAGTATGATTTTGGAAATTTGTTATCTTCCATGTGTTGTTGGAACTGAGGGTTCAGTAGCACTTAAAATTGAGAACAACCCCTTTTTCAGAAATACCGTTATATATGGAAAAATGTGTCTTCTTGCAAAGGTATTTATAAAACAAACCCTGCATGTGTCAAAAGATAGCTTTATGCAAATAACTCTAAGCTTTACCCTTGATATATATCCATATATATTGTTATCCTATTCCGTAGGGTAAGGTTGGATTTGCTGAGCACTTTGTACTCACCCTTGCTTTGTTGAACAGAGGAAGATCCGGAAGCTAAGCCTGTGGCATTGGGATCCGTCAGATGGATATGTTAGAGTTCAATTTCTGTGTCCTTTGGACCTGAGCTATGTTCTGGTTTATTATTATTATCCTTTATTTTTATTGCCCTCGTTTGGCAAGACTACTGGACTGAGACTTATCTATTGTAATAAATGTGTTACTAGCCTCCTCGAACTAGTATTTGTATCACATTTGAGTTCCTGTTTAACGGGGATGCTTCAGATGGTATTAGAGCCTTTGGCCGTAGGACGTGACCTTAGACCTTCTGGACCAGTATTTTACATATAAAAGTATTTTACAAAATTTCTTACTCTCTTCCCTCTATTCCAAAAATATTTACTCTTACTATTCTCTCTCAGATGGCAAATGGACCAGCAACTACTGCCTTAATGTCAAAGGCTTTCCTAAGCTCTTGTATGTCACCGCACAAAGACTTGGAATCAAGGATCGCCCAGAATATGAAGGCAGAGAATATGAAGAGCACGAAACAGAACGGTGCGAAGTTACTGGTTATGTCGGGGAAAGTGAGGACTACCCCGATGTTGAGGAACCCTGGAGTATGACTGCGACCGGATTTTGGTATGCAGATACATATCAAGTGGTTGCCCACAAAGCCTTGAGGTACATGTGCTAGATCTACGAGAAGCCCATCGCTCTTACACCCATGAGGTTCTTTCCACCCTGAGATAAAGATAATCTAGTTTGGAGGACCGCATGGAGCTCCTGCATGGATGTTATTCACTTGAGGATGACCCAGTCATAGTATTCATGACTAGATACCTGCTTGCCCTAGATGAGTAGTATGATAAACAAGCCTCAGAGTTGAGAAGTTTATCCATCTAGCAAAAGAAGCTGAGCTCATGATTAGAAAACTTCATGTGCAGCTTGCAGAAGCTCAGGCCAAAGCAGCTGATGCAATGAGTCATGAAGCTACCGCTGCTGAAGCTTTGAAGGAAGCTAAGGACTGCCATGCACAGGAGTTGAACGATGCGTACTTTGTCACCAAGGACAAGAGAAGGAAGTTAGCCTTGGAAGACCCAAAACCCATAATCCTAAAAGGGATCCCACTTTTGTCCCCAGTAGGAGGAAAGCTATGCATCATAGGACCATCAGCTCCTCCACCCATAGAAACCTCTCATGAAGCTTTAGAGTTGGATCCTGTAAAGGAAGCAGATCCTGTTCCCCTCCTCACCCAACCACCACCAAAGGATGACAGAGATACACCTCTTGCTCCGAAAGAGGACCACCAATGTCGGAAGAATGACCCTTCTCAACACCAAGGAGATGAAGCCTTGAAGTTGAAGCTTAGATTTCCCAAATTCCTCCTTTTGCGTTGGGGAAGTGAAGCTTATTACTTCGCTTTTGTTTACCCCAAAGGAGATGTAATCATACCGTAGCTACTTGTTTTTAAAATTTTCTCTTCCATCTATTTTTGTAAACCCCATTATTCAAAATATATATTTGTGATTGTTGGTTGTGCTAATAAATTGTGTGTATGTTTCCTTATGGGATAGCAAGTTTATAACTTGCACCTTTTTTATAATATAATGCCTTAATAAACAAAACATCACTCATTAGATCTAACTCTTATCTAATGCTCTCTTTCTCATCTCAACCAACAGATGCCTCCTACCCGCTCCCAAGCAAGTGGCCGTGCAGCTAGTAGGTAAAGCAGCCATCCAGTTGGAAGTAAAGCCAATGCAAATGCTAATAATGTCCTTAGAGATGAAGTGAGTCAGACCGGGAACCATGGAGAAGGTGACCTTCCCCATCTCCAGCAATTGATCTTGCACAAGTCATGGCAACACAAACCCGTCTTTTGGAGGCCTTGGCCCAAGGAATGAACTGCAACAGAAACACCCATGGAGGTAGAGTCGAAGACAAAATGTCTGAATTCATGAAGCTTAAGCCACCCACCTTTGCTGGAACTGATAACCCTATGGAAGCTTATGATTGGCTTAAGGTCACTGGGAGAAAGTTGGACACAATTCACTACCATGGAAGGGATAGAGTTTTGTTAGCAACTCACCAGTTGACAGGGACTGCCCTTTCTTGGTGGGAAGCCTATAGTGGAGCTGTGGAAAATGTCAACACTATCACATGGGAAGAATTTGTGGAACAATTCCACTGTTTTCACATTCCAGATGGAATCATGAAGTTAAAGGCTGATGAATTTTGCAACTTGAAGCAAGGAAACCAAACTTTGAGTGAATACATCTTTTAGTTCACTGAGTTGTCTTGCTATGCCCCAGAGTTGGTCAACACTGATGAAAAGAAGTAGATAAAATTCATAGAAGGATTATCTTATGAGCTAAGGACCCTTATGACCCCACAGATCTATCCAGATTTCAACACCTTGAAGAACAGAACCATCCCGACAGATGTAGCCAAGACAGAAGAAAGAAAGGAAAATAAGTGCAAGTTCTTAGAGCGCAAGGTTCAAGAAGGAGCTAGATCTCAGAGGCAGAAGACCTTTAGCCAACCGATCCAACAAACTCAAGCTACAATGCAGTTTTGCTCTCCTGCTAGTGCATCTCACCAGACTTAGCCATCATATTAGCCCAAGACCACTTATCAGACTCAAATCTATGGCAAAGCATAACAGAACAGCATTGGTGAAGTCACCAACAACAACACTAAGGCTTGTTTTAACTGTCATGAGACTGGGCACTATGTTGCCAACTGTCCCTATAAGAACAACCCAGTAGTGTCTGTCCAGTCCCACACTGTTAATGGACCAAGAATACAGTGTCTGGAGCTAACCGTGGTTTTCCCCGCAACGCCAACTACAACAACAACAATCAGATGATGAAGCAGCCTCAACAATCATTTGGTCGAGCTCATGTCAACCATATCCATGCTCAGGATGCTTAGAATGCTTCAGGAGTGGTACTTGATGAGTTCTTAGTTAGTTCAGTACTTGCAATAGTATTATTCGATTCTGGAGCATCACATTCATTCATTTCATTAAGTTTTATTGAGAAGCATAAAATACCAATAGTATTACCAAAGTTACCCCTAGTAACCCAAACACCTTGATCTGACATTAGATGTCATCTAGGATGTTTAAATATAAGGATCATTTTACATGGGGTAGACTTCCTAGCAGACTTAGTAGTGCTCAAGTCTAAGGGAATAGATATTATCCTTGGAATGGACTGGCTAACCTGACACAATGGAGTCATTAGTTGTGCAACAAATAGGTATCATTCGTTAACCATGAAGGGATTAAGGCACAGTGCCAAACTCGAGGATCTAAAGTCAACCCAGTGGTCTTCCACTTGGAGGAAAAGACCATAGAAGAAGTTCTAGTAGTGGAAGAATATCTAGATGTATTCCCAGATGAGCTACCTGGAATGCCACCATATAGGGATATAGATTTCATCATTGGTCTTATCCCTGGAACTGCTCTAGTAGCCAAGAGACCCTATAGAATGGCCCCAGCAGAGTTGGCAGAACTAAAAGAGCAATTAAGAGAGTTGCAGCAGAAAGGTTATATCAGACCTAGTTCTTCACCTTGGGGAACCCCAATCTTGTTTGTGAAGAAGAAAGATGGAAGCATGAGGATATGTGTGGATTACAGATCCCTAAATGAAGTCACCATCAAGAATAAGTATTCTTTACCAAGGATAGATGATTTGTTTTACCCCTAAAAGGAGCCAAGTATTTCTCCAAGATTGATTTGAGATTAGGTTACCACCAGCTCAAGATCAAAGATAGTGATGTTCCCAAGATAGCATTTGTGACAAGATATGGGCAATATGAGTTCACAGTGATGTCCTTTGGATTAACCAATGCCCCTGCTTATTTCATGAACCTCATGAACAAGGTGTTCATGGAAGAGTTGGGTAAGTTTGTTGTGGTGTTCATTGATGACATACTTATTTACTCCAAGAGTGCTGAAGAACATGGACAACACCTGAGAGTAGTGTTAGAAAAGCTAAGAAGACACAAGTTGTATCCAAATTCAGCAAGTGTTGAGTTTTGGCTTGAGAAAGTTGCATTGTTAGGTCATATCTTGACAGCTGAAGGAGTTATAGTTGATCCTAAAAAGGTAGAAGTCATCTCTCATTGGCAACAACCTACCAATGTGAGTGAATCAGAAGTTTTCTTGGATTAGCGGGATATTGTTAGAGATTTACAGAAGGATTCTCCAAGATAGCCAGACCCATGACAGAGCTTCTCAGAAAAGATAAGAAATTCACCTGGACAGAATCATGTGAGAAGAGTTTCCAGGAGTTAAAGAAGAGACTGACAACAGCACCAGTATTAAACTTGCCCGACATTCACCAAGATTTCGTTATATATTGTGATGCATCAAGATAAGGTTTAGGATGTGTCCTCATGCAAGGAGGAAAAGTGGTTGGCTATGCATCTCGCCAGCTGAGACCACATGAGCAGAATTATCCCACCCATGATTTGGAGTTAGCGGTTGTAGTACATGCTCTCAAGATTTGGAGGCACTATCTCATTGGGAACAAGTGTGAAATCTACACCGATCACAAGAGTTTGAAGTACATATTCACTCAATCATACTTGAACCTAAGGAAGAGAAGATGGTTGGAGTTAATTAAGGACTATGACCTTGAGATTCATTACCACCTAGGAAAGGCCAATGTGGTAGCAGATGCCTTAAGCAGAAAGACATATGGTCAACAGTTACTGCCAAAGAATGCTCACCTACAAGAGGAGATAGCACGGTTGAACATGCATATAGTACGCCAACCTCAAAGTGGCAGTTTGAAGTGCAACCAACTCTAGAAGAAGAAATTAAGAAGACACAGTATAGGGATAAAGACCTCATGAAGATCCATAGGCACACTGGAGAAAATAAAGCCCTATACTTTAAAGTGGATGACAAAGGAACCTTATGGCATAAAGATAGGATTTGTGTACCCAAGGAAGGAAAGTTTCGAGGATTGATCCTCGATGAAGCTCACAAGTCAGCCTACTCTATCCACCCTGGCGCCACCAAGATGTACATGGACCTAAAGGAAAGATATTGGTGGAATGGCATGAAAGTAGATGTGGCACAATTTGTTGCACAATGTGATGTTTGCTAAAGAGTTAAAGCAGAGCATCACAAACCAGCATGTTTGCTTCAGCCACTACCCATCCTTGTTTGGAAATGGGATGAGATAGGCATGGATTTTGTGAATGGACTACCCAAAACTCAGAAAGGAAATGATTCAATATGGGTAATAGTGGACTGCCTCACTAAGGTTGCTCACTTCATACCTATGAGTACCAAATATTGAGGTGGAGAAAAGCTACCAGAATTATATATGGATAACATAGTCAAGTCACATGGTGTGCCAAGTAGGATTGTATCTGATCGAGGCACCCAATTCACCTCAAAATTTTGGAATAGTCTGCATGAAGCCATGGGAACCAAGCTAGATTTCAGTTCAGCTTATCACCCTTAGACAGATGGTTAGACTGAAAGATATGTCAAGAGCATATGTGCTCACTTATGGTAAAGATTGGGAGAAAAGCCTAACTTATGCTAGTTCTCCTACAACAATAGTTACCAAGCCAGCTTAGGCATGTCACCTTTTGAAGCCCTATATTGAAGGAAGTGTAGAACTTCATTAATGTGGTCAGAAGTTGGAGAACGAACCTTGCTTGAACCTGCCTTTATAAAAGATGCAGAAGACCGTGTGGCAGAGATCAACGAAAAATTAAAAGAGGCACAATCATGCCAAAAGAGCTATTCTGATAAAAGAAGAAGGGAGTTACATTTTGCAGTTGGAGATTTTGTGTATCTCAAAGTTTCTCCAATTCAAGGCACTCAAAGGTTCCAAGTTAGAGGAAAGCTAGCCCCTCGGTATATTGGATCATACAAAGTATTGTAAATGATTAGAGTTGTAGCTTATCGTATTCAACTACCTGAAGAAATGTCAGATATACATAATGTGTTTCATGTCTCTCAACTAAAGAAATGCCTCAGAGTACCAGAAGAGCAGATATCACCAGATACAATTGATTTACAAGATGACTTGAATATCAAGAGGTACCAATAAAAATTTTAGACACAGTTGTAACGGCCCAAAATTTGAAGTTTTTGGAAATAGAATAAAAATTATTTAATTATGAATTTTTGTGCTCATGAAATATAGAAAACTAATATTTTTATCTAAATTAAAATTCATCATAGGGAGTAGCAACATGTTTGAGCATACATGTCATTGCATTTTATTTATTTTGGTTGAGTGGTTTCTATAAAATTCAAAAAGAATTCAAATTTATTTTGAAAATATTTGAAAAGGCCTAGGATTAGAATAAAAAGAATAGGAATTTTTTTTCCCTCATCTACGCTCACTCTCCACAGGAGGCCGAGCCCAGCTAAGCTACCAGGCCACGATGGACTATGGTCCAAGCAAAACCCGTCGCTGCAACCTGAAGTCCCTAGTCTGTAAGCCTTCCATGTCAAGGACTTTAGCACAATCCATACTCGCATATAAATACCAAGCTGTTCCATCGCATCTCTCCGTGCCCTATCTCGGCATCAGCCGCCGCCGTCGCCTCGCTTTGTGGCATCTCCACGATCCTGACAAAAGCTTCCTAGCCGAGTTCTTCATCATCTGTGCCGCCGTTTTGCATCTCGTCGAGAAGCATCGAAGCTGCCGCAGTGAACACCGTCTGCTGTTTGCCGTCGTCTGCGACGCATCACCGAGCTCTGCGCCAAGGAGGGTCCATCGTCCGCGTCTCCGAGCTTTATGACCACCTGGAACCTTGCTGACGAGAAGCAGCCGTCTGCGGACGCTGACACCTCCATATCGTCAAGTTTCCTCGCTCCGCTCTTCGTCTCGAGAAACTATGCAAGAAGCCATCGTCGTCTCTCTGAGCTCCATGGCCTCGTCGTTCCTTCCAGGTCATCAGAAACCCTTGTGTTTGGTCGACTACGTCATCTGCAACACATCTACGCTTGCCGGTTGGCCCTGAGGTTGCTCCGCGGCAATGCAACTACTCGTTGATGACCGATCATTGATTCAGCCAGGCCACGCAACCTTGCCTTGGTCCTTTTATTTCTTTGTCCTTCAACGTGGGTAAGCAATTCTATACAATTTCTATACCCCGACGTACATATATACATCTTCCTGGGCCAGCAGTGTTTGTTGACTCCGTTTCCTGAACCTGTACGTCGTTGCTGCTCATCCTGCAAAGCCTCCATCGTTGCCATCGATCTTCTAGTTGCTTCCGTTGCCTACATCCTGGAGTTGCCGATCAGCCTTGCTCCATTTACTAGCTTTGATGGCATCATATCTAGCCTTGTTGACGTCAATTCTAGCTTGATGACTTCATCGTTGTGTTTTCTGGCCGTTTTTCCTTTAGAAAAACAAATCTGGAAATACATTGATAATACATATATTCGAGATATATTTACAGAACTGCCACTGTGTTGTTTATGCCATATCTTATACGATTTAATTCCGCTTTGACCCATTCAAGTTGCGTTTGATTCGTGACGACGAGATCTACACATTGGTAACCTTGTTTAACTTTAGCTCTGGAATTTTATGGTTTAAATCCTAACTTGAATAATGATTATGCAACTAGTTTTATAAATAAAATACGATGATTTTGTTCTACTAATTCAAATATATAATTCAATTCAGATATTTTAGAGAAACTTTTACCCATGCTTTTATACGATTAAAACTAAACAAAACCCGTAGTTTCGTTTGCTCTATGCATAGTCTTTCTATATTTTTGTTTCTTTCATACCGTGGCTTTGATTAGAGTGCTTTTCACGTCTACGTGATCGTAGTAACACGTGATTGATTTTAAAAGCTTTTCAATCTATTTTTCTATAATTTGTGTACTATTCTAATTTAGCATTATTGTTTGCTTCTTGTATGATTCCATAGATACTTGTGTGGTGTTCTATGATTATGTCCCATCGGTGAGCTTGACGATATGGTGATCTACAAGAAGTTAGAGTCAAGAAGGTTTGGACTTGAAGACGGATCTGAGATTAAGGCAAGTATAGTTGGGATCATCCTTGTTACCTATTCACTATACACATTAAAATCATAAGTATGTGTCTCTTTACCATCTGTTAAGATTATCTAGCTTTGAACACCTGTTTACCTTGATAACTGGGGATGCTGCATATGGGTAGTTTATGCTAATGCTTTATAATATGATCTTGTAACTTGATTAATGACTATGCAACTAATATTTAAAGAAGGTTTTCAATAAGATCCAAACTGTAAGTAATCATCCGGGACTTAACGTACAGCTGCGGAGGTTATATGGCTCTGGCTCTAGTTGTTCGTAGGACCTTTTCTAGAGAGTTAGAGGAACTGCGAGTTGGGTATAGGGCTGCCTCTTCATTATGTGTTATAACTGGGATATGTCATTCTAGGAGAGGGGTTTTCTATATTCGATGACCCTGCGGCCCTAGCTTATTAGACGAACCTATGAGTGGCTTTATATGGTTTTCGATGTTTTGGGAGTCATGACACTGGGCATATGAAAATCATAACCCGTAGTGAAAGTGTACACCTCTGCACAGAGTTAAACCGATATATCGTCTGTGCTCACGGTTAGAGCGGCCTTGGAGACTTTTATAGAATGGATCATCAACTCAAACTGTGATACATGTTAATGTTATTATTTTTATCATATTCTTAATCATGTTTACCTGATCATGTGGTTATGGGTTTGCAACTACCTTGATGCTAATTGCTAAAATATGACATACCCTAAAAGCTAAAAGCAGTTAACCCATGTCAGTTTTTTAAGCCTCATGAACCCCTTCTATACTTGTTGAGTTTGAAATAGACTCACTCTTGCTATTTCCCCAACCACCTTAGGAGAAGTTTAAGCTTGTGATCAACCAGTCAGTTGGATCCAGTGGAGTGGAGTTCTTACGTGAAGATCGGAGTTGTTTTCCCGCTGAGTGCTACCTAAGGGTATATCTCTCTTATACTATGTACGTTATGTATTAAGCATTGTCTAATGATACTACCCTTTTACTTATAGCCATATGTGGGAGTTGACTCCTAGGACTCACATATGGTGTATATCTGATTTTGTTCTTAAAACCGAGTATTACAACAGTCACCAAGCAAACCAGGTCATCAACAGTCAGAATTTGTCGCGTTCAGCGGAGCAGACATACTGAAGCAGAGGCAACATGGGAAAGAGAAGATGCCCTGAGAAATGAGTTCCCTCACCTGTTTAGGAACCAGCCGAATCTTGAGGACGAGACTCATTCTAAGTGGGGTAGGTTTGTAACATCCCAAAAAATTCATCAATCAAAATCACTCGCATTAAAACTATTTTCAAAATCTATTTTGAAAACTATAAATCATCTGAGCTCTATCATCTCATTCAAACTTTCATCCACCTCATATACCTCTCTCATTTCTCTCATTCCAATTATATTCCGTGCACCGATGCCCAAGCATCGCCTGCTCATGCCCCACCCCTCTCTCTCTCTCTCTCGCCCTCACCCCTCGCCCGATGTCCGACAACGGCGCGTGCACCGACCCCACCACCATCGCCACCACAGCACACCCGCGCCCGGACCCTCTCGCCGACTGCAGCCTCGTGCGACACCACGACACATGGACCCCACCACCTCACCTCGCTCGTTGTGCCATGGGACAAACCTCACACTACGTCTCCCTCTTCCATGCATAGCACCAGCACAGGCAGCACACCCAAGTGCACAAAGCAGCAGCAACCATACAAGCATTACCTCCATAATTCTTTTACCCCACACACACACATACAACACCACCATCCATATTTTTACTACACACACTCCAGCATGCAAGTTAGGCACCGTCCATGCTACGAGCCAGGCCGTCCATTGCATGCTGAGAACATTTGCATGCCAAGCACCTTCACCAGAGATGTTGCCCTCACTCCACTGCTCTGCTACGCGCCGAACCATCCATGGCCTCCGCTCTGCAAGTAGTGCTAACAAGCAAAGCACGCACAGGGAGCCACCTTTGATGGCAAGCATGCAAGCTGGTGGCACAGCAACCTCCAGCCGCCTATAAAAAGGCACGCCGAGGTGCTCTCCCTCGCCCCTAGCAGCACGCCCAGCTCACCAGCTAGTTCACTTGCTATCGCTTCGCCTCGCGTATACCACCGTATACCGGCCGTACGCACGAGCCGTTCTCGATCGTCGTCGCAGGACGAGGTGAGCAGCTCATGAGCATCCCCTTGCTCTTCCCACCCTCTCTGCTGCCTTCTTCTTGTTCCTCTCATGCCATCCCGAGCCACCCAGGAGCTCCACAAGCTCTCGGCCATGGCGTCCGTGCACGAAGCTGGAAGAACACTCGTGGCCTTTGCTAGCTTTCTCTCTCTCCCTTCCCATGCATGTGTCTATGACGCGTGGGTCCACATCCAAATAATACATGCACATGCAAGAGTACCATGCACTACCAGCCAAGCCATTCACATGTACACCCATTTCCCTAATCACGCTTAATCTTTTCTACGTGATTAAATTTCGTGCATCTGTCATGGTCACATGAAACTTCGTCTATGTTGATTGGAAGACTTTCTTGAGTCGTTTCAACATAGAAGGTCCCAAGCCCGGATAAAGGAGGAGGGTGTGTTAGGTCTGGCTAGCCAACATCTCAAAACCAGCCACTCTCATGGATATGAAACCCACAAGAGATTCGTTGGGGCGTAACCCTCTTAGCGACGCGCTACATCAGAATCCGGGTGTAGTGTCAAATGGGCAAGGACCGGGTCGTCATCCCCTTAGTGGCGCGTCGTATTGTGATCCGGGTACGATGATAAATGAGCAAGGGTCGGGTCGTCGCAACCTTTGTGACGCGCTACATCTGCGCCTGGGTGTAGTGAAAAATGAGCAAGGGTCTTCGCACTTCCCTCGACGGGTACGGAGAGTAAGGAAGTTAGCCGAGCCAACTAGGATTCGTCTAGGTAGCTGGAATGCAGGGTCCCTAACGGGTAAATTAAGAGAGCTAGTCGATACAGCAATTAGGAGGCGTGTAAATATCCTATGCGTTCAGGAGACTAAATGGAAGGGCGAGAAGGTGAAGGAGGTGGAGGATACTGGCTATAAACTTTGGTACACGGGGACAACATCGGGTAGGAATGGTGTAGGCATCTTGATCGATAGGAGCCTTAAGGATGGAGTAGTTTATGTGCGGAGGCAAGACGACTGGATTATCCTAGTCCGGGTGGTAGTAGGAGATTCGGCTCTGAATGTGATCAGTATCTATGCCCCACAGGTAGGTCTTTGCAAGAGCACTAAGAGGCAGTTTTGGGAAGATCTCGATAGCATGGTTAGTACTGTGCCTATCAACGAGAAACTCTTTATAGGTGGAGACCTCAACGGCCATGTGGGTGCGACTAATGTAGGTTTCGAGTGGGTGCATGGGGCTTTCAGGTATGGTAGTAGAAATCAAGAGGGGGAGGATGTTTTGAACTTCGCGTTGGCCTATGATTTGTTGATAGTGAACACCATCTTTAAGAAGAGGGAATCCCATCTAGTGACATTTCGTAGTGGACAACACCTGAGCCAGATCGACTTTATCCTTACAAGGAGGGGAGATAGACGTGCTTGCTTAGATTGTAAGGTGTTACCTGGGGAGTGTGTTGTCCCTCAACACAAGCTTGTGGTGGCGGATTTTTGCTTTCGGGTACGTGGCCACCGGGACAATTGGCCCAAGATTGCGAGAACAAAATGGTGGAAGCTTAGAGGGGAAGCAGCACAAATATTTAAGGAGAGGATGCTAGATGAGGGGCCGTGGGAAGGAGAAGATGCTGACGACTTGTGGCTAAAGATGGCCACATGTATTCGGAAGGTGGCTTCGGATGTGTTTGGCGTGAGTAAGGGAGGCAAACGGGAAGCGAAAGACACCTGGTGGTGGAATGACGAGGTGCAAAGGGCTACTGGGGAGAAGAAGGAGTGGTTCAAGTGCCTCTATCATGACAAGAGTGCAGCCAACATTGAGGGCTATAAAATAGCGAAGAGGGCTACAAAACAAGCAGTGAGTGTAGCAAAAGGTCAGGTGTATGATGACCTTTATCAGCGGCTAGGCACGAAGGAAGGAGAGAAGGACATTTATAGGATGGCTAGGATCTGCGAGAGGAAGACGAGGGACATCAACCAAATCAAATGCATCAAGGATGGGATGGATCGACTTTTGATGAGGGATGAGGAGATCAAGGACAGGTGGAGAGAGTACTTTGACAAGTTGTTTAATGGGGAGAATGAGGGTCCTACCTTAGAGTTGGATGACCATTTGACGATACCAACAGACGCTTCGTGAGGAGAATTCAGGAGGCAGAGATCGGGGAGGCTTTGAAGAGGATGAAGGGAGGTAAAACGATGGGCCCTGATGGTATCCCCATTGAGGTGTGGAGATGCCTAGGTGCCAGAGCGATAGTATGGTTAACTAAGCTTTTTAACCTCATTTTTTGGTCAAACAAGATGCCTGAAGAATGGAGAAGTATATTAGTACCGATCTTCAAGAATAAGGGAGATGTTCAAAGTTATACTAATTACTATGGGATTAAGTTGATGAGCCATACGATGAAGCTCTGGGAGAGGGTTTTCGAGCATCGTCTAAAAAGAGTGACAAGTGTGACCCAAAACCAATTTGGGTTTATGCCTGGTAGGTCGACCATGGAGGCGATTTTCTTGTTACGATAGTTGATGGAGAGATATAGGGAGCAGAAGAAGGACTTGCACATGGTCTTTATTGACCTCAAGAAGGCATATGAAAAAGTACCGAGAAATGTCATGTGGTGGGCCTTGGAAAAGCACAAAGTCCCAACTAAGTACATCACCCTCATCAAAGATATGTATAGGGATGTGGTGACGTGTGTTCGAACATGTGATGGCGATACCAGTGACTTTCCAATTAAAATAGGACTACATCAAGGGTTAGCATTGAGCCCTTATTTATTTGCTTTGGTGATGGATGAGGTCACATGGGACATACAAGGTGATATCCCTTGGTGTATGCTCTTTGCTGATGATGTGGTGCTAGTGGATGAGACTAGGGCAGGGATTAATAGGAAGTTAGAACTATGGAGGCACACGTTAGAGTCGAAAGGATTTGGACTTAGTAGGAGCAAGACCGAGTACATGAGGTGCGATTTCAGCGCGACTAGGAATGAGGAGGGAGACGTTAGCCTCGATGGGCAAGTGGTGGCCAAGAAGGATACTTTTCGGTATTTAGGATCGATGCTACAAAAGGATGGCGACATTGATGAAGATGTTAGGCATAGAATTTCAGTCGGTTGGTTGAAATGGCATCAGGCTTCAGGCGTCCTCTATGACAAAAGGGTGCCTCAGAAGTTAAAAGGTAAGTTTTATAGGACAGCGATTCATTCGGCTATGTTATACGGTGCTGAATGTTGGCCTACAAAAAGGCGATATATCCAGCAATTGAGTGTAGCAGAGATGCGTATGTTATGATGGTGTTGTGGGCACATAAGAAGGGATAGAGTCTGGAACAACGATATTCGGGATAGGGTTGGGGTGGCACCAATTGAGAAGAAATTGATTCAACACCGGTTGAGATGGTTCGACCATGTCCAACGGAGGCCTCCTGAGGCGCCGGTGCGTAGTGGGATTCTAAAGCGGGTAGATAATGTAAAGTGTGGTAGAGGTCGACCTAAACTGACTTATGACGAGTCGGTTAAGAGAGACCTTAAGGAGTGGAATATCCCTAAGGATTTAGCCATGGATAGGATCGCTTGGAGACTAGCAATTAACGTGCCTGAACCGTAATCTTTCTCTTGTATATTTTTTGTGTTCTTTGTTTCATGTCTTTTTTGAGTTTCATCTCTAGCCTACCCCAACTTGCTTGGGATAAAAGGCTATGTTGTTGTTGTCGTCATGGTCACATGACACCTCCAATTCCACCGATTCTTCTTTCTAAATTCATCTAAAATCATAATCTATCTCATAAAAATCTCATAATTTTTAGAGCTCATTTGTATTTATGTGATTATTTAATTATGCTTGTTTGCCTATCGCGTACTTTAGCTGATAGAGTGAACGAGTCTGAGACGAGGACGTTGGAGGCCAGTACCGCGAGTTCGGCACTGAGGACCCGAACCACCAACAGGAGTTTGCTGATTAGAACGCCGATGGAGGCAAGTCCACCCCATTTCCCTTTAATACATGTTGATACTATTTTTAAACACAACCCGTAGAAGCCGTTTTAAATGTTGCACGTATGATATACGTACGAGTATTTTTGCTGCTAGTTATCATCCAGTTGAATAGCCATCCTTGAATTGATTTTTCTTGATAATTACCTTGTTCAAACTTAGGAGCAAATAATATGTGATATTATTATTTAGTATGCTTAGGATTTGATACTCATCCTGGATACCCATCACTATAATTTTTATTAAATACAATGATTTTAGAAAAAAATAGTGTGAGTCATAAAAATGAATTGTGGGTAATATGAAAGGGATAATGAACAAGTATAGATGGTGTTTACCCACTGCGTTGATGATTCATCTCACCTAACTCAATTTTAGTGCAACCACTCAACTCTGTATGCGGCAGGGCTTAGTCTAAATTCCTCTAGTTAATATGGCAATCACCTGGAGACTGGTGTGCAACAGGGCACTAAGGGTTGTTGGTTACTGAAGATTTGTATGAGATATATAAGCATTGTAATTTATTATGATGTTGCCTTAGTGTGCCCGTGGTGAGCGCCATATTAGCTAGGAGGGTAATGGTTATGATGGATCTGTGCTTGCACTACGGTGTCAAGTTACGGTACCCTACTTGTGGTAAATGTGTACAATCTCTACAGAGTGTAAAATTTATCCAGATAGACGTGTCCACGGTATATGGATGGGTTATGATTTGGTTTCACCAACTAGTTGGGTTGGGATGAGTGAGAACATGTGAGTGAGTGTGATTTTAAAAATTGGTTATCTGCCATGTGTTGTGGGAACCGAGGGTTTAGCAACACTTAAAATTGAGAACAACCCCTTTTTCAAAAATACCGTTATATATGGAAAAATGTGTCTTTTTGTAAAGGTATTTATAAAATAAACCCTGCATGTGTCAAAAGATAGCTTTATGCAAATAACCCCAAGGTTTACCCTTGATATATATCCATATGCATATGTTGTTATCCTATTCTGTAGGGTAAGGTTGGATTTGCTGAGTACTTTGTACTCACCCTCTTTGTTGAACAGAGGAAGATCCGGAGTTTGATCCGGAAGCTGCGTACGAGTAAGGTCGTGTCTGCACCCAACTAAGCCTGTGGCATTAAAATCCGTCAGATGGATACGTTGGAATTCAATTTCTGGGTCCTTTGGACCTAGGCTATGTTCTGTTATATTATTATTATCCTTTGTTTTCATTGTCCTCGTTAGACAAGACTACTTGGACTGAGACTTACCTGTCGTAATAAATGTGTTACTAGCTTCCTGAGACTAGTATTGTATCATATTTAAGTTCCTGCTTAACGGGGACGCTTCAACTACCTTCAGTCCCAACCGGGACTATGTAATCAAGTCTAATCAAGTCTAAATGTCTCAATTTTTTTTGTCCCGGCACTAACAGTGTTGTTGTGCTGAAAAAAGTCAGGGTAGTGGAGATTCAAACTCAAGACTCCCTACTTCGGTCTTTATGTGTGTTACAATTTTAAGCCCACCACACATCCAACATAGACAACATATATGCTTTAATTTTAAATTCACTCTAGAAGGACCTTTAGTCTAGGTTCTTGGCTTGAACTGGATCAAAGTACCTTCTTCTGGGTTCGTTTCTCAAACAGAGACTTAGTGTTACACCTTTAGTCCGAGTTAATGCCTTCAGTCTTTTTTTGTCGAAATGAACATGTCGTCCTTTTCTGTCTAATAATACCAGTAAGTGTCCAGAAGAAAACAATAGCAACACAAACAAGAATGATGCAACAATATGGCCTAATGTAATACAAGAAACTTCTTATAATGTCAGACGTGTTCCCAACAGAGGTAAAACAAGACAGAGGATTGCAATCAAACTTTTTGTGCAACATTGTAGTGCAAAATACAAACAATTTGTGCCATTGGCATTTACACAACAAATTTGCATTACTTAATTAGTTCATTCTCAATACCCCTGAAGCATACAAACTTGCTAAATACTCAGCCAAAAAGAAATGGTGCATTAATATGTGCCCCACTATACGCTCCAGGGAAAAGCAGTTGAATTCTGCAGGATTACATTTGATTTGAGAAATAATTTAGATAAAAATAACAACAAATAATACCAATACATGCCAACCCTTCTACCTGGCGTAGAGACATTCGACAGATACAATGAAATAAAGTGATGAGACCACACTTTTGATGGCCGCATAGTACACACATGCAGCAGGTGGCTTTCACCATCTGATTTGCACAATGCTATCAGATAATTTGTTTATAGCTCACGGATACACTGATCAGCTAGAGAAGCTGAGATGTGGAGTATCATTCAGTCTTCTTATTTGCCATCCTGTTTTCAATGAATGCTCAAGAACCGTAACAGAAGAATCGTCTATACTTATTCTCTTGGACATTATAGGATTGCAGTCTAGCAGCTCTGCAATGAGGCATCGAATGGGGGTCACATGGGTGAAAATAGCAATGGAGGTCGCTGAGCTCCCAAGACTTCCTTCATGAAGGAGATGACTCTGGTTTACTTCTTCAGGTGAGAAATCATCTTCAGCTTCATTATCCTCTGAAGGGAGGAACTGGAGTCGGCTTTTCCAAGATTTGTTTCGTTGAAGGGTATGTCGGTTGAGCCTGTAAGCAAATCCCAAGGAGGGCAATCTTGGACAGAATTAATGGAGCTCTGCCGAGAGAACCCCTTCAACTCATTTTGTTGTGACAGTGTGTCCCACTGTCCCCAATTGCCACTTTTTCCAGTAGTCTTAGGACTGTCTGGTCGAGGAATTCCATCATCCGGCGGATAGTGCAGAGAAATCTGGTTGGGTGCTTTCCATCAGATTGACCATTTCTGGGTTATAAATTTCAGATTTTGGACAGTCCTCCCACTATACTCACTGTGGTGCTGCAGTTTGTTGGTGATGCCATGGTGCTGTGGTCGGGCAACGCTTGGCTGGGTGTGCCCCAGCGGTGCCATGGTGGTGCTGCCTAGCGGCAGCCTGGCGTTGGCATGCCTGCGGTGCCTTCATGGCTAGCAGTGTCAGGCCAGGGTGGAGGCCGCTGATCCCCCGCCTCTGAAGCTAGGGCTAGCGATCCCTTGCCCAGATCTGCTCTGGTGGAGACGACGGGCATGCAAACAGTGGCAGTTCAATGGGTATGCTGCTGGAGGCCTTGTACGACGTGCGTGGTTGATGCAGGGCTAACTCGGCAGAGGTTAGGATGTTGGTGAGCTAGGTGCCCGGGGCTTCTTCTAATCCTGGCCCTTTTCTCATTGTCAACTGCCTTTGCTCATCCTTAGGCTTTGCTTCCGCGGCGCGACTGGATTTGCTTGCTGATGGCCGGCTTTGTCGATTCCGGTGGGAGGCGGACTCTCTGACAGGCTTCTTCCGGCAGTTCTCTTGGCTGGTGTCTCTTGGAGTGGTGGACGGGCGAGGCTGCTGCTGAACCATTGCCACATCCTGCCTTCGTGATACGGTCAGTCTCCAGCAGCCAACGATGTGGAGGTCACATGAGGTTGGGGTCAAAGCTTTGGACCGTGACTCTCCTTGGTGGCGTCTTTTTCTCCATCTCCTCCCATTCATATGCTGAATTTTACAGGTGAAAACCTTTCTTGATGGGCTAGCTTATCGACACTCATGGCATCATTTTCTTTTTTGAGAGCTTGGCTAGGCAATCCAGTTTTCACCGTGGATCTCTTACCTGTTGTCATGGCGCTTCCCAAAGGTTGATGGTGCTCGGTGCTCCAATGACAATGGTGCTCCGTTCTCCAAGTTGTTTTTTCCAGTTGAGGTGGCATAGGCATTTTCTTAGGCCAAGTTGTTGATAGTTAGGTATTCCCTCCGTCTATAAATAGATGAAGTTTTTTACTTTCACAGATCATGGTTGATCATTTGTCCTATTTAGTTTTTAAAATAATAAAATAAATAAATTATTATTTAGATATCTCTAATGATAGATAATATTTATATAAAAATTTTAAATAAGACAAACACTCAAGCAAGATAAAAAGCGTCATCTATTATAGTAGGAGGGAGTAGTTGTTATTAATTAGTAGGGTTGACTCATAATTGGTGGCATATGGTAACAATTGTAAGTTGTAACAAAGTTATGCAGAATGAATAATAAGGCACTCTCCCTTCACTATGAAATCGCAGGCACGCCCATCTTGGTAGGACACAATACATCGTGCAAACATTATTTAGGAAGCTAGACATACGTAGGTACTATACGCTACTTCAATCGCTTGCACTTATCGGCTTATGGCAGCAGGAACACGTCGATCTCCACGGTGCCGCCCTTAGCGAGGTCGTAGTAGCCGTAGTTTCTGGTGAGCACGTACCCTCCAGCGAGCCGGAACAGGCCGGCGCCGCCGACCACCGTGGACTCCTGCTCCTTGGCCTCGAGGTCGATCTGCCCCGCCACGTCCACGGAGCCGCTCCCGTCGTCGATCACCAGGTTCATGCTCAGGTCCGTCACGATGACGCGCTCTGCCACGCGCACGCCGTGGCCCTGCGCGGTGCCCACCCGCGGCGATTCGCGCCCGGGCCCCGCCGTGAGCACGTTGTTCAGCACCACGATGTCGCCGAACGGCCGCGGCGAAGACGCGCGTGGCTGTAAGTGCGCGCTGCCGTAGTCGTAGTGCATGTAGAAGTGGAGGTGTGGGCCGGATGAGACGACGCCGCCGTCATCGACGGCAGTGCTGTTGCTGTTGTAAGCTGCGGCAACGAGGAAAAACGAGGCGACAAGGAGGAAGCATAGGGTCGCTCGAGAGGCGGCGGCCATGGTTCCTCTAGCTCCCTCACTACGGTGATGAATATACCTAGCTAGGCGTATATAGACCTATATATGTGTTACACCTAAATAGCGATGAGGTGATTGTTCAGAGACCAATGTGTGCACAAATTCGATCAGGCCTCTTGCGAAAAGGATGGAACATCTTTGCTATTATACAACCTGAGTGGCATTGTTTCCTTATGTCAAACATAACCATCCAACTGATTTATGTTATATTGCTCAAACAAACAGGATTAATCAAAAAGAAATATAAATAAATGATATAGAAAAGAGTATAGTTTCGTGTACAAGTTTGAATGTGGCACGCAGCTGGTACACTGATCCAGCTGATTGATGAGATGGATCAGCTTTATATACAATGCTGGAAAACTATTCTACCAATCTTGTCATAGAAAATTACGCATTGTGAACATTAGAGACGCTCCGTGGAGGTGAACAACAAGACAATATCGTCTTAGGTGGTTCTGGGCGGTGATTGTGTGTTAGATTAGAATATTGCTAGAAGAGAGCCAGCCGTGTTGTTTACATAGGCCGGCAACTCCCTTTAGCAGTGGCTTTTAGTTGGGTTACCTATTTACCTTGGATGATGACCCGAAGGTTGAGGTACAGTCTGTGTTTCTCGTTGGGTATTGAAGATAAAGTCTCCAGAAGGTGGAGTTTGGGAGTTTTAGTTGATCGTCTCCTTAGGTTGGGTGGGAGAATTATAGCTGTCATTTGGGTTAGGTGGTGTGGAGGTTTGTGCACCTCCTTGAGGCGTTTTTGGTGCCCCTTTTCCTCTACATGTGTGTGTCATGGACGATCCATGGACAGCACCAACTATTGAGGTAATAACCATGTCAGAAAACCTTTGGTGGAAGTTTGAAGGTCCTTCAATGGAAACCCTAGAGAAATACAAACTGTACCAGAAGGGACAAAGAGATACATTGAGAAATGATGTTAGTATTCACCATCCATCAACCGTTATGGGGTTCTATATATATTTATGAGAGTTCAACGGTAGTCTCTAAATCTATCTATATCTCTTATAAACCCACTCTCTATTTATCTTCATATACAAGTTGTCTAATTAGGCAATGTACTGTCACATACAATTAAAATCCACTCATCATGCTACGTAAGTCATTAATGCACAATTCCTGCAGCAACACATGAGATATGCTTCTAGTTATGCAAACCGTAGGGTCCATGAGACATTCAGGGGCAATCTCATTTTAATCCCTCTGGACTTGCCTTCTCCACGCCACATTGGAGCATCTGGTTGGACATAACACGCATGCAGTGAGCCCTTAGGCCATGTGAAGGTCCTTGCTCCCCCGGAACTCATGGCTACATACAGCCTCTCTAGATGCCCCCTATGGCACACCCACGGGTACACCTTCGGGCGCTAGGTACATCTGCCTAGAGATAACCTTTATGGGCGCCCTCTTTAGTTGTCTATTTGCGGAGATCGTCTTTGCCCGTGCTAGAAACCTTCGCAAGAATTTTCCCTTGATGAACTAACCACCTAGAGAAACAAGATGATGGGTTATTCACAATCTGATCCCAGACACGAGTAGCAAAGCTATGGCCTCTTAGAAAAATTCATAAACTAAATAATTTAGCAATGAAAAGTCAATTGTTATTACATATTCGTCATAGCCACAATTTTTGTAGTAGAAAATCATCTATTAGACGGCCAGATAAGGCAATTCTAACTGATCAATAAAATTCTAACTGATCAATAAAATACAATTCAATGGAATTCCTTTTTATTTTTCTTTAGATTAGTGAATCTTTTTTTGAAAGGTTAAAGGTGTGGAGTTAACCTGTTCTTCTTTTCTTCAAAACTAGTGCCCTCTTCCTCTGTGTGTATAAAAGGAAGAAATCAATCAATCAAATTACGAGAAGCTTCACAAAAGTGCTTCTTTAGGAGTTAAACTTCCGTCCATATTTCAAAAAAAAAGGTATCTCATATTTTTCATTTCCACTCCCACAAGAAAAAAACAACTTAGGGAAATCACTTTCTAGTAGGTGATTGAGTAATTGTGTACCGCCCATACAAACGCCTTAGGGAAAAAACAACTTAGGGAAATAACTCCTACAAACGCCTTATTTTTATAAACGCTTCAGTAAAGGCAGTAACAAATTCCGCCCATACAAGCCAAACTTTCTCAATCTCCACAAATTGTTTTATAAATAGTGGTTTAACATTAAAGCTTAGCCCTTTTCCTAGATGGGCCGTAGAAACGGAATCAACACCAATGAGATCTTTATCTACAACAATTTCTTTTGTTTTAACGCCTAAGAATTTATTGGTACCTAATTCAGCAGAACTGTATAATTCTTTAAAGAAAAACTAATTCAGCAGAAGTTGCCTTTTTTTGGATGTCGGTTAAAATTAAATTTCTAGTAAAGTTGTTATTCCACTAGCAGCTCCCTATGACTTAGTACTACGAAGTTGAAGATGGTAAAACAGCTATTTTTCGCCTTGTTGATCTCGAGGAAGTGAATGTAGTCGGGTAAAATAGCTATTTTTCTCCTTGTTGATCTCGAGAAAGTGAATGTAGTCGGGTAAAACAGCTATTTTTTGCCTTGTTGATCTCGAGGAAGTGACCGTAGTCGGATTATCGAGATGCAGAAAATGATCGACCACTCCCTCTCTTCCGGAGTGCTTTCCAGAGGCGGTGTGGCGTCTATGAACTAAAATAGTTGGGGCTCTATACTTGTTAACAAAATTCCAGAATTTCTTTTTTTTTTAAAAAAATGGACATATAATCCTTTTCTATCTATCACCAGTAAACGTTCTTTGCAGTAGATTTAGGGCAACTTGCTGCTCAACCCAAAAAAAACCAACTCTGCCTTTCAGGTGCCCAGATTTGAACAAAAGAACCCAATCAAAATAATGAGATAACAAAACTGCCAAATGTACAAGAAACTTCTTATGATGTCAGACGGGTTCCCAGCAGAGGTAGTAAAAAAAGGCAAAGAGGATTACAATCGAACTTTTTGTGCAACATTGTAGTTCAAAATACAAACAATTTGTGCCACTGGCAGTTGCATAGCAAATTTGCATTACTTCATTAGTTCATTCTGCATACCCCTGAAGCATACAAACTTGCTAAATATTCAGCCAAAAAGAATGGTGCGTTAAAATGTGCCCCACTAACTACTCACCAAGAAAAAGTAGCTACTGAAGGATTACATTTGATTTGACAAATAATTTAGATAAAAATAACAACAAATAATACACAACACCAATACAGGCCAACCCTTCTACCTGGTGTAGAGACATTCAATAGATACAATGAAATACAGTGATGAGACCACACTTATGGCCACATAGTACACGCATGCAGAAAGTGGCTTCCAGCATCTGATTGCAGAATGCTATCAGATAATTTGTTTACAGTGCACTGATACACCGACCAGCTAGAGAAGCCTGAGATGTGCAGTATCATTCAGCCTTCTTATTTGCCATCCTGTTTTCAACGAATGCTCAAGAACCGTAACAGAAGAATCGTCTATACATATTCTCTTGGACATTGTAGGATTGCAGTCTAGAAGGCCTGCAATGAGGCACCGTATGGGGGTCACGTGGCTGAAAATAGCAATGGAGGTCCCTGAGGTTCCAAGACTTCCTTCATGAAGGAGATGCCTCTGGTTTACGTCTTTAGGGGAGAAATCATCTTCAGTTTCATTGTCCCCAGAAGTGACAAACTGGAGTCGGCTTTTCCCAGATTTCTTTCGTTGGAGGCTATGTCGGTTGAGCCTGTAAAGCAAATCCCAGGGAGGACCATCTTGGACAGAATTGCTGGAGCTCTGCCGAGAGAACCCCTTCAAGTCATTTTGTTGAGACAGTGTGTCCCCCATTGCCACCTTTTCTGGTATTCTTAGCACTGTTCGGTTGAGGAAGTCCATCATCCGAAACTGTACCTGCCTGAGTGATTCCCCAGATGGTGCAGAGAAATCAGGTTGGGTGCTGTCCATCAGATTGACCATTTCTGGAGTATAAATTTCTGATTTTGGGCAGCCCTCCCACTGACCTTGACTCATTTCAGTCAAAGCATCTGACAGTTGGATCTGCTCCTCTGGGAAATCAAGTTCCTGCAGGATAACATGTAATATATTACAGACTTCAACACAGTTAAAATGAAAAGTACATTGTATATAGATACACATATGACATGTAAGTGAAGCTATAAAAAGAATGGGTCCTGCCAAAAAATAGTATGCAACTGTTGTTTGCATGACAAGCACAATAGGGCATTCCACTAAAATCAGCAAAACATCCATTTCAATCCCATACTAGAAAAGGATCCACTTGAAAGCTAACGTGCATACTAGATATCATTAAAATGTCCCAGGTATAGTACATATGTAACGTATGTCCTGTGTATCTTCTGAATTGTGACCTATAAGCACTAAAACTCATTTCTCCATGACCTATGTACATATGGTTTCAAATGGCAAATTGGCCCCACACCCCGCTTTATATTGGTTCAGACTCTGCCACTGGTGATAAGAGCAATTATTGCCTAATAAGGACATAGTTTGCAAGGCTGACAACAAACAAGTGCAATAGTTCCAAGGTTGACACCGTAAACAAGTGTAATGGTCTCAAATGGACATAAACAGGAATGCATAAGATATGCGCTCTCCAAGAAGAAAAACATCATATGCGGTAGCAGTGTAGCATGGCTGCTAGACACATCAGCACAGCTATGTCCAGCTTTAGATATGCTGCTAAAACTATACTCTCGTATCTCACTCTCACCAGTCACCACTAGCGCATTTTACCAAACCTACTATATTTTTCTCAGATATGGAGAACAGTTGTGCATCACTTCACTTAAGTAGAAAAAAAGGCGAATGCAAATGAAGCTCACACTTGGCAGGCACGCCTCTACGCTTTGAACTCAAACTGTCTGAAACACATTATGCTCAATAAAGCAGGCGAAACCTGTTCAAAAAACTCACACATCCAACACAACACTTACACGCAACAACGCACCTGGCACCGGTTTAACAAAACATAACAGATGCCACTAAAGGATTAAATAGTGACCAGAACGAGGACAGTAACAAGGTTAGGACACCCCTAATGTGCCCTAATATCAAACCCACTAAAATAACATAAAAGCATTGAATCTTTGCGTGCAGAGCATTTCCACATCATTATTTCCTTAAAAAAGGGCAGACCTAGTGCTTGAGGCCCACATCAGTGGGGTCAGGGGAAGGGATAAACCGAGGCAAGCCTTTCCCCGCAAAATCTGCAGAAAGGCTGCTTTGAACCTACGGCCTGGTTACTCGGTGAGACAGCTCTCACCACTCCACAAGTCCACATCATTATTTCCTAGTGTAATATAAATCGTAACTTTCTTCCATGTCGTTATTTCATTCTTTTGTTAAGACATTCCTCTTATTCCTAGGATACAGGAAACAGCATTTGTAATTTAACAATTACAGGCACTCATGTTACTGTTATCATTCCTATAGATTGTTCAGCAGAAAGCATAGAGATATTTTTTCCAGTTGTAAATTAACTACCATTAAATTACAGAAAGGCAGCAAGAAATGCTCAAAGGCTGTCTCCATTTCAGGTTACGATGCATTGGATACAAAAGCTTGTCAGTTCATGCTAGTGTCATGTGGTGCATACTATCTGTGGGTGCATCTCTCATGAAAATGGCACAAATATTGAAAACGATGAGGACCCATCCAAAAATATACTTTGAAATTTTGACTAAATCTAAAATTTACCACTCATAGTTCATGTTATGATGTACTTTTTCACAAAAGTCGAGATTCCAACCATTATACTATAGATTAATTCATAAGAAAATGAAAAAATTGGGACCGGAATTATTCACTTCCGTACGAACTAATCTTTTGGAATCTCATCTTTTACAACAAAGTACATCTATGAGTGGCTATGGTCTATCGATATGCCAAGTCTTTTTTTTCCCAAAACTTCAAAGTACACTTTTGGATGAAACTTAACCATTTTTCAACATTTTTGCCACATTCACTAAAGATGCACCCTTATATTAACACAACCAGTCCCTTGACTCCCTTCAGACAAGTTCCAGAAAAACGAAAATAAGAGACTCCTCCTGAAGTCCTGGTCCTTCAGTTTTTTACTATCTATGCTTTCTATACCTACCAATGGTCAAATATGTGAAACTGTTATGTATTGACATAAGTGTACAGCGCAGTATTATTTGATTTGTCTTGCTAAATAAAGTAGTGCACTGTTCAGAAGCTCTAAAGGTAAAGAAACTCAAAATGAACCATAGAATACTTCGATCTTATAAAAATGTAAAAAAAACAAAAGAAAGAAAGAAAATAACTGCCTCAGATTCACATTCACCACAGTTTCATGTATGACTCAGAAGACTCTCAGCAAGAGTTTTGATCTTCTCATGGAAACAAACTACATGACAAACATCAGCTTTATCATTGACTAAGTAGCAGGCTTTCAATATTGCAAACAACCGTTATGTCCCTATTAAAGCTAACTACATAATAAAAAATATTTCAAAAGATAAATGAATGACAGTCTCTTGTCCAAGGTGGATTATAATCAAATAAAATGGGAAGAAAACCGACAAGGAATACAAAGGATCTGCTCTCACCCAATAATCACCGAAGTACCTACACCAACTAGTTGCGATTTGTAACCAGATAACATAAAAAGAAAATTGTACAATTATCAGTGCAACCCTAAAGGACAACTTCCCATACCATGAAGACCACATCCAGTATCCCTCAAAGGTCTATGCATTCCTGAACTAACAGGGGAATGGCTGCCCATGGCCCCGTGTTAATTAAAAATTGAATGAAACAAAAACTATGGATGATCTGCAGTTAAAACTACTGGGAATCAAACACATTTAGAACAACCAGCCTAGCATAAAGCTAAGAGCATTTCATCATCTATTTTAGCGCCACAATCTGAGAGATGTGTGTCAAACAAACAGAAGACACAATAAAGGCTACTTCCTTGAAGTAATTAATGTTCACAAAGCCAGATATCACCCTTTCTTCAAAAGATCATAGTTTTAGCATAAGTGCAGGACACGAAGAATTCCAGGTTGACACGAGAGTTCATGATGTAAAGTACAATGCAGAAGCCGAAATAACAAGCATTGACTTTATATGACGTAAAAGCTGTGAGGTCTAATTCAGGCGCATTACAAGACAAAAGCGGTAGCAGCACATAATGCAGCACCAGGAGGTGTGAAGAGTATCCCAATACAAAAGTGTAGTAGCAGCAACGTAACGCAGCAGCAGGAGCTGCCAAGAACTGCTCACCCGACAGACAAGGGCGGCGGTGGCGCGCGCACGGTCGAGAGGGGACGCGTACGCGGCGGCGAGCCTGGCCCCGCGGGAGCGCAGGAACACGGCGAGCGCGCGCGCCTGGCGCTCCCCGCGCGCCGTGAGCGCCGCGGCCGGCCACCGGCCGCCGACGAGGTCCGGGCGCATCGCGGCGGCGCACTCGCCGTGGCTGACCAGAACGACCTCGACGGCCGCGGCGTCGGCCTGCAGCCTTCCCGGGGACGGGGACGGCGGCGGAGGCAGGAGGACGTGGCAGGGGTCCCAGACCTTGATGCCGGGGCCCGCGAGGAGGCGCGGGGTGCCCGCCGCCGAGGGCTGCGGCGAGAGCGGCGTGTCCGCGGCCAGGCACGGCAGCACCTCGGGCTCCTGCTCCAGCACCTTGGACACGGACGCCGCGGACGCCGACGACGACGGGGGCACGCGGACCGACGGTGGTGCCAGAGCGGGCGTCGGCGGCGCCGGGGCCACCGCGGAGGAGGAGACGGCCGCCGCGGACGGCTCCTCGTCGTCCTCGTCCTCGTCGCCGCCCGCGGTGGAGACGGACGAGTGGGAGGAGTGGGCCGAGCCCATCGCGGCGCGGCGCGGCGCGGCGGCGAGATCTGATGCCGAGGCGGGCGGTGCGAGCGCGAGACTGGGGCGGGCGGAGTGAGTGATGTCTTGGTTTGGTTTGGTGTGGGGAGAGCGAGCGCTGAGATTCGTGCAGCCACGCTGGCATCTTTTTTTCCACGTGTATGTATGCTCACGTGGCAAAGCCGTATTCAAAAATCAAAACGCTGTCCCCAATTTCTTTAATGAAAATGGGTAAATTTTCTTCGTCTACCAGGACTCTATGACCGTGATAGGAGAAATCGACGATGTAATTCATTTTCATTTTTTTTTTCTTCATGGGCACTCGTGAGAAACACATTTAGCGGCATTCTTTTTTACTCTTGTCGCCGCCGCGAAATAAGCGAAAACAAACGTCTCAACGAGTTAGTTCCATAGCATAAGCAAATCACATTCTACCTTCCCCGCTTGATAAACAACGAAGATAAATTGATGATCGAACTCCTTGGTGTCAATGCCGTTTATTTTAGGTGTGACGGTAACTAAGGCAAGATAAAATTTATTTTACCATTTGGCTCATCATGCAAACCAATATTTAATAGTGCCATCAGTATCACTTCGATGACGCAAATCACATTCCCATTTTTTTCTGAGGAAAGCCTAACAAAATTTACACTCAACTATTACCACTACGTATATCACACGCACACATTTTGCCATTTGAAACATTTTATTGGAGCAAGTACAAAATTGTTCTATTATATACAATACAAAGAAAAAGAAAGAAGAGTAAAGCAACAAACTAACAAAAGTGCCATGAACACATTTTAGAAATTTGAAATTATATGAAAAAAAAATCAAATTATCCATTTCGTGCATCATCACCAGGAATGACCATAAAACACCCCTTAGAAATTCCAAATTACAGAAACAAACTAACAAGAATGCTCATTCGCAAAAAAAAAAAAAAAACCTCCACAAAAGAAAATATTAAAGAACAATAAAAAATTGCACCAAAATAGTTTTATTGAACTGCAACTACACCAGTTTCTTCCAAAGGGGTCTGTCCGCTTATCCGTCAACATGCAACAGACAATGAGACAATCGCGAACGTATGTGATGCTCTTGCTCACCAATGCGGTGCTAGCTGATGCAGTGATGCTCGCCGGTGCTCACCAACCTAGAGCCGTGTCTTTGATATCGAGAATATAACGCCTCCTGCTTACTTTTGTCGGTTCCTTCATTCAACTGAAGATGCAACATGATAGCTAAGACTAATCTTTTCATCGTCCACTAGGTTAAAATGAAAAGAATGCAAACTAACCATAATACGCAATAGATCCATGGGTGCCGGGGCCTTGAATTCCTCTATTATTTGTGCATCTGCGGTGAAAGAAGAAGCGGTGTGTCTCACTTATCCTGCATGCGTGGAGCCTCGTAAAGCTTAGCGAAAAGGTTGTTTGGTTGGCTACATGTCTTTACGCCCAAATCAAGTTTCATTGTTGGGCCAGACTAAGTGGATAAAAGCGTGAAGATGACACACTCACGTGTCAGTCTCACACATTAGAAATATTGCATCCCCTCGTACATACTACCAAACAACATCAGTCTTTTTTTGCATCAACCTCACCAAACACCATGTTTTATGAATATGGTTCCATTCAGCCTGCATCTCCTCAGCTAGGATGTAAGATGCAAGCTCCATCCACCAACCAAGGAATGTTTTTTTTCCGAAAGGACGGCAAAAGCTTTGCCGCGATTTCTATTAGACGAAAAAAAAGAAGGCAAGTGCCCCGTCCAGTTTTTAAAGTGGAAACTGAGCGAAAACCACAAATATAATAGAGGAGGGTACCCTACTCCATCTACACACCTAGGTACCAAGTCAGTTCAACTCGCGCCACACGCGCTAACTCAACTCAACTCAACTCCACGCTTGGTTGGATTGGGACATCGACACAAGCCTCTAACCGCTAGAACTTGGTCAGATTGGGTCGTCGACACGAGCCTCTACTTTACCGCTAGGAGCTCCACCACTGACATCACAAACAACTAAAAGTTCACAATAAAAACCTAAAAACTAAGCAAGTAAACACAAGGTAAGCCTACTCCACCACTGGCACCAACCACGAACAATTGGCAAAGACGACAAAAAAGCGCTGCCGTAAGACATCCCGACCGAGTCGAATTCCACAACGACGCCTTCAAGAAGGTTACAACGCCCAAGCGCCGCCGTCGTCCATCCACGATAGGACTAGGTTCTCACCTATGGAATGTGCTGGGGACGCAACGCCCTCAACAGGAGAACGACACTCACAAGTGTCTTCGTCGCCAGGCTTTCGCCCAAAACAACCCCGAGCACCGACATCGGCCAAGATCTCGGGTCCCCGCCAACCACCAAGACATCGCTGCCGGCAACTCAGAAGAAGACCTCACCAGAGTAGACGCGCCGGCCACGCGAGTAGCTACAAAGCTGCGCCAACACCCTGCCAGACCCCCTACCGAACACCAGCCTTCCGCCACCGAGAACGTCCACCAACCGCCCGCCGAAGCCGTAGCCGCCGCCGACCACCGCCGCCGGTCGAGCACCCGCCGCAGGTACCGCCGTCCCTTGAAGGTGCTGACTCAGGAGCATAGCCCTAAACCAGCACCCCCATGGACGCCAAGGCCTCCATCATCATAACGGCCGCCCCACGACGACAGACGGAGACATAGGGGGAGGGACGGCAAAGATGTAAGACCGCCCCCAACGCCAACACAACCCCAGCCACCATCAAGAGGAGGTGGAGGGAGAACAGAGGGGGAGGGAGCCCCTCCGCTGTCCCCCACACCCAGAAGGGCAGCAGCCCCGCAACGCCTTGTCGGAGACCTCCGTCAGAGAGGAGCAGCCATCACTGAGCTTGGCACCGCCAGCAGCACCGCCATGGCACCACAGACCTACCAAAAGCACGGTCGGCCACACCACCACGGCGCCATCGAAGAGCCACTCCTCCACCACCGAGCACCCCCATCCCAGATTAGCCAACCGCGGCTGCCGGCTGCGGCCATCCAGCAGCGGCCAACCATCACCGCCGGGGGGGACGAACAGAAAAAACCAGAGCAACCACCGCCGCCACCTGAATCCTCGTAGGGACACCGGCGCCGCCGGCCACCTCGTCCATAGGGGCTCCAGATCCGGGCCCAAGAAGGCCAGATCTGGCCCCCAGGGAGCCACCGGCGGCCAGAACAGCCACCGGCCTGCGGCACAACGACGAGGCCTGGACGCGACACTGCCTGACGGCCGACAGCCAGAGCAGTCACTGGCCAAGCCATGGCCGCGCGGCGGCCTCCACCAACGCGCCATCACCGCCGCCGTCGCGCCCCCCTCGCCGCCGCCGGGCCCGACTGGCCCAACCTTCGAGCGCTGCCCCGCCAGGAGAACTCGCGCCACCAGGTGAAGGCCCCACCGCCACCCTCCTAGGAGGCCGTGTGGGCCTCCCGGCGGCCTCCTTCGGCGGCGGCGAGGGAGGAAGGGGGGTGGGAGAGGAGGTGGCGGCGGTGATGTAGGGTTTCGCCACCCGTGTCGCCTAGGCGGGGCGACGCGGGGGCCTCCGCCAATCTAGAACTAGATATGAGAAAATGATTTTCAAGGAATGTTTTCCAAATATGGTTCTATTGTAGATGTAGTCGCTGGTGGTGGAGATGCAGATGATGGTGAAGCTAGTGACGATGGCGCGAGGTCGAGGTCGTGGATGAGCGGCGGTGGAACGTTCCTGTTGAAGATCTCACGAGCTTGGCGATGACGAAGATGATGTCCCGATGTAACCTTCGAAAGATGAGCCATCGTGAAGATCGGGAGCAGTCGAGCGAAGAGCTTTCTAAAAGCCTTATTCGCCTTCTCCCGTGCATGATAGTAAAGAGAAGGTTCCAAAGAATTGCTTACCCGATTGTTGGTGCACGCAAGCGATCGGGCTGGCGAAGCTACAATGTCAGTGCAGTAGTGAGAAGAGGCAAAAACCCTAGCTCAGTTGAATGCATTTTGGCATGCCCTAATAGGCTGCATATATAATTCTATCCATCCAATTGACCTCGTGTCATGATTGTTGACGGTTCGTATGTGTCTCTACTCTCAAGGAAAGGGGATTATGTAAGCACACAAAACTATCATGTAATAAAGGCAGGCAGATGATCTTTGGATAACAATGGATAGGTAGGTTATGTTGGTGCGTGTGTTTAGAGACAAAGTTTTTGATGGAAGTGGTATGGATGATGTACGGAAAAGGGAAGCACACGAGTAGCTAGAAGTGTAGTGTAGCATGAGTGTGAGGGAAGAGTGTAATCTAAAACAACAAAGATAACTAATGATAGTTGAAATGTCTAGTAAAGAGGCGTACCTGCTCCAGATCTAACTGGGCAGGTCTAGCCTCTGAGCCTCCAAGCAAATTTGGAGAATCGGTCAGAGGGTAATTTTGAAGTTGTTGTCTTTTAATTGGTCATTACCAATGACGTAGCTTGTTGATGCTTATCTTGTAAAACGTTCTTTCTATGTCTAACTATTTGAAGAAAAAACAACGAAAAGCTAAAACTAGGGCGATCAAGGTACTGTAAGAATGATACTACATAAAAACAGAAGCTTCCAACAATGTTTATTCATCCTTTTTGGTTAATGCTGCTTTTTTGGGGGAATAGAAGCAAGCACTTTCAGTTAACCAAACATAAACTTAATATGCTGTCGCCACAATTTAATAGCTACTCCCTCGATCCCGATTTACCCGGCGTGCACCCATTTTCATGCATCAGCCACAATACGGGCGGGCAGTAGTAGAGACGCGTAGTCATTACTCTGGACTCTAGACTCGAAGCGATTCATGCTGCTGTGCCGTCCCTGCATTGGGCTAGTACGTGCACTAGCTGCACTAGCGCCGGAATAAAATATGATTTCGTGGCCGGAGGGTCACCGCGCAGCAAGCGATCCCTTTAATATGTGCACGTACCTCCACAAACATTTCTTGATATCTGCAATTTGGCTTTGTACGCCGTTATATCGGGCCGGAGGGAGTATTGATTAGGCAAGATGTTCGAGGCACAAATCAGCCAAAAAAAAACATGGACGACAGAATTTGTTACGGTTAAGGTAGACATAGTGTAAAAAAAAGCTCCTATTTAGAACAAATATCCAGAGACTGAACAGAATATATTATATATAACAATAAGCAGCTTATATGCTACAAATTATTAGTCTCAAACAGAAGGTACGCTACAATTTTGGCATCCATCAGCTATACAACTTGTACTGTCAGTGCCAAGGCACCGAACATCCATTAGTATATTATGTAACCTAAAGTTCCAGATTTGGTGGGCCTTGAGAAGTCAAGAGACTGAACATCAGGTACAGGTAAATAGAGTGCCAACTCATCAAGAAGTATGGTGAGATAACACCAGTGGCCCCACGAAAATCTGAAATGGTAACTTATCAAGGTATAGATCCATTCATCAAGAACAGACACAACTTGGGTAACAAAATAATATGCAATAAAGCCCAAAGCTAAATATTTGGTATTAAATCTAGAATTAATATTTTATTGGACAGGTCAATTCCAACAATGATTAATTCTGTTATACTCACTTCTAGATCATGTAAGTTTGTCAAAAGTTTTGCCCAAAACTCAAAAATTGCAGTACATATGAATTAAGAGCCCTAGCAGTAAGGCTTCTCAGATTTGTTGTTTCAAAATGTTCACTCAGACACCAAATGTTCTCAGACAGCTAATGACACTTCTCTTCCCTGCTTGCTCCTGCTGCGTTTTGCTCTCCCACCCATGTTCTACCACCTCCTCGGCTTCCACTCTCCCACGCTCGATCCGTGGTAACTAACATGTGGCTCCATGCCTCGCCCCCAAGCAAGAATCAGACGCAGGCCACGACGCAGCTGGCGCACATCCACGAAGGAGGAACCAGATTACCAGACGCCGTGGCTGTAACACATGCCTCCCATCAACCCCTCAACCAGGCCACCCCCTCTGTTTTTACATCCATTGCTGTCTGATCCCGTCGCATTTGGAGGAGGGATCGAAGGCATTTTTAGGACAATATATTTGTAATTTGATTGCATTTTTAGATCAATAATTGCACAGAACGAAGAATAATAACATGTTAGACCCGATACCTTAGTGTCAGTGTGCAAGAGCTTGAATTAGTATTATTGAATATTTGAGCATATCAGTGAAGCATGGGATCAACATTTTTTCCTACACTCTACAACATAAAGTCCAAAGCTTGAAACACAAATAGCCTCAGGAACACAAGCACACACACAAACAGAATGGGTTTGGTGGCTGGAATGACTTCTTTTCTGACTTTCTACTTATATAGCCAGCCGTGAGCTACAAAATCAGGCTGTGATACCCTCCTAATTAATGCAGAATATCAGCCAACTCCTTGCTGAAATTAGGCTAAAGTTAAGGATAGACACGAGCATGCACCTAGACACAAGATTATTTCCAACATGCTTAGTGCTCATTGAATACAATGAAGATGACATGGTACTAATGGGATTTACATTTGTTTGCCTGTAACAATGCACGGGCAGAAACCTAGTCTCACCAAATTATCCCATGTCCAACTTGTATAAACCAAGACAATATTAAAACATGCATAGAAATACTACTAGCATACAATAACCATATAGTAGAGCTAGTAAGCTAATAAAGCCAACAAGCTACATCCCTTTATTTGCGCAACAATCATTAATGATCCATTAGAACTTTAAGCCCAAGTGGACTAAGGAGACTAACCTTGTGTAATGGTTCTCAAACAATGTAATAGAACTTATGCTTGTAGTGTCGTGTGTCCCTCCAGAACTGGAAAAATATGCAAGATTAGGGAGGGAGGGAGAAAGGGAGGGGTGGGGGGGGGGGGAGAGGGAGGGTTAACCTTAGGAAGATATTTTCTCAATCTATCATGTTTATTTTCAACAACCTAGAAGAAACATCCATTAGATTCAAGTACAACAACAATAATAACACGAATGTTCATCTATATATATAACACATATAAACCTATGAGTCAAAACTTTCCAGAAAAATAAAGTGCCCCGGCAATTTCTAGAAAAACATTTGAGAGAAAAAAATACTTTCAACAAGTTCCAGTATACCACCTGCTTGAAGGCTCGCCCCATATCCTTTTGTAGTAATATTGTTCTACAATCCTGAAAATTAAAGAAATTTGAGCGTGGCATTCTAATGACTCAAATGCAAGATATTAAAGGTTTTTTAGAAAAACATACAATGATTCCTCGGATGACATAGTGTCTCGGAAGATAACGGCCATTAAAAACTTCATCATTGAATCTATCTACAAGTTCTGTTGTCTTCTCCTACACAAATAATAATATTATAACTGATAACTGATATGCATGGGAAGCGATGAACATAGAAGGCATGTTCTCATTATGTTAACATGTACCCAATTGACATGATCATTGTCAACAGAAAAAAACTCTTCGACTTCAAACTCCCACATCAATTTTGTGAGACAACTTCTTCGCTGAAATGTGTTGGTATTGAACTTCAGAATCAGGTTAACCATAAAATCAAAAAAGAATCAGCTAGCATAAAAGACAAACTCTTGTAAGGGCGAGAATGTGATCACTAACAAACAAACAAACAAGGGTGTGTGGCTATATGTTGTAAGGATTCTAGGCCCTCTTTCTTCTTAAAACAAAGATACACAGCGCTCCTGTGTGTTTGAGGGAAAAATGCAATAAAATACAGGTGAAGCTTATATCCCAGTTTTACTTGCAATCTTTTGTTAAATTATAAACACATGTCAGTACATTTTCATGCACCATTTACATGCTTTAAATGAAAATTTGTTAAGTAATCATAGCGTATCATTGTGCCATTGTCTTGTTGACTCATGATATTCAATAAAATAGGAAATTTGATACAAATTCAGACACTTCCTACCTTCCTATGCATTCACATACTCAAACAAATAAAAGGTACAGGTCAACATGCTGATCTCACAAGTCCCTAAACCAAGCACATTTATAATAAACCATGAATAACTAATGTCATTAAGCCTACACTTGTATCTTACTTTTCTGCAATTTAGCTTTATGCCAAGAGTTTCCTTGGCTCTCAAGTTGGTCATGAGATGCCTTGGCTGTCAAGTTTCTAGGAGCATCTTGCTTTATGCAAGAATATGCTCATGTCCACCTCTTCTGAGCATGGTCGTCGTGCCGCAGCCGCCGCCGCAGCCAAGGAGTAGAAGCCGGAGCCCAGCGGCAAGGACGCAGACTCGGCTGGTCTCAGGGTGCGGCTGGCCGCAGCAGAGGCTGCAGACAAGCAGGCGGGTGAGGCCGCGGCGCAGGCCGCGGTGACCGTGGCCACTGCTTTAAGCGTAGAGATCAAGGAAGAGGAGGCGGAGAGATCGGTTGTTGGGGCGGTGGTGGTGTATCGCGAGGAGAGCACCTCATGGCCGGTGCTCAACCACGGCAACTACCACGAGTGGACCCTTCATGTGCGCAGGCTCTAGGAGGCGGTGCACTACGGAGATGTCGTGTACGAGGAGGATCGGCACGCCTGGGAGGCACTCAGCGCCGCCGTCCCGCCGGAGTTGGCTGCCTCCAAGCTTGCATGGGAAGCAATCGTGACGCGGCGCGTCGGCGGTGAGCGTGTATAGTGTTCCACTCTGCAGCGTCTTCACGGCGAGTGGCACTCACCCTTCGACCAGGGGAGCAAGTCGAGGACTTCCCCCTGCACCTCACTAGCACGATGGAGCATGGCGCTCAACAGCAACCGCGACCTCAACGAAGAACGCGTCATGGAGAAGCTTCTCCGGTGTGTGCTGAAGAGGTTCGGCCAGATCATCAACTCGATTGAGATGCTCCTCGACTTTGTGGCGCTCACTATCGAGGACATCACAGGCGGCTCAAGGCAGTCCAGGACCATGAGTGCACGCTAGAGGCCGAGACCGCCGTGCCCAAGCTGCTCTACACCGCCGAGCAATGGCGCGCCTTCGACAAGGAGGGCGCTGGCTCATCGAAGGACGGAGATCAACGCCGGCGTCCCCACAGCGACAAGAAGAACAAGGCCAAGGAAGGCGGGCAAGGTGGGGATCATGGCGGTGCGGACCACGGTGGCGGAGGCAAAGCTAGAGTTGCCGCCGGCGATCATCGTGGGAACCAAGATACGTGCCTCAACTGTGGCCAAGCTAGTCACTGGGCACGGGATTGCCAACGTCCATGCCGTAATCGGGAGCAAGGCGGCCCGGCACACATGGGGGAAGCAGAGGACCATGCTCTGTTTCTGGCGCATGGGTTCCTAGAGATGGACGAGGAGCAGAGCGTAGGCAAGGCCCAAGCTTGCTCCTTCTATGCCAAGAACACCGACCTCAGCCTGGAGGAGCCACGAGCGCATGCCTTTCTTGGCACCGACTACGGCGGCGGCGAGAAGATGGATGGCTGGTACGTGGACAGCGGTGCCACGCACCACATGACTAGACGCTGAGAGTTCTTCACCGACCTCGACACATCGGCCAGAGGTACGGTGAGATTTTGTGATCAGTCTAAGGTGCAGATTCATGGTGTCGACTCCATCATCTTCAAGGCCAAGAACGGCGAGCACCGGGTGCTGCACGACGTCTACTTAATCCCGGCGCTGCGAAACTCGATCATGAGTCTCGGCCAGCTTGATGAGGCCAGATCCAAGGTGGAGATCGAAGGCAACGTCTTGAGCATCTGGGATCGCTCCAAGAAGCTACTCGTCAAGGTCTGCCGCAACCCACTGTGCCACGCCGCGTGCAAGGACGACACGCTCTAACAACTGTCCAAGAGGGGCATGGCGTGCGGGCTACCGATGATCGACCACATTGGGCAGTTCTACGACACTTGTGTCATCACCAAGCACCACCAAGCCCTGTTCCCGTCTGAGGCCAAGTTTCGTGTGCAGGAGTTGTTGGACCTGGTCCATGGGGACCTCTGCGGCCCTGTGACTCCGGCGACTCTCGGCGGTAGGCACTACTTCCTACTGCTAGTCGATGACGCCACGTGATACATGTGGGTCACGCTGCTCACCATGAAGGACGCAGCAGGGGACGCCATCAAGCATCTCCAAGCTATTGCAGAAAAGAGGAGTGGGAAGAAGTTGCACACGCTGCGCACCGACAATGGGCTCGAGTTGTCGCTGAGTTCGTGGCGTACTGCACCGAGGAGGGCATTCAGCGCTGTAGTGGAGAGGAGAGGAGGAACCAGACCGTTGTGGCATGGCACGCGCTGCTGATGCAGAGGAACCTGCCGATGTGTTTCTACGGTGAGGCTGTGGTGATTGTTGTTCATCTGTTGAACTGGTCACCCACCAAAGCGCTGCAGGGCAATATACCGTATGAGGCTTGGCATGGCAAGGCGTCGGTGTTGGGCTACCTGTGCACGTACGGCTGCGTTGCCTTCATCATGGACCTGTCGCAACTGATGAACCTGGACGACCACAACCGCCCTGGCATCTTCATCGCCTGCACCAATAGCACCAAGGTGTACCGAGTGCTGGACTTGGCGACCCAGTGCGTGCGCGTCTCGTGGGACGTTGTCTTCGACGAGAGCCGTAGCTTGGATTGGGTCAAGGAGGGAGGTGGGCTAGCTCCTGCGGACAAGGAGTTCATTGTCGCGCACCTCTAGGAGGGCGAATCAGGGGGAGCGAGCATGGCATCGCCTTCGTCCCTTGCTCCGAGCTAAGCCTCTGCTCCAGCTATGCTGCGCCCATCGACTCCAGCTCCGGGGGAGCAGGGGAGCCCAGAAGCAGAGCATGGTGGGACTCCCCTGCCCCAGGCGACTCTAGCTCTGAGCGCTGTCAAGGCTACGCTGGCGGCAGCCACGTCTATGGTCGCGCCAGCAATCGAGCTGGCCATGCCCTTGGAGGGTGATGAGGACCGGTTGGATGCGTACTACGATGACGAGCCACTTCGCTACCGCACGCTGACGAACATCATCGACGACAACACGCCACCTGGTCCGGTGCCGCGCTGTGCCTGTTCGCCCAGCTCCACCTCATGCATGCTAGCGAGCCGATCAACCATGCGGAGGCCAAGGGTGACCCAGCGTGGGAGGCGGCTATGAAGTAGGAGGTGGATGTGGTGAAGAAGAACGACATGTGGGAGCTCATGAACCTACCCGCTGGCCATTGACCCGTCTCTCTTAAGTGGGTCTACAAGATCAAGAAGGATGAGAAGGGGATGGTGACCAAGCACAAGGCAAGGCTCGTGGCGCGCGGCTTCATGCAGCAAGAGGGCATCAATTTCAATGATGCCTTTGCGCTCGTGGTGAGGATGGAGTCTGCGCGGATGCTCCTCGCACTGGCGGCGCAGGATGGAAGGTGCACCACATGGACGTGAAATTTGCCTTCCTCAACGGCAACCTCAAGGAGGAGGTGTACGTGCGACAACCGCCTGGGTTCACCATTGTCAAAGAAAGAGAAGGTGTACTAGCTGCGCAAGGCACTTTACGGGCTCAGGCAAGTGCCGCGCACCTGGAACGCGAAGCTAGACTGCACCCTGAAGGAAATGGGGTTCAAGAAGAGCGAGCATGAGGCGGCGGTGTACCGGCGGGGCAATGGTCGCTCTGTCCTGCTGATTGATGTTAGATGTATATGGTGTCTATTGTGTTTTCCTCTTTGTATAAGGGCCTCTATACTTATATGCCCTACTGATGTACATGTTTGGGTTATTTCCCCATGGAATAGATGATCTTCATTCACTCTAACATGGTACCAGCTCTGAAGTTCTAGGGTTAGGGTTTACATCACCTCTGCGCGCTCGTTCGTCACGCTTCCTGCTGCTCTGCCACCGCACTCATCCCGTGTGACTCTCCTGCCAAGTTGCAGTTCTTCTGCACGAATCCCGTCGCAAATCCCATCGCTGGGTGCAACCCCTATTTAGCGCAATCACGTCATTGGGCACGGCTCCTGCTCGACGCGACCCCGCTGCCGGGTGCGGCCCTCGCTGGGTGTCGCCAGGCGTGAGGTTCGGCTCCCACTGGGCGTGGCCACCGGTGCTGTCTGGCGGGTGTCCTCCACTCCACTCCATGGGCGGTCTGCTCTGCTTTGGTGCGGAGCCATCCGCATCTCCCATCGGTGCGGCCTGCTCTGCTCAATCGGGCCTTTTCTATCCGTGAGCGGCAGAGTGCTCTATTTCCAGAGTTCTCTACTTGCTTAGTTCGGTAAAAATAAGGAAAAGGAGAAGAAGAGAGAGGGAAGCTAGCATCTCCTACTGCTCCATCTACTGGTGGTGCTCAGATTCAGCGTTGTTCAGTAACCTTCGATAGCACCAATTATCATGATTGGGTTCCACATATGAAGTGGCATTTGCGTGGTCTTCGGCTTTGGGAGTTCGTTAGTGGTGAGCTACCCTGTCCAGTCTTACCTGATCCTCCAGTGCAGCTTGTGATTCCTCCACAAGCATCTGAAGATGAACAAAAGAAACTGCTTGAAGCTTATGATGATGATATGGCCTCTTATATGTCTCAGTTTTAGGCTTATCGCACTTGGTTGGATGAAGATGCTCGTGCTGGGGCTGTGATTGTTGCTAGTATGGAAAAGCATCTGGCTGGAGAGATTATTCGACTTGAGTGTGCTGCTCAGATGTGGGTTTTCCTTCACCAGTGCTATGAGCCTTCTGGTCAGTCCACTTATATTGCTGCCTTGCGCCAAGAGCAGTTGTTTTAGCAGGGTGATAGTTCAGTTGAGTTCTTTCGATAGCTATCTGCAATTTGGCGTGAGCTTGACACTATTAGCCCTCAGCTGTCTCTAGATACCTGTGACTCCTGCAAGAAGCAACAAAGCCACCTTGAGATTTGTCGTACCTATGACTTTTTGACTCATCTGCGTGCTAAGTTTGAGCCTCTCTGTGCCTAGTTACTTGCTCATGAGCCATGTGTGTCCTTGATGGAGGCTCTTGCTGCTGTTCGTAATGAAGAGACTTGTCTTCATTCAACCGGTCTGCTTCAGTCGGCACCCTCCTCAGTTCTAGCTGCTCGGTTTAGAATTCTCGGTACTCCCCCCAAAGTACCTACTTCAGCAGCCTCCAGCAGCTCGGGAGCTCGCAACTCAGGTGGCTTTCATTGTAATTACTGTGGCAAAGATACACGTGATGAAGATTATTGTTTCAAGAAGAAGAGATAGACTTAGTCTCGCCAAGGTGGGCGTCCCCACAGGCTCAGTCCCAGCAGCCTAATGCACAGCAGGAGATGCTCATGTTACTACATCGTCTTACTGTCACTCCTGGAGCAGCTACTGGTTCGGTCACTCCTGGAGCAGCTACTGGAGCAGCTGGTTCTGTCACTTCTGCTGCAGCTACTTCTCAGTCTACCATTGAGAGACCACCATCCACTTCAGGTATCTTGCCATGGATTCTTGACTTTGGTGCTTCTTTTCATATGACACCTGATAGCACCCGTCTTTCTTCTATTCATTCCCCTTCCATCCCTCTCACTATTCAAATTGCTGATGGCTCATCTCTTCTTGTTGGTCGTGGAACTCTTTCATCCCCCTCTTTTAATGTTCCTGATGTTTCTTATGTTCTTGATTTGACCATGCAACTTATTTCTGCTGGCCAGCTTACTGATCATGGTTGTTGTGTTATTCTTGATTCTGACTCTTGTCGTGTTTAGGATCTCAGCACAGGTCTCCTAGTTTGTACTGGCCCTCACCGTCGTGATTCTCAGCATCTTTGGGAGCTTGACTGGCTTCGCCTTCCATCCGCTGCCTCTGTCGGTCTTGTGGGCTCTACTTTTCCTGCATCCGCTTCTTCCTCTTTTGCTCAGTGGCATCATCGCTTGGGACATTTGTGTGGCTCCCAGCTATCTTCCCTTGTTCTTCATGGTGTTCTAGGCAATGTCTCTGGTGATGTCTCTTTAGATCAGTGTCAGGGTCTGCTTCCATATTCCTCTAGTGCATCTGTGTCACAACGTCCTTTTGACCTTGTTCATTCTAATGTATGGGGTCCTGCACCTTTTGTTTCAAAAGGGGGGTCATCAATATTATGTCATGTTTATCAATGACTTCTCTCATTTCACATGGGTGTATTTCATGAAATATCGTAATGAGGTGTTATCCATATATAAATCTTTTGCTCGCATGATTCATACTCATTTTGATGTTTCTATTCGTGTTCTTCGTGCTGACTCTGCTGGAGAGTACCTTTCGGGTGCTCTTCGCCAATTTCTTTCTGAGCAAGGAACACTTTCACAATTTTCTTGTCCTGGCACACATGCTCAGAATGGTGTTGCTGAACGCAAGCATCGTCATCTCCTTGAAACTGCTCGTGCTTTTGTGATTGCTTCCTCTGTCCCACCTTCATTTCTGGGCTGAAGCAATCTCCACAGCCACCTACTTAACCAACATTCATCCCTCCTCTATTCTAAAAGGAGGCATTCCATATGAACGCCTTCTTGGACATCCACTTGATTACTCCAGTCTTCACATTTTTGGATGTATATGCTATGTTCTTCTTGCTCCTCGTGAACGCACTAAATTGACTTCACAATCTGTTGAATGTGTTTTCTTAGGCTACAGTGCTGAGCACAAGGGCTATCATTGTTGGGATCCAGTTGCTTGTCGTATGCGGATCTCTCAGGATGTTACTTTTGATGAGTCTCATCCCTTCTACCCTCGGCCCTCCTCTGATGTTTCTCCTTAGGCTGTTGTTGAGCCTTTGTCCTTCTTGACTTTTCCTAACATACCTATCTCCATTGTGCTACTTCCACCACCAACGTCCCCACCATCTCCACCTCCTACTCCACCTTCTCCACCACCTTCACCATCTCCACCTCCACCCTCTTCTCCGCTGCTATGGATGAAAACGGTATGGATATTTTCCAACCGTATTTGAGATCGAATTCATTAGAGAGGTTTAAATCCGTCCGTATCTGTGTTCGGATATTCAACATCTGTATCTGAATACTAAAGTCTCATATTTATGATGTCGATACCCAATCATATCTTATCCGACATGGTTGACAATATCCGTATTCGAATCCGTATCCAAGCTTGAATATGAAAACAAATATGGTATGCCTTATACCCGTTCATATCTGATCTGTTTTCATCAGGATCCGCTACCCTCTGAGCCGTCTGCATCGGCTCGGTCCATCTATGCTTCTAAACCTCCTATGATTTACACCTACAGTCATCGACTTCAGGATCCCTCACCTCCTATTGAGTTGTCCTCTGATGTCTCATCTCCTATTGAGACACCCTCTGATTCTTCCTCATAGGTCTCCTCTCATTATAACCTTCATGATTGTGGTTCCCTAAAGCCTGTTGAACGTTATGGTTTTGCTGGCACTATCATTTCTGAGCCGGCCACATATCATGATGCCATTTTCCATCCTAAATGGCAACTTGCCATGGCTGAGGAGATTGCTGCTCTTGAGCGCACTAGCACTTGGGATCTTGTTCCTCTTCCTTCTCATGCTCGTCCCATCATGTGAAAGTGGGTTTATAAGATCAAAACTCGCTCTGATGGTTCTCTTGAGCGCTATAAGGCACGTCTTGTTGCTCATGGCTTTCAGCAAGAGTATGGTCATGACTATGATGAGACATTTGCTCCTGTGGCTCACATGACCACTGTTCGCACTCTTCTTGCTGTTGCTTCTATACGTGCTTGGTCTATTTCTCAACTTGATGTCAAGAATGCCTTTCTTAATGGTGAGCTCCACGAGGAGGTCTACATGAGACCACCTCCTGGCTATTTTGTTCCTGACAGCATGGTTTGTCATCTTCGTCACTCTCTTTATGGTCTCAAACAAGCTCCTCACGCTTGGTTTCAGCGATTTGCATCTGTGATCACTGCTGCTGGTTTTTCTCCGAGCAATCATGATCCTGCCTTGTTTATTCACACATCACCTTGTGGTCGCACTCTTCTTCTTCTTTATGTTGATGACATGATTATCACTAGTGATGACTCTGAGTATATTTCATTTGTCAAGGCATGTCTTAGTGAGCAGTTTCTTATGTCTGATCTTGGTCCTCTTCGCTATTTTCTTAGGATTGAGGTCTCTTCCACCTCTGATGGCATTTATTTATCCCAAGAAAAATACATCCAAGATCTTCTTGCTCGCTCCTCTCTCACTGATCATCTCACTGTTGAGACTCCCATGGAGCTTAATCTTCAGCTTCATGCCACTGATGGTAAACCTCTCATTGATCCCACTCGATATCGTCATCTTGTTGGGAGTCTTGTCTATTTGGCAGTGACCCATCCTGACATCTCCCATGCTGTGCACATTCTCAGTCAATTTGTTTCTGCTCCCACCAATATTCATTATAGCCATCTCCTTCGTGTCTTGCGTTATATTTGTGGGACCATTACTCATTGCCTATTCTTTCCACATTCTAGCTCTCTTCAACTCCAAGCTTATTTTGATGCTACCTGGGCTAGTGATTCTGAATGACGCTCCCTCTCTGCCTATTGTATTATTCTTGGTGGCTCTCTCATTGCTTGGAAGACAAAGAAGCAAACTGCGGTATCTCGTTCCAGTGCAGAGGCCGAGTTGCGAGCTATGGCTATTGCAATAGCAGAGATTACATGGCTTCAATGGTTACTTGAGGTTTTGGTGTTTCAGCTTCTGCGCCCACTCCTCTTTTGTCGGACAGCATCAGTGCTATCAACATCGCCCGTGATCCTATCAAGCACGAGCTCACCAAGCATATTAGAGTTGATGCATATTACACTCAGGCTCAGGTACAGGATGATGTCACTGCTCTTCACTATGTTCCTTCCGAGCTTCAGGTGGCTGACTTCCTCACCAAGGCGTAGACATGAGCTCAGCTTCGGTTCTTTCTCTCCAAACTCAGTTTTTCAGATCCACCCTGAGTTTGTGGGGGGTTGTTAGATGTATATGGTGTCTATTGTATTTTCCTCTTTGTATAAGGGCCTCTATGCTTATATGCCCTACTGATGTGCATGTTTGGGCTGTTTCTCCATCTAATAGATGAGCTTCATTCACTCTAACAATGGACATCTACGTTGACGACCTCGTCATCACCGACGCCAATTGGAGAGAGGTGGAGGAGTTCAAGCAGGAGATGAAGAAGAGGTTCGAGATGAGCGACCTTGGCCTGCTCTCCTTCTACCGTGGTCCGTCCACAACACCGTAGCCGCTTCCCTGACTCCACCTTTCCCACGTCTTGAATGCATTGATCGCATGCGTGACATCGCTCTTGCTCGTCAGGAGCTGCAGCCACATGTGCCGGCTGCAGTCATCCACGAGCAAGAGGAAGTACCGGCGTCCGTCGTGTGTCACCGGCATGATTGGCCCTCACAAGTCCCCGTGGACTAATGTGAGCGGGTCAGTCGCCCGGTACTTCGCCACCTTCGGGAACGTCAGCCACCTCTACTTCCCCGCCAGGCAGCTGTTGCAGAGCTCGTCGGCATGCTTGGTCTCCGACAGCCCATTCACCATCTTGCCGAGGTGGCCCAGAGCGTCGAAGCTCAGGTGGCCGAACTAGCCATACCACAACCATGGCTCCTCCGTGTAGGCTGCCGCGAGGCACACGGGCTGGTCCACCTTCAAATCCAAGAGATAGAGCCAGTTACGGGAACGCGTTGCCTTGGAGAGAAGACGGTGTTCCGGGTCCCGAATCCGTAGCACGCCGTCCCGGATCATCACCTCCGCGCCATGCTCATCCAACTGCCCCAAGATGATGATGCTGGACCACACCTGGGGGATAAAGTTGTCGCCGGTGAGTGCCCAGTGCTCCTTGTTCCAGCACCGGAAGATGACGGTGCCTTGGCCACGGATATGGACCCGCGAGCCGTCCCCGAACTTGACCGTGCCGGTCTTATTCTCATCGAGGTCGGGGAAGGCAGCGCGGCAACCAGTTATGTGGTTGCTTGCGCCGAAGTCGAGGTACCACCGCTGCTCCTGCTCATTGCCGACCGCGCCCAAGTGTGCTTGCGCCAGCGCCGGTAGACGCCGATGCCACCGCCACAGACCTCGCCAGTCCGCGCCAAGGGGGAGGGGGCGTGCTGCCGTGCCCGCGAGGCTCGCCGTTGCCGAGGGGGAGCGTACCGCCGTGCCGCCATGGCCCCTCTGGTGCCTCTCTTCCTTATGCCGTTCCGGGCCGCCGGCTGCAATGTGATGCGAGGTGCGAGGCAGCCAGGAACCCAGGACGCGAGAGACCTTTCGCTGGACGGATAGTCGATGGTTTATGTTGGGCTTTGGTCATATTTAATTTAAAAAAAACTACTACCCCTCCGCCTCATAAATAATTACATATTTTGACTTTTACATATACTGTTTGACCGTTTATCTTATTTAAAAAGTTTGAGTAAATATTATTTATTTTATTATGACTTATTTTATCATTATAAATATTTTCATAATAATTTATTTATTTTATTATTTTTTTAAAAATTTAAAATAAGACGGACGGTCAAACAGTAAGTGTAAAAATCAAAATATGCGGTTATTTGTAAGACGGAGGGAGTACCTCCGTCCTAATATAATTGCACTTCTTTGACTTTTACTGTGTTTGATCATTCGTCTTATTTAAAAAATTTACTGTAATTAATATTATTTATTTTTTTATGAATTTATTTATCATTAGAGATATTTTTATAATGATTCTTTATTTTATTATTTTGTATAAAAAATTAAAAAACAAATACTAAAGTCAAAGAAGTGCAATTATATCCGGACAGAGGGAGTAAGTATATTGATTCAAAGTTTCAAAAAAAATATTATCGATTTAGAAAAAAAATCTAGCAAGTACAAAGGCTATTACTAGCCAAAACAATATATTTTGCTACTGGTTGTAAATGCTTTTATTTCACCTCTGGAGATCCTCATGGACACTTTGGTCTATTCCACGGCATTAACCTTTATTAAGAATCCAAAACTAGACCATCAGCTAAACCGTTCCAACAGCTGATTATATTTTTCTTATAAAAAACTGATTATATTTTCTAAAGAAACGTTTCTCAAGAGAATCTAAATCAAAACGTTTCTGCTAGAATAAAGATCCCTACCAAATTGAAATTTGTAACATTTGTATTCTCTGAATCATCATTTTAAAATTTGTTTGAGTAAAGCCCACGTCATTTTGTGAGCACGTCTAGCAAACCTTAGAGTGTTCATCTAGGGCGTGTTTGCTACCAGTGCTCGGGCTGCCCTGGGCGGCAAACCTGGCTATGGATAGCCACAGCCTGATCCAGACGTGTTTGGTTGCATGTCCGAGCAGAGCTGAGCGAATAGAGATTGTGTTTGTTTACCAGCCGAGTAGAGTACGAATACCTTGCATAAACATGTGGTACCTTACCACTATGCCTCTTCTCAGTGATCTTCACTGGCATCTCAACGAGCAAGTCAAGGACGCGAGTTAGTATAGCGCCAAAAATGGGGAAGCCGGAGAATTCATGAGCAAAGGCGGTGTTGTCATGGCGACGACGGCACCAGGGATGGATAATCCTCCTCTTCGAGCCACTCTGCTCCGCCTCCACGCTCTTCGTTCTTCCGCGACATCCTTGGTGAGTGGCGGTCCTCTTCCTTCTCCTGGCTGCCAGCCACAGCCATGACAAGGGAGGTGGCATGGGGACGCACACTGAGGTAGTGAGGAGGAGGAGGAGCTGCAACTAGGAGGGAGGTGTTGTGGGCGCTAAGGCCGACGTGCTAATTCTAGCGCAGCCGCCACCAGTTCTGACCCCCAGCAACCTCGAGGTCGCAGCTCAAGCGGCAAACCCTAACCCTAGCTCCTCCTCCACCACCACCTCTCGGCGCCCTCCGCCGTGCCCACCTTCGCCGAAGAAGACCACAAGATGGTGTGGCTGTCACTCCATCTCACTCGAAGGTGGAGGTGAGATGTCGGGAGGTAACCCACTCGCTCCCAACGTGCTCCATCTTACTCCACTGGGTCATGTAACAACACGAAAATCCGAGCTATAAAATTTTTCTCAAAAACCTATGACTGATGTTGTATCATGTAGAAAAGTTCTACACTTGTTGCACAAGTACCACATGCTTTCATCTTGTAAACCCTAGCTCATGCATCCATGTTGCATTTCAATTTACTTATGATTTGGTTTTTATTTTGAATTTATGTGTGCTAATTAAAATAAAACCATAATATTTATTTTCATAAATAAATATTAAGGGAATAATACCCTAACAAATATAAAGGCCTAGTATGCCCACTAGTTTATTATTCAAAATTGGAACATCACATATATATATATAAGTATATATATAAAGGTATTTGGAAAATATATATAGAAAAAGAGAAAAAGAAGAAAAAACAAAGGAGAAACCAGCCGGCCCAGCGAGCAACCCAGCCCGGCCTGCTTCTCTCCCTCTCCCTCTCCCTCTCTTTCTCTCCGCGCTCGACCAGCCCAGCAGGACGGCCTACGAGGTCCAGCAAGCAGCCGCGCCGCTCCATTCCTGGTCACATAGCCGAGCCGCTGACGGGTGGGGACAGGCTGTCATACCCTTCCCCTCGGTCCCCCACCGGCTGTTCGCGCCCAACGTCACCGGTGTCAGGCGCTGTTCCCCCGTGTCGCTCCTAAGCAAAGCGCCCTGGCCGCTCGATCCTGACCTGCCCCTCATCAACGCACGTGAGCACGCCACCTGGCCCAACCAGCCAACAGCGAAATGCCCACGACGCGGGCATTTCCCTCTCTCTCGCGCGCGCACATGCGCTGCCACCGCGGTGAACTCTGCCACTGTAAAGCATTTCAGCACCCAGCCCCTGCTAGCCCCTCTCAGTGACTTCCTGGACCCCAACCGAGCCCCACCGGGTGACCTGGAGCCCTCCCTGGCCGCCTGATTGAGCTTCCTCGCCCGATCACCGTCCGTCGGTCACCTACCACCGCGGCTCCCCTATAAAACCACGGCCACAACGTCCTAGGACTTCCCAGCTGCCGCCACCACTCTAGTGGTTTCCAACTCGCCACCAACCAGCTCAATTGGAGGAGAAGGGGGAAGAAAGGAGGAGAAGGGGGTGGGGAAGGAGTCACCGCCATCGGAGAAGACGAAGGACGCCGCCATGCCGGAGCCATGCTGCTGCGGAGCCATTGAGTCAAGGAGCCAGAGCAAAGCCGTGAGCTGCTGCCGGAGTTGGACTTGTACCGCACCTCCCTTCCCCTGCAAACGGCGGTAAGCACCGCCACCATCACCGCTCTTCCAACCTCCGCCTCGTGCTTCGGCCATGGCGCTCCACACCGTGAGCGCATAGGCCAGGACCATCGCCGGTCGCCTTGGACACACTCACGCACTCACGCATTGACCAGCCAAGCCACAAGGACCACAGCGTCAGGAGGACGCCAGAGCTACTATCCGCCATGCCAGTCGCCGCGCGCCGGGCGCCACCGCGGTGAAGCCGTCTCGCTACCCCACCAGTGAGCCTTGGTCTGCTTTGTCACTAGATCTGTGAACGCTTCGACATGCTGAATCCCGTGCGCACGCTATCTGTTGAAACGCGACAACGGAGGACCACCGACGCTCGACCATGTCGTCGCCATGCCGCTCTGGAGCACCGCCGTGGCGAGGGTGCACTGCTTGTCTCCGACCACCTTGTGGAGCAAGAATACACCGGAGAGCTAAGCCGTGCAGTGCTGCACCGAGCCGAGGAGAAGATGGAGGCCAGGGAGCCTCCTAAGGTGCTGTGCCGCGCACCGCGGTCATGCCAGAGCTCCATCGTGGGTGTTGCTGCCCGTGCGGACTCCGCCGTGGGTTGAGGTCGCCGCCGGCGCTGTGGGAGTGTATTGGATGACCCCAATCGCGTTTCTGTGTCCTGACTTGGTTTGGAATCGGACGCAGTTGAGCTGTAGCCGTGCGCCATCGCCATCGACCCGCCGCTCGCCGTGGAGCACGCCACCGGGAGCCAAGCTTCCGCCTTGAAGACCACCTCCATGTTCGCCATGACGTCCTGAAGCCGATGGGCAAGAAGATGAAGCCGGAGGACCACCGGAGCACCACGATTTGGAGGATTTGATGCCGCCGGTGAGTCCTTGCCGTTGCGGTGAAGAACAGAGGAGGGGATGGATTCGGCAGGAGGATGGTGGACGCGGTCTTCATGGATCGGAGTCACTGCTCGTGGGACCAGGCATAGTTGGTGCACCAAGGGCAGGCCTATGGACCGCATGGACCTGGGGATGACGCTGTCGATGCGGTTCACGTGAACTTGAGTTGCTGACCGTGGACCCCAGTGTGTTCGGTGCACCATGGACAAGGGACCGTGAGCTGAGCCCGTTTTGGATCCAGACGATGACGTGGCAGCACCAGAACGTGCCTAGATCTAGCCCACTCGACCCATTAACGGGCCATTAATGGCCCCTTAACGGCCCAGTGGGGCCTACCTATCAGTTGACCGTTGACCGTTGACTGATGACGTCAGCAGTGACGTCACCCCGGACCCACATGTCAGGCGATCGTTGACCCCGTCAATGCTGACGTCAGCATGACGTCATCCACCACGTCAGCACCTGATCTGTCTCTGTTTGAACCCATGCAACACGTGGACCAATCACATGTTGCCACATGTCAGCACCAGAATAATCCAGTCCTTTTCTTTTTCAGAAAATGGTTAAATCTTTGAAAAATCATAACTAATTCATACGAGCTCAGAAAATTATGATCCACATATCCAAATTTTCTATAAATCAAGCTCTAGCTATTTTCACTATGTTTGAGTGTATTTGAATCTTCTATTTGGCATTCGTTCTTGTGCTAATCTATAGGGGTCGCTTCTATGACCATTAATTCTCGATTACAGGGTCGAGCGAGGATAGGTCTGACAACAGTGACTACCAGGAGAAGTCCAACAGCTACGTCAGTGAAGGTGCCACATCTCACCCAACCTCATAGATCCCATTTAGCATGGCTAGTGCTTTAATTTCTGTTGCTAAATAATGGATCGCCTATGCTAGGATTGCATGGTAGATTATTACTTGATGAGCCATAACTTGTTGTAACCTATCACCTGCTTACCCACTGTTATGTTAGCCACTTGCTTATTTGCTATATTTATTCGTATATATTTCACTCGCTTACATTTTGATGCGATGTGATGAACCCTGGGAGGGCTTGGAGGGTGCTAGGCTTGATTTGTGTGTGTTGATGGGTTAGATGAGCTTCTGAACTGATGATGCTGTATCTGGGTTTGGGGTGGAGCTTATGGCAGGGAGTAGGGTGAGGGTTGAGTCGATCGAGCCGGGATCTACGACGAGCTTATGGAGCGAGTCTTGCCGGGGAATGGATCTGGACATTCCCACGAGTAACAGTCTATGATGGACTAACTCAGATGCGTTGGAGAGCCCTGGGTGGAAGCCTCTGAGGGGTGGAAGCCAGGAGGAGTGTGTCGTGGTAGCACATTAAAAGGGAACCCTGATGAAGACATCCCGGCTTGGTCACACTTAGGAACTGCTGCGCTGGTATCCGGACCTTAGGAATCTCTTGCTTTCCACTCGCTTCCCATGGGGTGGAGACGGATGAACCGCTGGATAGATCGATGCCACTACTGCTAGGTGAGTAGTGTTAGGAAGGTATATGCATGGGATGGAGCTAACACCCTACCAAGACGATCATGGCACCCTCTTCGGGAGCGGGTACGTGGCATGGCATCCTCTTCGAGAGCGGATACATGCTCTCTTCACAGTTTCAGTGATCCAGAGCTAGATGATAGAGTGGCATCGTTCTATGGTAGTAGGCGCCCGGAATTTTCCTAGTGGTGATCAACACCGATAATGGTTATCTAGTGGAATAGTGAAACCTCTGCAAAGTGTATGGTTGATCGATCGATACATATGCCAATTCTTTGGCTATGGACCTTTCCTTAGGAGGATGCATCGGACTAGTGAGTGGAGTGTTATACCTTCCCCCTGAGTGTGATATCTGGCCGTGAGCCAGGTTGAGGGCTGCGGGCCGCTGAGGCAAGCCGAGAGGGAGTTGGCTTGTCGACACGGGTTTGAGATGGTGTTGAAGGAGTTGGGATGGGGGTTCCGAGATGGATGGTGAAGGATGGTGTGGGTTGGGAATGTATTTAAAACTTGATTACTATATTATTTATATATTGGATCGCTGCATAGGAAACCCCAGCCTTTATAGGATCCTCTTGTTATATCCATGTTTTGCATCCAATTTCCACAAAGCAATGCATAGGGTGGGAGCGGCCAGTACATATCGTACTGAAAATTTGGTTTTAGGTTCAAGGAGTGAGTACTCATCTGAGGAGTACAGTGTTTGAGGGTTTCGTACCTACGCTCAAGTTGGATCGGAGATGATAGCTTTCGCACCTTCAAGCTTTTAATTTTATGCTGCATGAACTCTGATTTCACCAAGTGGCGATGTAATAAGTTATTATAAACCTCTCTATTGCACTCTTTTGTTCGATGTATGAATGATGATATTCAACTGTTATCGGGTAATGTAATTTAAATGGTCACGTTACATTTCGACTCTGTGAATTTTCCTTCGTGGAAATCGAGGTCGTTTCAGGTCAAGCCATCAAAAAAGATGAACCCATCGTTTCAAGGGAGCCTAGACCAACATGCTTTAAATCGCATGCGCTACGGACTCCGAGGCTGGGCCATGGACACCAAACACATGTTGCAGCCGGACGGTTGTGGGCACCCCCCTGGCCCTCTAGCAAACATGCCCTTAAATTGAAGAGTGTCATGTATCCTTGTGTTCATTTGAACAACAAATAACTAATTATACCACAACAACAAATAAAAGAGTTAAAAAGTTTTAAATCATTTTTAAAAAAAGTTTAATCTTTTTTGTCCACCTCCTCCAAAAGTTTCTTTCACCCCGCTCTTTTGTATCCCCAACCGCATCCATACCCTTCATGTGTTTTGTATGCTTATTGGACTCATAATCTATGATCGTACGAGCTAAAACAACTTGTTTTTAGTGTTAATCGATATGGAGCCCGATGTTAAGAATTATTTGGTTACACTATCTATCTCTCGTATGTCAAACTCATGACCCATGCTTATATGAGTTAGAACAACTTGCCTCTAGCAATGATATAGAGAATTATTTGGTTACACCCACTGTATACTACTGGAAACTTGAAAGTCCTTTCAATTTTTTTATGGTTATTACATAGACCGTCAGAAAAACTACATTATCTTAATAATTTTTGGGAAACACATAGGAAATTAATATTATCTTTACGGTATCTTGAAACTCGTTAGACAATTAAATAATCATAAGGAAAATTCCTAATTAACTTTGAATACTTGTACCGTGAGGAAATCCTAATTCCTTACTAATTAACATTAGCTTGACGATTTTCGGAAAAACACAAAGGGAAATTAAATAACCGTCAGGAGAATTCCGTGCATAAATTTGAATTGTTTGAGGCTCTAAAATTTAAATAAAAAAGTATCATCTACAAACTTTTAAGATCTACAACTTTTATTTTGGTCCTTTCTTCATTAAGTGTTTTTTGAAAATTTTAAATTTCAAATATGACAAATTCAAATGTAGTTTTCATCGACAAATTAGTTCAAGTGGAAAAGTTATTTAACTACAAAGTTGTATAACTTCTCAAGATCTATGACTTTTATTTTGATTATTTAATTATTTGTTTAACCCACATAGTGATAGTAATATTTTTCATAAAACTTATTATATATCTATCTATACGGGAGATGTGTAAATAAAACTCGAATAGGCATTTCTTCTGGTTTCATTTGATCCCATCTCTTCCTGATAAAAAGAGAAGATTTCACTCATGAAGCTATGCTAAAACAGAGCGCTAGAGGTGTGTTTGGTTGATATGTTTGTTGGGTATTTTAAACGCAAACAGAATAATCCGCAAGTGCACAGATACCGATGTAGCTTTCACCCGGGAGTATTCCAGAGTATCGATTTCCACGGTGAATGTGAAGTGTACTAGAGAATCAAGAACGTCCAAGGAAAAGGTAATTATGGGTAGAGAGAGTTTTTATGGTTTTCCTAAGTAGGTCTATCTAATCGAAGGCTTACTCTACTTTACTTATTTTGGAGCAACAGTACCGTTTTGACTCTCAAAATAGATTGGAAAAAGGTAGTCAGAGGAAGGCTGCCAAAAAGCTCTATGAAACATTCAACCCGAACATGGTGGACTACAAAGGCCTAACAGAGCTGTCATCCCATGGGGCTACCACACTATTCATGGGGTTGAGCGCAACCTCAGGTAACCACTGGCCTAGACACCATGTCTATATTATTGATTACTACTCTAATCACGTACGATAACTAGAGCACTCAATATGAGCGAAGATCCAGTAAATAAAATAAAGTAAGAACTGAAATTAAATATAATACTCAAGAAATAATAAATAAAGAACCTAGAGATTACTTGAAGACGAACCAGATGCAACAGAAGTACAACGTTGAAGAAGATCTGACAAGTCCGGCTCCTCCTCAGCTCTCTCCTCTCCTCTCTAGATTACAACTAGATGAACTAGACAACTAGAGCTAGAACTAAAACTAGAGTTAGAACTAGAAGCGACTCAACTAGAGGGACCTCTACTTCAAATTGAAACCCTAGATTTTGATGTGTATGTAGACAATGAAGATGGAGATGGAGAGGGGGGCGGCCCTGGACCTGCTTATATAGTCCGAGGTGGAGTAGGGGCCAAGGAACTGCACGTCATCGATCCGCGTCACGTTTACAACTCTCTATTGGATCCATACGTCGAGTTTTGTGCACCATCAGATCAAACCGACCTTGTACGGATGTTGGGACTCGTAGGGAACCTTCTGGAGTCATCCCCAAGCTTCCTGCAGAAGAAACCGGACAAGAACCGGCTTCTAAGCTGTCTGCATTGACTTTTGTAGCAGTGATGTCATCATTTCATGCGAATCTTCTTTCCTTAATATCTCTACATTTCGAACTCCAAATATAGCGAGTAACATATCCGTTTCAATCGGCTCGACGAGACCTTCGCAATGGTGTACTTCAATTCATCATTTGAGATACTTTTATATGATGAAAAATTAATATTCCTGCAAAACGTATAACTCATAGCACCAAAACTTATAGAACTTGTTAGTTTCAAACCCTATAACTATGCTTTGTGATTCATTTCATGTCATATCAGGCAATAGTTGATGGTTAAAAATAAGCATTAGTGACCGTCAACGATGTTCCACTCCTGCATGAGTAGAGCCGTATAAATTTTAGCGAGAAGCTGTTTGACTCTGCATGTCTTATCTTCTATTATACTCCCACTGTCCCAAAAGAAAGACGTTTTGATTTTCACGCATTATGTTTGACCGTTCGCTTATTCAAAAATTTTGTGTAAATTTTAAATAAATAAATCATTATTAAAATATCACTAATGCTAAAATAAGACATAACAAAATATATGATATTTATACAAAATTTTAAAATAATATGAACGGGTCAAACATGTTGAGTGAAAGTCAAAAACATCTTTCGACAGAGGGAGTAAGAAAAATGTCCATGGCAACACTAACCATTCTTTCTAGTTATAGTGCATAATAAAAAGTCAAAAGCTTTGTCTTTAAATAAATATATAGAAACTATGTATATTTTATAGTACATATAAATATATTTTTATTAATAAATTTATTTCATGATAAAATGCTAATATTATATATATATATCTAGTGGATCCTTAAAAAATTGGCCATATGATGGGTACAGCTACTTTGTGCTGCTGGCTGCAGCTGTTTTGCTTTAGTTACTGTACGTTTGCCACTTCAGACTGCAGCTGCAGCCTGCAATTGGCTTCTAACCTACGCGCACAACTCCAACACTTTTCCCCTCCCGCAAGCCCAAATCCCAAGAGGAAGGACGCAGCCGCCTGCGCGCGGCCAGACCCACCCGTTCTCCGCACCCCGCTCCATTCCGCCGCCGCGCACGCAGCCGCCTGCGCTCCACCCAGGCGGCCAGACCCACCCGTTCTCCGCCTCCCGCTCCATTCCGCCGCCGCGCACGCAGCCGCCTGCGCGCGCTCCACCCAGGCGGCCGGACCCACCCGGTCTCCGGCCCCCCGCTCCATTCCGCCGCCGCGCGCCGTGCTCCACCCATGTCCGTCATCTGTTAGTCCTCAAGCGGAGCCGCGGTTGCCGGCCTGCTGCAGAGGGTCTCTCCGGGTTCGAACGTCTCGACTTGGCGGCGGGCCGGCGGCTCCACTCCAGGAACGATCGTACTTTCTGCCAGCGTCTGCATCGTTGATTCTCCTGGCTGGATAGGTACTGTATTGCTCTATTCCATATTCTACTCTTCAGTGTTGCATGCCTGCGTGGGGGGCCAATTATTGTACATCTTGTGGAAGCTGCTTCAAGCTGTGTCACTGTACTTATAATGTCCTTGATTTCCTGATGTTGACTTCTGGTAAGAGTTCTATTGAGAATGTGGTACCTATGTGTTAGGATACGGTCTACTATTAGGAGGCACTTGTTTATTGAGAATGTGGTTTATTGAGAATGTGGTACCTATGTGTTAGGATTTAGGATACCGTATCCTAACAGGGGACAGCCCTGCCGTGACTGCAATTAGAGGTACTTGTTTATTGTTCCCAAATCCCAAACTGCAATGCTAATGTTTTATTTCCAACTTTCTTCTCAATTGTTTATGGCCTCGTTGCAAGTAGCAGGCTGTTTTTTTTAAAATAATCGCATGGTTGTTTTAGTTGCCTTCGTAGCAAGTAGCAGGCAGGTCGAAATATCATGTGCTTAGTTGAAACCACCTTGCATATGTGATATGTTCAGAATCACGTAAACTGTCTTTGATTAGGTCCTTATTTTGTACCACATTATAGTTTTATCAAGTTAGTTGTACAACTACGTGTGGTTCACAAATCTACTAAATCATGCATTTTTTCCTTCGCCTTTTGTGAATCATCGGTGCATGGATCGAGCTTTAGTTGTTTAGGCGCTTAGACAGTGGCCCTAGGCATCAAGATTCACTAGCTTTGCCATTGCCTATAAACAAACTATTATACAACAATTTGATGCTCCCATGTTTGTACATGCAAACCTGCTAAGAGCAGGAAGAGGACCCATGGCTGAGGTGCATGGCTGTGAGCCTGAATGTGCCCAGAGCATGGTCACCACCAGGTGCACCGGCCCTTACTCAGTCAGTTTGCGCCCTCTGTTACCCCCGCTTGACCTCCCTAGTCCCAGTTGCTCTGCGCCAGGCAAGGCATGGCTCCGCCAGCTTGCCACTGGGCATTCAAGCCCCGGCCGTCCACATCCTTCTCCTACAACCTGAGTCACAACTCGAGCTCTAACAACTAGGGAACAATTTATGTGGTCTGGTTTTGCCTTATTTTCCATCAATGTTGTATTGGTGCATTTTAAGAAAATTTGTTTTTTATTTGAAGGTTGATTGAATTGAGGTGTTACAGTTATGGCAGCAATATCCAGGAATTGAAGCTCTCTGGACCGCTACACATCGTTCCGAAGGTACTTATCTCTACTCAAAGTAAAGTGCTGTGATCTTTTCTTTATTTGCTATTCTATCTGATAGAATTGCTGCTACTATTTAGTTTGCGTAGGAAGTAGGAGTGGCTGGTCGATGGCCAGGCCTTGAAATCCCAAAGTCATGGAGGCGCCGTCAGGCTTTAGGGAGAGAGGAGCACGAGAGCAGCACCGCAACAAATCTGTTGCTCTGCTTACTTTCTTCAGTCAATAGTTCAGGATATTTATCCCCTCCTAACAAACAAGTCTAGGTTCCAGTCTCCTACTTTGTGGGAAAATAAATGGTAAATAAACTAATACAATTTCTCCTTGGGCCTGTGGCCTCTTCCTGGCCTGAAGGGCATCTAACCACGTGGATTTTCGTGTTAGTACGTGATGCCCGGTCATAACATTTATCTCCCCTGCCTCCGCAAACAATTCGTCGAGTTGAACATACAATAGAGCTCGGCTAAGCGCTAGGCTTTCCCAAGGTGTGTTGTCGTTGGCCATGTCGCGCCAGTGGACCAAGACGTGCCAGATGGCAACATGTGGGGTCGAGGCAGACAACAACTGTTAGTTGGCCATTGTGCATTGGTGACGCCAGGGGCGGAGTCGTCGGTGGTCATCGTGGAAGAACTTGTGGAGGTCCACGTGGAAGACGTCATGGTGCTTGGCGCCCTCCACATGGACGTGTCGCGTCACCTAGAATGGCCCTGTGTAGTGTGGCCCCAATTTACCCTTGGGACGAGACTCCAACTAGAGCATCGCGTAGGAGGCACAACTACACCTAGTCACCCGCCACAAACTCCAAGGTTTGATGATGGTCATCGTTGTGGTGCTTGGCATACTATTGAGTTTCGAGCAAGTGATCCTTGACCTTGGCGAGGAAGTCATCACGATTGTGTAGGAGAACGTCGATCGCGTTGGTCTTGGCCAGCAGTGGGGACTCCTCGCAACTGTCAAGTGATACCAGATTAATAGACTTGTTGTTGTTATTTATGTGGTGTAGCAAGGAGTGGAAGGTCAATGTCTGGGGCTTGAAAACCCGACATCGAGGAGGCGACGTTGGGCGTGAGGGAGCGCGAGACATCAATAATTTAGTATAGTTGTTGCTTCGTAATTGATAGACCTTTATAAGTCTAGCATTATCTTAGGTGTTGTGTCACCATCCTTATCTTATCCTGCTTTACTTTAGCATCTATCTAGCATCTACTTGTAGTTGGAATATGCTGTAATCCTTTCTTAAGGACCAAGGATGCTACCCTATATGTACCCCTAGTTCTACCTTGGTTGGTACTTGGTAAGGCTAGTGAAGTCAGAAATTCTAGACCCAAACCCGTGATTTGTTTCCAACAAATGGTATCTAGAGCCTAATTTCATCTAGTTTCTTACCTTACCCATCCCAATCCCTTAGCCATGTCCAGTCGGTCCAATCGCTCTCCTTTCCTCCCTTCCCACGGCGCTCTCCTTTCCTCTCTTCCCACGGCTCCAACGGTTCCAGCAAGGGCAACAGGTGGATGGCGTATAGCAGCGTGGAGACGCGTGGGCACAGGTAGCTGGTGGTGCGGATAGACATGAGGATGTAGAGGAGCAGGAGCATGCAACTACATGGGCAGCCCGACTTGGTGCTTCGGAGGCGGAAGACGCGCGTGCTATTAAGATGGCCAGGTAGGCCACGTCTATCGCATCTGTCACTGTTGCTCTGCGAGCAGAGGAGGTCAGGAGGCGGACAAGCGGGCGCGAGGCCTAGGCGGACGTGGACATAGATGCGATGGTGGATGGCCCATGCTCACCAAGACGAACTATGCCGAGTGGTCCATGGTGATGAAGGTCATGAAGCAGGCGCGATACATGCGGTACATGATCTGGTACGGAGACGTCGACTTCAGCAAATCGGCCGGTGCTGGAGGCCATTCTTTTTTCTGTTCAGCTGGAGATGTAGTCCGCCCTTGCGGACAACCGCACTACCAAGGACGCTTAGGAGTCCATCGCCGCGCAATGCATCAGCAGCGACCATGCTCGTAGAGCCACACTGCAGAAGCTGTGCAAGGAGCGGAATTACCCGGCTTTCAAGCAGGGTGAGGACATCAAAGACTTCGCCCTCCGCCTCACCATCATGATGTAGCAGCTGGCGCGGTACAACATAATTTCATCGATGTGGAGAGAGGTATCGAGAAGTTCTTCCGTGTCATCCCCAAGAAGTAAGTGCAGGTCGCCATCGCAATTGAGATGCTGATGGACTTTGAGGAGCTAATGATCGAGGATGTGATAGGAGTGCCTCTAGGCGATCACCGCACACCCTCAGAGCCAGCCACTTTCGGTGGCAAGCTTTTCTTCACCAAGGAGGAGTGGTTTGCCCTCCAGCGGGAGCGGAGTAAGGGGAGGATTTGGGATCGTCGAGCACCCGCAAGCGTTGGCCGAGCACAAAGCGCCGCGGTTAAGCACACGTTGCACAAGGGGAGGAAGGTGACAGGGTGGCTTTGTTCCTTGTTCACGAGAGCGTTGAGATGCATTCCGCATTGGCTGCCGCCATGCTCCCCCAACTGGACGAGCTGTGGGCTCACATCTTTCTTGGTGCGGGCTCCACCGACAACAAGATCGACATTTGGTACCTTGACACCGACGCCTCCCACCACATGATCGGGTGGCGGGAGTTCTTCTCTGAGCTCGACTCCAGCGTGCGAGGCTCCGTCAAGTTCAAGGATGCCTCTGTTGTGGAGATCAAGGGCATTGACTCAGTCGTCTTGCGAGCATTAGCTGCTCACTGGCGTCTACTACATCGTCGTGCTGAGGAACTCCAACTTGGGATAACTAGATGAGAACGGCTTGCATGTGGAGATCGAGGATGAGGTGTTGTCCATCTGAGATCATTGTCACTGACTCCTCACCAAGGTGAATAGGGGGTACGTCCTCCACGTGCAGGTGGCACAACCCCTCTGTCTTGTAGCGCATCACAACGACGACGCCTAGCGGTGGCATGAGCGCTTTGGGCACCTCAACTTCGAGGCCCTGAAGCAGCTCAGTAACAAGGAGAAGGTGTGGGGCATGCTGAGCGTCGAGCAGTTCTATGACTTGCATCCTTACCAAGGAATGACATCTCCCCTTCCCCGCTAGGCGAGCTTCCGTGGCAAGGAAAGCTAGAGCTCATGTACGCAGCGGTTGACTTGGGCATACCCAACATTTTTGGTACAAAAAATATGTTGTAGTTCTCTTATTCATCCAAAAATAGCCCATGAAACCACGTTGCAGCCCATTACCTATCTGCTCACCCAGCCACTCCTCGACGGCCCTCTAGGTTTCAACACTGATTCTAGTCCATTCTCCTCGATTGATCTAAGGCTCCGTTTGGATGACGACCGGAGCGTGCCACGCCACGCCGTACTTTAGCACTCTGTTTGGTTTGCTGCCACAAGCTGCCGTAGTTGCGGCACACCGCAGTCGCTACCCAGGTCGGGTAGTTCATTTGCGCTGTCAAAAGTTGCCGCAGTTCTGGTGGATTTCAGCGCCGCAGTTGCGGCACAGCCACTAGTTCGGCATGACATTCTCTGGTAATGATCCAAATGGACCCTAAGAGCCACGAGCCCAGAGGATGCTCCTTTTAGTTGAAATCCTAGCGCCTCCCTAACAAAGACGTCGACCGCCTCACTTGGCTACCTTAAAACCCTAGCGTGATGTCACCCTAAGATGCCTATTAATTACGGTTGGAGCACTCGGCAACTAGACATGCACATTTCAACTGTGGTCGCCTCACACCTTGCTAGATACCCGTGGTATGTTGTCCTAAAGGTGTAGGAAAAGGATGGAACCATTAGAGCCTGACCCGCTCCCCTCCCGTGCTCGTCCACCCCCTCCCCAAAATTCACAAAATACACCAAAATCTTCCAACAATCCCTTCCAAATCCTTCCTCCAAATTCGGATCCGCCCTCTCCTCTCACCAATCTATTGATTGGTGGGTCTTTTTCCCCTGGTCTCGGCTGCGACGGTGAGGACGCCGCCCCTTCGTTGTGCTCCGGCCATGGTTGCGGGTGTGGGGTTACTTCCCCTTCGGTGGGCAGCTTAGGGCCTCCTCCAGTTGAGCCGCCTTCGCCTGGCGCTGCTTTGGCAGCAGGACCCTCCGCGGGCGGTTCCCAGGAGCCGATGGCCACAGTAATGGGAGCGGTGGGGGAAGGCCCGTGCAGGGCCATGGTGGCCGCTGCTCTTTCCGCATCACCGCCTCCATCGGCCTTCTGCCTGGTGCCGGTCGCCACCTCCCCTACCTCCACCCTGTTCTCCGATGTGGGTTGCAGCGCCCCTTTCCTAGACGCACCGGGCACCGTTGCCGTGACCTGCAGCATGCAGGCCCCCGTTGCCGCCAGGTCCAACTACGTCTCGGTGGCCGACGTTCCTCTGGCCGCATGGACACCAGTGCTGGTGGCTGGCCAGCAGCTTGCACCGCCCGTGGGCAAGGCAGGAGTTGCCAGCCCCTGCCCCCTGGTGGCGGCGCCGGCGCCGCTTGCTCGCCGCGGGGTAGCAGCGCGCGGCCGGCCCCCATGATGCCGGCCTCGACCGCTGGGGTGCCGCCCCCTGCGGTCGTCCTCATGGGCTCAGACGCGACGCCAGTGAAGGTCGACATGGATGCCCCTGCTTCCCCCAGCGTCGCCGGGTCCCCGGGCGGGGGACTGGAAGACGTCGTCCTCATTGAGGACGTCTCTGACAACGACGACGAGATGGAAGAGGGCAAGATTGCAGCTCCTATGTTGGCAGCCGCCACTGACAGCGCCGTGCAGGGGGCACGGCCATCGCCGCCATCGCCTATGCTACTGCAGCCGACTCACGTTTTGTCCCGGAGGTCAGCAAATTCGATCTCCCACCACGCTGCCCCCTTCCGTCTCGGGGGTACCTTTGTGGGGCGCTCCAAGGCTCAGCACTGGGAGGACGCGGACTTGGGCATGGGCGACTTTGATGATGCGTCCACCCCTGCGACCGCACGCCTGTCGTATCTGGATGCGGCTCGGTGGGCTATCCGAGCTACGCCCCCGCCTGCGGTCGAGACGGCGGTGGGTACTCAGCGGGGGCCTTTGTGTGGCAAGCGCCGTCATCGACGGTGGCGGTCCGCTCCCGAGCTAATGAGGCAGACGATGTGGGTGCCTGCGCATCATCGCCTTGGTCTGCAACAGGCGACGAGAGCCCCAGTGCTCCAGAGACTTGGCAGGCAGCTGGCGGTGGTGCCAACCGCGGCTCGGCAGCCCAGTCGTGAGCCCGTCGTCGACACCGATGGTTTTCAGAAGGTCATGAAGTGTCGTCCTTGTCGATCTCTAGGGATAAAGGGACCCAGGCACCGAGGCCCCGTGCCGCCTAAGCTTGTGGGCCGCTGTTTCAATTGCCTCGTGCGTGACCATGTTGCTGTGCAGTGTCGCTCACCATCGAGCTGTTTCCGGTGCGGGGGCACTTGTCATCGGGCGAGGGCGTGCAGGCATGTTCTGCCGGCGTGCATGCCTCCGGCCTAGTTGAGAGACAACCAGTCCAACGCAAACTGTTCGAGAGAACTTCGACGCCGTAGCAGCCACTGGTCGCCCCATTAATGGCAACGCAGAGGCCTGTGGAGGGCGCCAATGGCGTCTGTCGTCGACACCGGTGATGCCGTTGCAAGTGGCAAAGGAGGCCAACATTGCTGTGGCCTACTCCGACAATGCCGCCGCACCCACCGGCCCGCTCGCGCTGGAGTTCTATGAGGGTGTGGGGCCTCCCGTTTGGGTTGACCCGATGCTCGATGAGCTCGTGGCCTCCCTCGTCGCGCACCCACCTCCAGCAACGTCGGAACCTCCTTCACCGCCACGTATGATCCGGCTTCGCTTCGCGGTTGATGAGGCGTCGGAGGAGGTTGGCATGGACACCGCGGAGGTCGGTACTCCAGTGCCAGTTCCTCGGCCGCGGGGGCGCAGGTGGACAATGTGGACGCAGTGGCACTGGCCGTCGACAACTTCAACATTGGGCTCATCATTCCACTGGACTTAGGGGGCTCTCCAATGTCAGTTGGCCCCCTTCTGAGGCGGTGGTGGCGACTGCTGAGACCGCAGCGGGTAAGCCCTTCATTTCACCACAAGTGGCGGCTGCCGCAACGCCCGCGGCTTTAGCGCCTGTTGACGATGCACCCACTGACGCTGGGAAGCCTGTCCAGGGCCCCCGAGTGAGGATGAGGTTGGCCAGGGTGGTGAGTTGACGCCGCAGGCACGGGTGCAGCTGATGGAGGAGAGGCTCTGCATCCCGTTACAGTCGCCGCTCATCAAGGGGCGACCAAGGCTGCGCAAGTCTAGAACGCCGGCCCCTATGCCTCTTCGCCGGAGCACACGGATTGCGGCAACACCACGGGAGGCAAACTGTACTAAGCAGGCACAGAGGGTGTTGGCGAAGAAGCTCGGGAATCCCCCTCCTTCCCCGTCTGTGGGGTCCGACATGACCTAGCTGTGCAAGATGGCATTTTGCCAACCGCTATCGGATGCCACTTATGACAATTTGCAGCAGCTTTTGGGTGCTCATTTCGACCCGGTCGCGTTCAACCTCAACATGCTTGGCTTGGAGGATGACTCGCCCCTACTACTAATGCGGGGATAGTGGTTCTGTAGCAAGCTAGTCCCACCATTTGTTTTGTAATCACAACCTCGTGCGAGTTCAATCTGTGTGTGTGTGTTGGGTTGGTAAGCTTTGGCTTACTTTGTGCGGGCTCTGTGTAGGTCTTTGGACCACTCTCTTCTTCTTAATGAAATACAGGCACACAACCTGTTCTCTAAAAAGATACCCATGGTAGGAGAGCATGTTAGTCTCCACTAGAAGGCGTCTGAGAGTGCAGAGAGATCGTAATTTGATACCTTTCTTAACTAAATCCAAAGTCAACAACTCATGTTCTCCTTTGATCTTTGCTCAATTTGTAATATATTTTCTTTAAGGCGCTTAGGCGTACCCAACCTTGAAATCCTAGGTCCGCCATTGCGTGCATGGCGACCTCTGCGGCCCCGTGACACCAGCTACACTTAGAGGATGACATTACTTCCTCCTTGTCGACAACGTGCCCGTTACATGTGGGTGGTACTCCTCAACACCAAGGGGGCAGCCACGGATGCCATCAAGTTGCTGCAGAGGTGAGCGGCCGCAAGCTTCAGGTGGTATGCATGGACAACGGTAGCGAGTTCATGTCGGCTAAGTTTGCTGCATACAACACCAACAAGGGGATCTAGCACCACTTCTCCTCGCCGTACACTCCATAGCAAAATAACCTCGTTGAGTGCCACAACCAAAAGGTGGTGGCCTCCACCCGCGCCCTCCTCAAGCAGAGAAGGATGTCAACGATCTACTAGGGGAGGCGGTGATGACCGCCATCCATCTCCTCAATCGTTTGCCCACCAAGGCACTTGACGGCAAGATGCCATACAAGGCCCGACACGGGTGCAAGCCCGTGGTGAGCCACCTCCGCATCTTCTGTTGTCTGGTTTGCCAAAGAGCTCACCAGGGGTCTTCATCGGATACGCGGAGAGAGTCAAGGCCGACGTCATGTTCGACGAAGGTCGAGGCTGGACCTAGGACAAGGCGGTGGACGATGATTCAACTTTGACTCTCTATGTCCATTTCGAGGGATCAGGGGAGCTAGCAGCTCATCTTTCCCGAGCTCGTCCTCCTTAGCACCGAGCTTGCCATTAGCTCATGCGAGTCCACCACTGCCTACACCACCAGGGAGTTCTCAACATCCTCCACCAACTACACCCTACTCTCCTACACTGGCTCTCCACTCTCTTGCACTGGCGTTGACACCTCCAGGATCTGCACAAGCAGCTTTGGCCCGTCAGCGCACGGTGGAGATCGTTGTCGGACGACGAGGATCATGTCGATGCCTATCCATGGGTTTGCGATGCACTACTTTGAGGCAGAGTTGCTCCTGGCGCACGAGGATGTTGAGCCTCAGTCCTTCGCTGAAGTGGATGGAGACGTGGCATGGTGCGTCGCAACGGAGCAAGAGATGGATGTCGTTGAGCGGAACCGAACGTCAGAGCTCATGGATCTTCTTGGCGGCCACTATGCCATCATCCTCAAGTGTGTGTACAAGCTCAAGAAGCATGAGTTTGGTGCGGTGCTCACGCAGGTTCGTTCACTAGGAGGGAGTCAACTTTGACGACGCTTTCGCGCCCGTTGCGTGGATAGAGTCCATTTGTATCCTCGTACTGGCTGCCCAGAAGGGCTCACATGTGCACCACATGTATGTCAAGTCCACCTTCCTCAATGGTGACTTGAAGCGGGAAGCTGCTGGGATTCGTCATCCCTGGCAAGGAGAAAAAGGTTCTCTGCCTCAAGGCCCTCTATGGCTTGCAATAGGCACCACGATCTTGGAACGACAACTGGACCGCACCGTCAAGAAGATGGGGTTTCAGCAAAGCCCTCATGAGGCTGTTGTCTACCGGCAGGGCAATGGAAGCAACACCCTGTTAGTGGGCGCTACGTCGATGAGATGAAAGCCACCTTCCAGATGAGCGACTTGTGGCTGCTTTCCTACCTGGGATTGAGGTCCATCTGGACTTCTTCAACATCTCTCTTCGCCAGACGCCTACGCCAAACACATTGTTGAGTTGGGCATCCTCAACGGCTGCAACCTAGGCCACAGTCCCATGGAGGAGAGGTTGAAGCTGAGCCATGATAGCACAATGAAGGAGGTTGACGCCATCGAGTACTGGCACAAACTTTGCTACCTCATCCACACGCGCCCGGACCTGGCATTCGCTATGGGCTACGTCAGTCGATTCATGCAGCGACCAACAGCGACCTCATCAGCAACATCGACAATAGCAAGAGCACCACTAGGACACTATTTTTCCTTGGCAAGTGCCTCATTAGCTGTCAGTCAGTCAAGCAGTAGGTGGTGGCCCTGTCTAGCTGCGAGGTGAAGTACATCGCTGCTACTACCGCTTTGACAAAGGCTTTGTGGCTGTCTTAGCTACTGGATGATCTGTTGGGTAGACGCTCAAGTAGTGGAGCTCTTGGTGGACAAGTCTGCTTTGGCCTTGGCAAACGACCCTGTCTTCCATGAACGCAGCAAGCATATCCGCATCAAGTATCACTTTATCATGAGCCGCTTGGATGAGGGGAGCATCAAGGCCGGCTACATCAATACCCAGACCACCTCGCAGACTTCCTCACCAAGTCCCTTGGGCAGGTCCAGTTCCATGAGGGTCGCGCTAGGATTGTGATGGTTCAAATTCTCTAGAAGGCACCACACAAGACTTAGGGCAGATTGATATACCTCAATAGGTCTAGTGCTTATCTTAGGAGTAGTTGAGGAGCAGTGTCACCATCCTTATCTTATCCTGCTTTACTTTAGCCTCTATCTAGCATCTGCTTTAATAGTTGGAATATGCTGTAATCCTTTCTTAAGGACCAAGGAAGCTACCTATATGTACCTCCAATCCTGTCATGGTTGGTTTGGCTAATGAAATCAGAAATTCTAGCCCCAAACTAGTGATTTGGTTCCAACATTAATGAATCAATCTAAGATCCAATCTCCTATTTTTCTAGTATACTGAATGGAGATAAACTAATACAATATCTCCTTTGGCCCATAGCTTCCTACTAGGCCACCATGCATCTAGCCACATGGGCCTTCTGGCGTTTATATGTCACGCTGGTTATAATATATTGTTGGACTAGCGCATGTTGTTAGTCTATATTTAGAGTGTGAATTTGGTCTTGGTGTACGGGAGCTTCCCATCACTTATAGGCTTGCTGACCAACTCTAGTGGTTGCATGGTGACCGGACTCCAGTGTCCAGGAGTGGTTCTGGCCACCTATATGTACCGGCCGCCTTGGTTTACATGGTACCAGCCACTGATTTACATGGTACCAGCTGCCTAGGTTTAGACTTTCCCTTTAGCTGCCCTCCCTTGCACGCTGGCCCTGCCGTGCCGCGCATCATGTCTCCCACCCCCCGACCTCTCCCAAGTCTGGGGATGTGGAAAAGACGAACGCTGCTGCCGCCGCCGTTGCCCAACTTCTCAAACAGGAGTGCCAGGCCGCCCTGGCTCGTGCTGCCTAGGCCGAGGAGGAGGCCACGGCTGCCGCCAAGATCACGACGTGGCTACTGCCCGCGCCAGCGAAGCACTGGCACGAGCAGTCAAGGAGCGCGCGGCTGCTGCCGCTGTTGCACCTGGTGGCGCTTCATCCAGCACATCTTCGCCAGCTCGGCCATGCTCCTCCACGAGGCCATGGTGCTGCTGCAACTGCATGCCCAGGCCGTCATTGTCAACAACAGCCAGCTCCAGTTGCGCCTGCCGCAGTCGTACCGCTCCTGTTGCCCAAGGGTGTTGTTGCTATCCCCCCTGTGGCCAACTAGCATGCCATGGGCACACGGTCGAAGAGATGCCCGCTGTGTTCCACACCGTACCCCTCTCGCTGGTGCCAAAGACCTTCCGTAGCGCTCTTGCTGATCCCAACTGGCGAGTTGCTATGGAGGAGGAACACAATGCCCTTGGTGAAGAACCACATGTGGGATCTTGTGCCTCGCCCCCCTCAGGCCAACGTCGTCACCGGTAAGTGGATCTTCAAGCACAAGTTTCAGTCTAATGGCTCCCTTGAGAGGTAAAAGGCACGCTAGGTTCTCTGTAGCTTTACCCAGCAGCCTGGTGTTGACTTCGATGAGACGTTCAGTCCCATGGTGAAGCCCGCTACTGTCTACATGATGCTCTCGCTGACACTCTCTCATCCCTGGCCTGTCCACCAGTTCGATGTGAAGAACGCTTTCCTTCATGGAGACCTGACAGAGACAATGTATTGCCAGCAACCGTCCGGGTTCGAAGATCCAACTCACCTGGATTTTGTCTGCCGCCTGAAGAAGTCGCTATATGGCCTCAAGTAGGCCCTTCGTGCTTGGTACAGTCAGATGGCCACATACTTGCTGTCTCTTGGGTTTGTTGAAGCCAAGTCAGACACCTCACTTTTTGTCTACCAGCGCGGATAAGACACAACCTACTTGTTGCTCTATGTTGATGACATCGTCCTCACAGCTTCCTTCGGCATCTCAGCCCTCCAACAAGAGTTTGTCATGAAAGACCTTGGTGAATTGCATCTCTTTGTATGCATGTTCAGAGAAGCGGTGATGGACTTCTTTCTTAGCGACAGTATATGCTGGACATTCTTGATCACGCTGGGATGGCAGATTCAAGTTGTGCTCCACTCTAGTTGACACCAATCCGAAGGTTGCTGCAGCCGAGGGGGCCCCTATGTCTGACGCTACAGAATTCCGCAGTCTTGCTGGAGCATTACAATACTTGACGTTCACCAGGCCGGACATTGTATATGCTGTTCATCAGGTCTGTCTTCGTATGCATGACCCCCGTGAGCCTCACCTTGCTGCTCTAAAGCAGGTTCTTTGCTATGTTCGAGGCACTCTCCATCTTGGTCTCCTGCTACGACCTACTTCGGTAGATCTTGTCGTCTACACTGACGCCGATTGAGCTGTTGTCCCGACAAACGCAGGTCCACCTCCGCGGTGACAATCTCATGGTGTCAGTCTCATGGTGTCAGGATCCTCCAAGCGCCAGATCATGGTGTCAAGATCCAGCGCTGAAGCTGAGTATCGCGCGGTGGCAAATGGAGTTGCTGAGGCCACCTGGCTGCACCAGCTTCTTCTGGAGTTGCATGCTCCTCTCCGGCGTGCCACACTGGTGTACTGCGACAACATCGGTGCCGTCTACATGACCTCCAACCTGATTTAGCATCAGCGAACCAAGCACTTTGAGATTGATCTTCACTTCGTCCGAGAGCGAGTTGCCATTGGTGAACTTTGTGTTTTGCATGCTCCGACCTCGTCACATATGTAGACATCTTCACTAAGGTCCTTCCTTCTATGGTGTTCACGGAGTTTAGGTCCAGTCTGAACATACAGAGTGGCTGATGATCTGACTGCGGGGGTGTGTTAGACTAGCGCATGTTGTTAGTCTTATTTAGAGTGTGAATTGCCTGATCAGCTCTTTGTTCCAGTTTCCACTCGGTGTCAGCAGGTCAGACACCAAGCTAACTTGTGCCTGAATAGGGGTAGTTATCGGCTTCCCACTAAAGTGGTTAGGGAGCCACCAATCCTGCCATATCTGTGTCAGGCTGCCATCATCAATTTGGCGAATTAAACCCTTGGACAATGCTTCTCTACTGGCCATGATAGCCCGCCATGTTCCACTTGAATGTTTCTTTCTGGTGGCGTGCAGGAAGTCTGAATCATGATAGTATCTGCCCTTCAAAACTCGAGCACACAGGGAGTCAGGATGTTTGATCAATCTCCATCCTTATTGACCTAGCATGGCCAGGTTAAAAAGTCTCAGATCACGGAAACCCATCCCACCCCTAGACCTTCGGTCAGGTGAGGAGTTCCCACCTTTGCCAGTGAATGCGCCTGCTATCTGCCGTGATTCCCCACTAGTAGTTTGAGATGACTGATTTTATTTTTCAACAAGAATCCTTCGGGATCAAAAAGCAACTCATCGGATAGGTTGGCACTGCTTGAGAAACTGATTTGAGCAGTACCTCCCAGTCCGCACAGCTTGCTTCGCGGCCGCTCCAGGTTCCCACCAGATTCCTGATCCGAGTTGGCAGGAATTCCAAGGCCTCCTTCGTAGAACGCCCCAGTGCAGTGGCCAGTGGGTAAGACGAGATACCTCTCCGCTAAAGCTTCAGTGTTAACTTGCAAAATATCCTTCACCTCTTGCTTGCTATCTGATAGCAGTTGGTCATGTATCTTCAGTACCAGTCAGTAGTTAGGTCTAAGTATTGCCCATTGCCTTTTCTGTTTTTCAGTAAAGTGTAGGTAGGGCTGTCTTGGACTACAAGATGATCAGGTCCTTGGCAGCCAAGCAAGGTTAGGAGGGGATCAGAGCATCTACCTTTTAGCTTTAGAATATGCTATCGCCTTGGGGTGGCTCAAAGCCTTTAAGAGCTGGAGTTGGGCAAGTGTTTTGTAGCCAAGACTTCTACTTTTGCAATTCAATCAAAGAGCCATAGAGGGCAAACTGCCCTCTGGGTGTTACCAGATTGTGTCTTGTGTTCCAACACTATCATCACCACAATTTTTACTGAAAAAGATTACTGAAAAAGACACTGAGGTGACACATCTCTTGATAGTGTGTACAAAGTTCTCTGGAAAACCAGCCTTCACCATATTCCAATTTGATTGCACAAGCTCCAGCCTTTCCCTTCTGCCTTTTGAGATAGTAAATACACTCATAAGCAACAAGCACCTTATCCGTGATAAGGCGACCAGGTACAAATGCGCTCTGAGCATAAATGATCTAACAACACCCGTAGTCTGTAGGCAAGCACTTTAGAGCACAGTTTATATGTCACATTGCAATATTGCATAACGAGATCGGCCTACAATTCTTTAGGTCCTGCGGGTGTTTTACCTTTGGGATCAATGCAATCGTTGTTTGATAAACAACATCTGGTAGCACTCCACCATTAAGGAAATGTAGCACAACATTAGTCACACTTAACACGATTGTTTCTGTTAGAATTGGGGAAGTTTCTGGCAGGTCAAATCGCCTTGCCCTCACTCTCTCTATTGTTATCTTCATAGTTTTACACATAAGCCCTCTTGCATTTACTTATTTACACTAACAGTTTCCAGTGGGTTTGGTGGAAGCCTGCAGTGAATCCATCCGGCCCCGGTGCCTTGTTTACTCCCATCATAGATAGAGCCCTCTCCACCTCTAGGGCTGAGAAGGGACTCTCTAGTGACCCTCTCATCACATCAGTCACTCGCACTGGTACATGCGCCAAAATCTCATCCTGTTCCAGAGCCGGTTGTGCTGTGAACAGGTTTGCATAGAATGCCGAGGCCATTCTTTCAAGCACAGGCTGTTCAGTGTATCCGCAACGACGAGATATGATTGATTTTTGCGCGTTCTCTGGCGCGCTTTTGAAAAATTTGGTATTTCGATCGCCCTCCTTCAGCCAGGAAGTACGTGATCGTTGCTTCTCCATAGTTTCCTCCCTCGCTAGGAGTTCAGAAATTCGAAACATTTTCCTGCTCTTTATGCATCGGGCTCAGTTCCTGGCTTCCTGCTTTACCAAGCCAAAAACAGAATGTTCCCACTCTTGGAAAGACAGCTGCTGCATGTCCTGAGCAGATAGGAAGGATCTCTTCTCCACATATTTTCATATTTGGAACTGCTCCTTCGTCTACCTTTACCGCCCTTAGACTGGTTGCATTCGATCACTAGACAACCGTGATCAGATTCTGTAGTTTGTACATGGAAAACATTGATCTCCTTGAACAGCTCCGTGAACGACGCATTAACAAAAGCCACGTCTGTTTGTTTATCGTTCTCTTGGGAATGGCCTTGATCAAATTTAGGTGCTAACTCTGAGATGGTGTGGCCGTGTAACCATCTATCTTTCCAAAAAAAGAGTGGATTCAACATTTCCCACAATCGAATCCACTGCCATGTTGAACAAAGCATGGGCATTTTTGGCCCAGCCCAAAGTCTGCTTGGGTCTGTCGTCTGAGCCCACAGCCAACGAATTCGCAATGCCTAGCCAAATGTTTCAAATTTAGAATCCCCAGTCCTCCATATTCTAGCTGCTCAAAAGGTTTCTGCAAGTTTATTAATGGTTGCTCAAAATAAAAGCATTTTCACTAAAATATGAAAAATTCATTAATGTTTATTTATGTGTTGTTTCTAAATATGTAATGTGAATTGTATAACCTCTTTTCAGATTGGATATATTGAAGCATTTTTCTCTGCTCACAGTTCGCAAGAAATTTGAGAATGTGCTATCTTTAAATATATATACCTTGTCACATCACAAAAGTGCAAGCCTACTAGCGAACGACCCTACAAAAGTCAAGATTGATATCACGGCGGTACAGAACTATTGTTCAGACAAAGCTAATGCACTAGCTTCCTTTAAGAATCTCCTTGATTGTGATGTGAAATGGAAATCTGATACACCTCAATGGGTTATCAAAAGGATTGGCGAACTTGGTTTCCAATTACCAAAGGATGACACATTGAGAGAATTTGTGTGGGAAGTGCGCTGTCTTATCGAGCATGAGAATGATTATGTGATTAAAGAGGTTGGGGTTTTAACTTCCTTTTAAAATCTGATTTGTACTGCTGATTTCGATGTAGCTATACTAATTTGATTTGAAACTGGTGCAGCTTATAATGAAAATTTCATCTTCGGAGTCCCAGTTCAATGAAGACAGATTTAGAGCATTAAGTACGTAAAGCTTGGGCACTGCTTTTTCTTTATGCTGAAAAGGTTGCTGCAATTTTGGAGCTTAAATATTGATGATGTAAACATTGCACAAATGAGTGCTGAAGAGCAGAAGCCTGACAAGAGGGTCAATTTTTGGATGCTTATGTTAGCTGTTCAAAGTACATGTTGAACTTGTATATATACTGTTGTAGCACGTGGGAGACAGGTGTACTGTCCAAGGACCCTTTTCTAGTTTTAGTGGTGCTAGAGTTCTAAACAGCATCTTTAAACATCGAGGCACTGGAATTTTGTTTGATGCAAAAGGTTGTGGCATCAATAACTTCATGCCTCTATTTGCATGGCTTTCTGGTGGTCATTTGTCGCCAAAGAGGATGATTTCGAAGATATTGTCTGTGCCTTAGGAACTTGTTTTAGCAAACTGCCAGTTGATATGGAGCATATATACTGGGTTGTATCGATGAAGTTTACCATATTTGGGGAACATAGTCTAAAGGTGTTATGTCCAAATTTCTTAATTTGGTACATATTGCTGATTGAGTCAAGACGATTTCAATTCCAGTCTACACACTCGTGCCGTTTGACATGCATGGCATTGGACACTCAGTTCTTGAAAGGTTGCAGAATGTAATAACGCTTACACGGTTGTAGGGCTTTGGTGATTCCACAGAGATGATAGCTGCTTTGTACCTGTTTTTTATTAATAAATTCCAGTAGGGGCTTTTTGCCCCTCTGTTCCTTAAAAAAAAATAGTTTCTATTATCATTAAGCTGCATTAGACCATATTCAACATAATCTAAGTCACCGTACGTATAGTTTCGCAGCTCGTTTTACACCCAGTGGTGTGCGACGTCACCTGCCGGGCTTTCTCTGCTAGCTTCTTTCCCTCTCATAATCACAAATTAGTTTATTATTATAATTTCTCAGACCCAACCCATGCATGCTGATGCAACTCATGTGCACTCGATCATATGGAAACCGGTATGCACGTCTACATGATCTCTGTGGTGTTTTTTTTCTTGAATACGTAAAAGGCTTGTATATCTTTGTATTTAAGAAGAAGAGTTTGTACATCGCGCACGACGCGTTTTGGGAGGCCAATGATTTACAATAAGCTCTGCCTCCACTATAGTTTTACATATGGCGATTACTCGCGAACTAAATCACCTAGGTGACGCGCCCCCGCCTCTATCCAAAGGTCGATGATCTGCTTGATCTTGGCGAGTAGTTGTGCAGTGGTGGCCATTTCATTCCTGAAGAGTCTTGCGTTTCTCAATTTGCAAAGCTCCCATGCCACCAGCGCGAAGAGGGTGTCCGCGCCCTTCCTCTTCGCCCCATGCCACGTCCTTCTCCAGTTCTCCCACCAGTCGATGATGGAGCCTCCTCCCACCTGTGAGGTGTCCACCCCGAGCACCGCCAGTATGGTCCACCAGATTTGTCTGAAGAACGAGCAGAAGGTGATGATGTTGTCGATGGTTTTCGGTCCTTGGTCGCAAAGGTAGCAATCATCGTGTGCCTTGAGCCCATATCGATGCCTCCTGTCGGTGGTCCAGTGCCTTTTCCTGATAGCCAGCCATAGGAATATTCTGACGCTTAGCGACGCCCAGGTGCTCCAAATCCGTGTGGATCCAGCGATCGGGTGCGAAGACAGGTGCAGGGTCCTGTAGGCTGAGTTGGAGGAGTAAGTCCCATGCTGGGTCCATTTTCATACGAGACGGTCCGCGTTGGTATTTAGGGATTCCAACGCGACCAAGCCCCATAGTCTCATGTACTGTTGCGTTGCCAGAGATTTGGCGCACCCATACACGCCCGTGTAGGCCGTCGGCCATGGTAGTGTTGGCGGTCCTTAACTTACTTTTTATACCGCCAATAATAATATAATCCATGGAACATCATAGAAAAATATTATTTATCTAACAAGTTCCACGAGTTTTGGTGTTTTCCATTGTGTTGCAGGAATATCTAGGTTTTCACAATATAAAAGTATCTCAAATGATAAAATGGACTACACCATTGCAGAGAGCTCATTGTGCTGATCAAAATGCATATATTATTCACCTCATTTGGAGCTCCCAATAAAAAGATGTATAAGTTCAAGTCTAATTTAGGACTGCACGAGTAGGCTTGAGTAATTTGGCCATAACTCACTCATCCGAACTCCGATTGGGCTGAATGACTCGTCAAAATGAAGCTATTGACGAGGCCCACGTGCTCCCAAAAGGTGGTGGCCAGATCGGCCCACTAGGGGACCGGCCGCCCCTGGGACCGGCCGCCTCCCTGGTGTGGCCTTTCGGGCCTAGTTTTCTTCTGGCGGTTGTAAGGCGGTTCCCCAAGGACGGTCCCACCTACGATCAAGACAGATGGAAAGTGGAAACCGTTCTTTGGAGGTCGGTTTGGGTCCTTCCTTGTGGAGATGATCCTTTTGCATAGAACCCCCTCTTCTCAAGCTAAAAAGGAGGCCTCCTCTCTACACCTATTCATTCATTCAGCAACACAAGAGGTCACAATGTAGAGAGGAAGAGCAAGCTCCATTCCATTAGCTTCTAGCTAAGGAGAAAGAGCGGAGTCGAAGCAGTTCTGCCTCCGGGTGGATGAAGTGCCGGGCTTGTTGGCTCTCGCTCCAACTTGTACCTCTACGATCATCTTGCTACTTGAAGTAAGAAGTTCGTGCTCAACTTTGGTTTGATTCATTAAACATGTTACTTTCATAAAGCTACTTGTTTGTGGGATTGTCGTTCATCCTTTGGACGGATGCTCTAGTAAGAGGACTCCTAATAGAGATGGATGTTCCTATACACCGCTAGAGTAGTAGTCGCCTTCGTAGACGTGGTGTCTAGGTTGGAGTCTACCTTCATATGTTGCGCGTGCCCACGGCAGAGGGATAGGTGGCAGGTGATGACAGCCCTGTTCACTCGTACCAGCATTCCCCCATGTTCAGCCATGGAATAGCACTGATGTTGATATTGCTTGGCAGACCAAGTGCGTCAGTGGGCCTGAAGCAAGAAAGTAGTGGGAAAGTTACCATCGCTTATATGCATTTGACCTTAGAAGAACCTCTCTACCCAAGCTATCCCTTCCGTCTCTTCTGAGCAAACTAGTTTAAGAGACCAAGTACAAAGACCGTTCCTCTGGGAAATTACGATACCCTAAATACTTCCAGGTGAAGGCTACAATGGTACTTCCGTGCGCTTGAGGACTTTTCTGCTGACGCTAGAAGCACCAACAGTAGTCCACTGGATATCCCCTCGGCTGACGAAGCTCAGCAAACTCGGCACGACGTCCTTGACCGCCATGCCCTCGATCTAGCGGCCCATCCAGAAGGCGGTAGATCTGCCATCTCTGAGGATCGTGTATGTGGACACCTCGAAGAAGCTCTGTACCTCGCGAGTGACGGAGAGTGGCAGCTCGGCCCAAGCCCGGGACTCATTTCCTGCTGTAGCCATAGCCATCTAGCTTGCAACGCGATGGAGGATAATCAAAGATCTGGGATGCCAAGGCCCCCAAGGTCTATCGAGCGGCATGTTGTGGGCCATGCGACCATGCATTTCCCCCTGATGCTCCCCTCTTTGCTAGTCCACAGGAATCTCCTGCAGATGGCATTGATCTCTTCAATCGCCCACAGAGGCAGGTCGTCAGCAATGAGGGTGTAGATCAAGATAGCGCACAACACCAACTTGATCCAGATTAGCCTTTCGCTTCTATTCATGAGGGGCCTGTGGCAAGCCGGCATTCGCCTAGCGACTGCATCCACCGCAGATTCGATCTTGGCCTTTGGTACTTTCTTGATGCTCAAGGGAAGGCCCAGGTATGTGAGGGGGAAATCTGCAATTTGGCAACCTAGAATTGCCTGCCGCTGCTGCGTGTTGTCCTCCAGGACATGGATCGGTGTGATGGAGCATTTCCCTAGGTTTTTCCTTAGGTCAGAGGCGTCACCAAAGATCCGAAGGATTTCTTCAATGGCGTTCGCCTTCCCCGCACTCGGGTGCATGAAGAGTATCATGTCGTCGGTTTAGATGCTGCAATGGTGCCGGATGGGGGCGGCCCCCGTGGGTCTGAGAAGGCGGTCCTCGGCCGTGGAGTCCACCAATTACACAAATGCTTCCATCACCATAATGAAAAGCATCGGCGATAGGGAGTCTCCCTGGCGCACTCCTCTTCTGTGCTAGATGGATTGGCCTGGTCTGTCATTAAGGAGGATCTTGGAGGAGGTCGATGACAGCAGCGTTGCCACCCAGCACCGCCAACAGTCCCTGAAGTCGAACACTCCAAGACTGTCGAGAAGGAATGGCCATGAGATAGTGTCAAACACCTTGGAGATGTCCAGTTTTAGTAGGGCCTTGGGGATCTTCTTCTTCCGCAGGAGGACGGCCGCTCACTGGACGAACTTGAAGTTGTCATGGATCGTTCTCCCATTGATGAAGGCATTCTGGTTTAGCGATAGGAGTTCCTAGAGCTTTGGAGCCAGCCAGTTCATCATGAGCTTGGAGCCATCTTTCCAAAGCTGTGAATCATCGTGATGGGGCGGTAGTCCGTGGCTGACTTGGCCCCTAGCTTCTTAGGTAGGAACAGAATGAAGGTGTTGTTCAATTAATCGAAGGCTCTACTGTCACCAAAGAATAGGGCGTTGATGGTGACCGTGACATCCTCCTTGATGACCGGCCGTGTGGTCTTGTAGAAGGCCCCAGTGAAGCCGTCAGGACTTGGAGCTTGATTGGGTGGCATCTAACGCACGACCACCTCAACCTCCTTCTTTGAGAAAGGCTGTTCCAATGCGAAGAGGTCCGTCAGCTGGATACTGATCACCTGGAAGTCGAGCTCGTAACCAGCCTGCCCCGGCTGACCAAACACCTGCTTGAAGTGGTCGTAGAGGGCCGTCTTGATGTCCTCGTGCATGGATCAGATGTCGTCCCCCTCATGTAACCTAGTGATAGTGTTCTTTCTCTTCCTGCCACGGGGCAACAGGTGGAAGTACTTGGTGTTCGTGTCGCCATTAGCCAGGTATCTGACCCTGGCCCTCTGCCATGCAATGGTGCGCTCGAGGGAGGACAATCCAAGGCATTTGAAATTGAGGTCCTTGCATAGCTCAAACTCAGCATCGGTCAGCGGCTAGTGGTCGGTGGCCTGGTTGAGCTTTAGGATGATCTCCCTAACCATGAGTAGCTGCTCCCAAACGTTCCCGATGCTGCTGGCGGACCACCTGTGGAGTTCTTTCCTCAAGTTGCACAGCTTGGCGTTGAGTCACCGTAGGTGGTCTGAGATGGCATCATGACATGCCCAACCTCTCACCACAGCCTCCATGTAGCCTTCTGACTTGGGCCAGAAGGACTCAAAGTGGAACCGACGCTTGGCATGGATGGCCATCCGCGTCTGAAGGAGCAGTGGGCAGTGGTCGGAGACATCGGAGGAGAGGGCCTAGAGATGGCAGTCCAGGAACATGCCCTCCCAGTCGAGGGAGACGAGGGTGTGGTCGAGTCGAAACAGCATCAAGGAACACTGCTCGTTGCTCTAGGTGTAGCACCGAACATGTAGGTGTAGGTCGAGTAGCTCGAGGTCGGCAACCATCTGGCGAAAGCTGGACATCGTGCGTCTCTTGATTTTTTCATTGTTCTTGTCCGCCTCATCGAGAATGAGGTTGAAGTCAGCAAGGACCGCCCATGGCCTGGGGTAGGCATCTCAAACTACCTCGAGCTCCTCTAGGAATAACCCCTTCCTATGGGCCGTAGACGATGGTGAGCCACCACGACGGGTGGTCATCGGTACCCGGTTGGACGGAGACGGTGGTGTTGTAGCAACCGATGTGGATGTCAGAGAGGCAAATGTCTAGCTCCCTAGCTACAACAATGATCCCGCCACAAGTGCCCGCTGCTGGAAGGTATGCATAATCAACATAATTCATTCCCAGGAGCGAGGAAATATCCATGGAGTTACAATGTTCAGTTTGGATTCCACAATACAAGCTATCTGCGGGTGCGCCTATTGCACCAACGTGCGAACGTTGTCACGGTGGGCTCCCGCATTGAGCCCCTGTGTGTTCCAGCACAAGATGGTCATACTATCCATCGAGACCCTCCCTGTCTGACGCTGAAACCACCGCGCATCCTCCATGATGCGAACGTTGAGGCCGCACGCCGTCTTGGAAGAGCTCCCACAGAGATTCAGATTCTGAGTCTGGTGGGTCATCCCCAAACATGGACCCGTAATCCGCCCTAGTCTCCTCCAGTGTCGTCCCCCGAAAGCAAGCCATCCGCTGGATGACAAGAGCCTTCCCCCGCTTGGTGACCGGGAGGTTGGCGAGAGCCTACGCCACGATCCTGGTGCTCCCGATGGGCATCTTTATCAAGGAGTCATAGACCCTGATACTCAAGAGGGGGAACCGCCTTCTTTATGACACGCTACATGAATCGCTTGACATGGCCGGCAAGGGAGGAAGGTGATCCATCAACCCGCGGTGGGGAGTCAGTAGCTAGGGGTACGAAGGACCCCATCCTCAAAGCACCCCTCGGCTGGCGAGCATGGCGGAGAAGGCCGTGGCGGTGAACGGTGGACCCCGTCCTCAACGCCAGCACCACAACCAATGGCGTCAAAGGTCGTGAGTAGGTCAGTGGGGACAATGGAGCCCTCGCAGGTCGTCCCGGTCCCCGACAGCTTAGGCAGAGCCGAGATCATGCCCGAGGTCATCCATGGCCGGACCCTAGTCCTGGTGTAGACACGCAGGCCCTGGGCCATGAGGCGTGGTGGGGGCGGAGGGGCGCACCCTCATCGAGGTGTAGCGGTGGTAGCGGGCCTTCCAACACCTCGGACCATGCCAGCACCGAGGGGCCGTATGCCCCACGGCCGCAGCTGAGTCGGTCACGTCATCCAAGCCCGGGCCGCCCTTATGCGTCGACTGTATTGGACGGAGGACCTCGTCCTCGACAACGGCATGAGTCTCGAAACCAGGTGGCTGTGTTGGTGAAGGCAGTGGTGCACTCCTCGCTGTGGCCCCAGAGGTTGCAGCTTCCAAGCTCATGCCGCACATCTCTGGAGACAGGCTGGACGGCGGGACGATAAATGGGTCAGCGAGGATCGACGCATCGGTGCATAGGCCACCTTCTTTGGGTGGCTGTAGTAGGTGGCGGACCTCGTCCAGCACACCCACCCCAGTGCCGAAGCCAAGCGGCAGCGACGGTGAGGTCGAGAGTGGGCCGCCTCCTCCACAGGAGGCGGGGAGGAAGACGGCTCACTGTCTGTCATGGTCGTGGTGGTCATCGCGTCGTAGGTCAAGGCGTCCTCCTTTAGCGACTGAAGTGGGTGGAGGACCATGTCCTACACACCTGTCTTAGTGTCAAAGTCAGGCATTGACGGTGAAGCTCCCGGTGAGGGTGAACCCTCCAGCCTGGCAGTGGCACCGGTATCACTGCCCGCACCGAGGTCTGTCGCCAACGGGTCCTCGTCATCGGCCGAAGGTGGAAGCGGGGGTGGGAGTAACCTGTCGTGAGTGGTCGTCACCTCGGCCGGCAGTCGGTCATCCTCCGCTTGTGCAGTACGCGGGACCTCGCCCATAGCGCACCCGAGCATGGGCGGGAGATTGGTGCCGTTGTCCTCCCGCAGAGCGATGTCGGCCATGAGTGGGCCCATCGCGTGGTTGACGTCCGCTGGGCTGTGGCAGCCAATCGTGGGACCCCGAGAAGCGTCCTCGGCTGGGGAGGGCAGAGGACCTCGTCCTTGATGCCCCCGCCCCTGGTGCGAACGACGGAGGAGAAGGGCGCCATACTTGCTGCCAAATCTGATGCAGATACGACGGCTATTTGGGAGCCCGCCGCTGCCACCGTGGCCGCACCGAGGAGGAAGCCGTCGGGTGAGGGGGCTTCATGGCATCGCGACCAACTGGAGTGGCATGCTTGGTACCTCGCGGCCTAGGAGGAGCCGGGTGGCGCCGTGCAGGACGGCCACCCCCGCCCCTTCCCCTACCATGGTCGCCGGGCTTGTTTCGAGTCGCGGTCCAGGAGGCTGGCCTGCCACACAAGCCTGCATAGAGGACCCCCAGGATCCAACGCGTCCTCATCCACGGTTGAGACCACGCTCGATGTTGCCGTCCAGGATGCCGCTCTCACAGATGAAGGAGTGGAAGCGTAGACCAGGACCCTCGAATGGGCCCGCACGGCCGCCAACACCCCCACCGTCGTCACTCTGCGGCGGCAGCATCCCGTCGGCCGACGTGAAGTCCGCGACGGCCTGAATGTGGATGAAGACCTCATACCCCAAAACCTTCTTCTCGCAGATATACTGGGGGATGGCAGGGCCTCCGTCAAACTGGTGAACCAGCTCGTCTTCCTCGCCGATACCCAGCCAACAGATCAGGGGGATGCAGGAGGGGTGCGCCGTCCAAGCCATGACTCTAAACAAGGCAAGGTTGTTGCCAGCAACCGAGCCCTCGTCGACATCCTGCACCCAACAAGATGGGGATAGGCTCTTGGCAATAGTAACCTAATGCCAGGCGCATGCGGGATGCCCTCTAACACCAAGTTGATGCAGAACCTGAAGGACGTGTCGACCGTGTGGTTGAGCCTGGACCACCGTCGCGAAGCCAAGACGTTGTATCTGTCGATGAAATATCCTCGGCAGTCTACCACGGGATACCCTGAGGTAGTAGATTTGCGGTGAGGGCGCGCTAAGACCTACGATCTAGATGTGAGGCGCAAGACAAACAACCAGGACAACCAAGGTTTATCCAGGTTTAGGCCGCTCGGAAGTGTAATACCCTATGTCCTGCATTTCTACTGCTGTATTGATGAGTACCGGAGTACAATGAGATGGGTTTAGATCAGATCCGTTCTAGGGTGTCCTTGTCCGCTTTATATAGCCGGGGAACAAGGTTACATATCTAGGGTTTTCCTATGGTCAGTTACATTGCGCCGCATCCTTGGAGGACACGAAGAGCTAACCCACTAAGACTCATTGCATGCCAAGCAGCCTTCAGCTCTCATGCGGCCCACCGACCTGGGCGGTAGCAGGCCACGGGCTCCGTCTTGTCATCCGGCCCACCAATTAGGATGATGATGGACCAGCTTTCGTATTCTTGTTCTGGGCCATCTGGTACCGAGCAGCCCAAAGTCTAGCAGCGAGGGTATACGGGATCTATACCCCCACAGCTAGTCCCCGAGCACAATGTATCTTGAGGGAGTCGCCGTCTTGACCTGTACTGAGCAGTGAAGATGTAGACCATGTGACGCCGAGCAGTGAAGATGCTAACCACGTGATGCTGAGCAGTGAAGACGCAGACCACGTACTCTTGACTAGCACTGATGCTGACCATGCAGTACCGACCAGCACTGACACTAGCTAGGGGGTGTCATCCAGGCTTCTCCCGAGCAGTTTGTAAGTCTACTCCTGACCACAACTTCTGTCAAGGAAGGTGATCTGTGGAAAGATGCATGGTGTTCTAAGAAAAATAAAAAAATTTACGTCTTGAGACATGAGCCCACATTAACACGTGACACGAAGTATCACTAGGATGCTAATATGGACCATCCGTAGAGGTAAGTGCAGCGAACCAAGAACAGAAGATAGGCCCAAGTCACCGCGAGGTGACGTGGACCCATGTAGTCCCCAAGATCGATATAAGATAATATATGTTGTATTGAGCTTTTTAAGAAAAAAGTCAAAATAAAATACCGGAACGATGTAATTAACACTGAATACCCATTCAAGAGCAGAGAGTAGAGCATGAGCCCAAGTCACCATGAGGTGACGTGGGCCCATGTAGTCCCCAAGCTTCGTAGAAGATAGGATATGTTGTATTGAGCTTTTTTAAGGAAAAAGTCAAAATCAACATCAACTAATCGAGGCTAGTACCACAGGACTAAACGTGTTCCAACTGAGGTGCAGTCCCCACATGTGCTCGGGGTATGTCACAGGCTCTATCGGGTCGAAAACACCAAGAACCCATGGCCTTGAGCAGCGCTGGGTGGAGTGCTACCACGCAGTCCCTAGGTGTGCCGAGACTTGCACAGACTCGATCAGGGCGAAACCACCGAGAGCCGTGGTTTGTAAACACCACTTGGGTAGGAAAACTGCCAGGCAGTCCCCAGGAATAGGGAACAAAATATTTGACCCACAAAATCAGTCCCCAGGTTTGAGGAAAAAATCTGAGACAAATTTGAAAAGAAGTATATAATTAAAGGCAAATATGGGATTAGATCCTAAGATTACCGGACATGTGCACAAGATCCAGGATTGAATCTGCAACCTACCGCAAGTGGGGAAATAAAATATCCCAGCCCACGCTCGCACTTGGGACCAGGACGGCCCACAAGCTGCGTCCACATGAGTCAAGGGGGGTCCAACCCTAGAAGTCAAACCAACGTCATCCGGTTAGTATAAATAGCAGGCGCCATCGGGGAAAAACGGGTCCGCAATCATTTCCCCACCTGCCCACACTCGCATTTCTCGAGCGCTCCGCCGCCTTGCTCCACTTCACAAATGGCGCCGCCGTCGATCCATCATAGCAAATCCACCCACCGCCGCGAGGGAATCGAGCAGATCAAGCACATCTGCACCACCACCGCACTCCGCTCACCTCGCAACCCACCGTCCTCAGAGGAGATGGCGAAGAAGGAAGCCAAGAAGGCGGGGAAAGCGGCTAGATCAAAGCGCCGGGGCCGCACTAGCAATAGTCGACGTCCATGCAGGAGTCGCTATAGGAGCTCACCGACGAGGGCTTCCTACCACCGTTCAAGATGGAGGTGTGGCATGAGCCACGAGGTGAGGATTCTCCTCTTCCCTGGGAGGGAGAAATCATGGTGTTCGAGGACATGGTGGCGCGGGGGTTGGGGGTTCCGGTGAATGGGTTTCTTTGGGACCTTTGCATCTACTGGATGGTGTCCATTTGCAATCTGGACCCCAACTCCATCCTCTCCATCGCCATATTCATTGGATTCTATGAAATGTTCTTGGGGATCGACCCCAATTTCATCTGTTCCGCCACTTCTACCTGCTGAGGAAGAAGGGGGTCAAGACCAGGGGTCCCAAGTTGCCGGAGGGTGCTATGTGCGTCTTCGTGATGGGATGAAGGCGCACTGGCTAGGGAGCCAGCACCAATCGGCCCCGAAGAGTTGGAACAGCCACTGGTTCTACATGAGCTAGGACATGGAGGGGAGGAGGGTGCCGTGTGACGTAACGCAGGTGCCGGAGTTCAACCCCCGGTGGTCGGACCCTCCATCCCCAAATGAGATGCATCAGGTGAATGAGTTGCTGACATTGATTGACAACAATACTATCAATGGAGCGCTGGTGGCGGCTACATGGCTGATACGCTGGATCTAGCCGTGCAAGGAGTGAGTGAACCACCTATACGAGTATGCTGGCCGAGATGACCCGTTGTGGGGGACCCCAGAGAAGATGATGCTAGAGGCGGTGAGTCAGCGGATGTATTCTCTGTTTGAGAAGTTTGACCCAACCACCAGCTATCCAGGAGTGTGTGCACGGCCGTACGACCTTACCCGACCACCACCAGAGGTAAGCCAATTAGTTCCATAGTTTAATTTGAATGATTTTCCATGCTATGTGATGATATCTATAACATGGATGGTGTGACTGTCAGACACTACTTGGGTAGGACTGTAAAACATTCTTCTCCACCGTGCCAATGGAGGCATGGCCTCCAGGAGAGGCGCTGGCCAGCTAGCGGCGGTGTAGTAGCAAAGCAGGAGACACTGGACATCTCCAACTCTGACGATGGAGAAGTCCCTGCTGCCCATGGAAAACGCTGGGCTACAGGCAAGTGGCCCGTGTTGGCCGCGGCCAAGAAGAAGAAGCCCTCCTCTCTGTTGTCCGGGGCAAGCCAAACCTGGATGGCGGAGAGGGGGAGCAACAAGAGGGGTGCCCTGAGTACCCCAGAGCCATTGGATTCTGATGACGCCATGACGCTGAATGAGCGCCAGTGGAAGTGTCAGGCCCAAGCGCATCTGACGGGGGAAACACCGAGGCCCCCGCCCAACACCACCTCCTTCCTAGCATCAAGGGGAGACCACCTCAATGACTCGGCCAGAGCAGGCCAGGGGTTCACTACGGCCGCCGCCATCACCGCCTCCTATGCCGCATGGGGTGGCGACACCTCCAGCCAGGGGTGCTATTGGTGGTCCTTATGGATCATTTATATACGCCAACTTAGACTAAAAATAAGAAAGACAATCATATGCTAGCACATATGCCTTTACTACTAACAAGTTCCACTTGTACCCCTAGTATTCATGTTTTGTAGGTTTTATGGTGCAATAAGTGGAAATATGCAACATCATGAAGAAAGCGCAAAAGCAAAAGACGAATTCAGCAAATACGCAAACAAGAAAAATAAAGAAGCCCACCTTCGGTGCGTACCTAGGCCTGATTGTAACCACAGGAGAGGTCTAGGTCCAAGGAGGAACCGACCACCCGAAGGCGGTGGCCACATGGCCCCACCAGGGGGCGCCGGTCCCAGGGGCGGTCGCACCCCCAGTGGGCCCTTTCGGCCCCATCCTTCGGAGGCGGTGCTCTAGGCGGTTTCCCATAGGCGGTTTCACCTCCTTCCAAACCTGGAGATGCCCAAACCATCCTAGTTTAGCTATAAAAGAGAGGGAGCTCCTTCATTCTCACACACACATCATTTTAGAGTCATTTACCTCACACCTCTCACTTGGATCTTTAGAATAGTTCTAGTAGTTTGTGAGCAAGGCAAAAGCTATCAAGGAGAGCTAGTCTCCTTGGAAAAAAGGATCTTCTTCTATGAGCAAGTTCTTATCATACTTATATGATCATGCATTTGAACTAGAGCATAGTTATGATCATGTTAGGAGCAAAATATATGAGCTAGCATATAGTTTATACATTATGTTCTTGACTTGTTCATCATCGTTCTTCATCATTCATCGAATTAGTATGAATAGAGGAAGAACTAGGGATGAGGTGATGGTTCTTCATGCCTTATTGGTTGCTCTAGACCTAGCCTATCAATCTGAAGGGTTGGGGTCCGCGGGGGTAGGAGTTGTTTCGCAGCACGTGAACATGGTGTTCAAGTATGTGGAGATTGGCGAATATGTCGGTATCCCACGGGCAGAGGGGTAGGTGGGCAGGTGGTGATAGCCCTGTCAATCCCTAGCATTTCCCCATGTTCAGATATTGAGTAGGAGTTCGTAAACTCTCTATCGGCTAGCAGACCAGCTATGGGGATCTCCCTATCATCCCAGACTTAGTCCTGATGCTATACATAGTAGTTAGATATTTTGCTAATAGTTCTTTGCATAGTTATTTATGACCAATGCCTGCTCTGTTTAGCTATATTCTTTTATTCTTTGTTTCTCTTTTATCCTTGAGGTCAACCCAGATGTGTGTCCACTATCTTGAATATCATGTCTTATTCCTGTTTACTCTATGCCTACCATTGCACTTAATAAGTGATCATGTTTACACCACGCTTGATGCATATTGCCCTCCTACGGGAAATTATAAATACGACACCCTTGAATACTCACGGGTTGAAATGCTACAATGATAGTTCTATGCACTTGCAGAGTAATTCTTATTTCATACTGAGCTATCGATTGGCGTACCTAAGTACCGTTACTTAAGGATTGTAATTCTTGTTGCACCCCACGGCGCCGTGCCACAGTTTTGCATATCGTAAGAAATGATGGTTAGGAATGCCAATCCGGTACTTCTAACTGTTATTACCAGACTGCATTACCTAGGCCAGCACCATTAAGGGCCAAGGATTACCTTTCTAAAGTAATGGTAGTTAGGAATATAAACACACATTTCTAGTATTATTATTAAGGATGGATTTATATTCTATTTTTAGTAGTGATGCTAAGAAACGCCAACAAGCATTTCTGGCACTATTGCCGGGGAAGGCAAACATCTAGCTGGCATAAACATCGATTGTATAATAAGCATTGGTAGTCATATTTAAGCAGGCTAACTTTGCTGTTTTCTTCCTCTTTTTATTGGAATGAAAACAGGATAGTGTATGAACGGTTTTGTTCTGCCGGACAACTTCCTCATCAATCTGAAGGCACTCCTGAGGAAGAAAAGGTCTCGCACCGTTTCTTCTTCTGCTACTCCACCGGCAGACGAATCGGTCACTCTCGCACCATCCGCTACTACCGCTATGGCCAAAACACTCCGTGACTACTCCACCCCCGCTATTGGCAACATGCCCATTGGGCCCGCTATCAACATTGGGAATGTAAACTTCGAGATTCATACGAGCCTCATCTCGATGGTGCAGGTGAGCCAATTCTGTGGCTTGCCAAGTGAGGATGCGAACGCTCACCTGCAACACTTCCTTGAGCTCTACGACACCATCGTCATCAAAGACGTCGCACATGATAGTATCAGGCTCTGCTTGTTTCCTTTCTCTCTCACAGGGAAAGCGAAACAATGGTTCTACCAAAACAAGGAAGCTGTCAACACGTGGGATAAATGTTTCGCGGCATTCCTCGCCAAGTTCTTCCCCATGTGCAGGACCAGTGCTATGAGGGGGAAGATCTCAAACTTCTAGCAATCTTCACTTAAGTCCATCCCTGAAGAATGGGAAAGGCTTCAGGAGTACATCCGAGCTTGTCCTCATCATGGAATGGAAGATTGGCTCATGCTCTAGAACTTCTACGAAGGCCTCATAGCCATGTCGAAGGGGCACATAGATGCCGCAGCTGGAGGTGCATTCCTCTCCCTCACCATCACGGATGCAACTGCACTCATTGAGAAGATGGTGGCAAATCAGAGCTGGGGAGAAGGGAGAAAAACACAAAAAGGCACCTATACCGTGAAGGAGACGGACTTGCTGGCCGCAAAAATAGACTTGCTGATGCAGAAGCTGGACGATCGTGCCACCAACCCTACCATGAGCACCGTCCAGGCCATGGACTCACACATGACATGTGAAGTCTATGGAAACATTGGCCACTCAGGGAACAACTGCCCCGAAACCCAAGAAGAAGCTTCATACGTCAACAATGGGTATCGCCAACCACAGCAAGGTAATAACGGGTGGAACAACCAGCACTGCCCGCAAGGTTATAATTTCAATTCAAATCAACCTTCCTTGAGAGATCTCATTCTAGGACAGGCTAAGATCAATGAGAATCTTACCAAAAAGTTTCCCTTCAATGATAAAATGTTTGAAAGTATTAATACAAAGCTTGAAACTTTGTCTTCTTCTGTTAAAAATCAAGCAAGTTTCAACAAAATGATAGAAACTCAAATGGCTCAGATAGCTGCTTCTATCCCTGTCAACAATGCGGGAAAAATCCCGAGGCAACCTGAGACTTCTCTCGAGTTTGTTCATGCAGCTGCAGAACAATAAAGGAAGGAGGGTCTTGCCAACGGACTATAAACGTTGAGCCCTCACCGAAGGTCATCGGTAGTTATCTAAAAAAATAATATAATATATAATAATGATCTAAAGGGGCCCACACCGTCATCCAAGCTTGGGGGAGGCGCCCCCACTCAGGTATTGTACCTTTTGAAAAAATGTTTATATATATATTTTGCATAAAATTATTTTCTTGCATTCAAAAAAAAGAGTTTCCCTCTTTCTAGTTTTATAAAACTCTATTTTTAGTCCAAAATAAATTTTTCTTCAAAAACCTTACAAAAATCATTTTCTAAAAGTAGTTTTTGTTCTTTCTAAATCTTATTTTTAAATAATTATTGAAAACTAAAAAGTTTCAAATAAATTTATGGAAAATCAAAATCTGGAGCAAGGTGGGAGTCATTCGTAACCGGCTACCTCATGGAGGTAGCTGTTGGAGGGCGCTGCCAAAAGGCGAGACAGAACCGGCCCCACCAGGGGACCGGCCAGTCCCAGGGGTGGCCGCCCCTGCGCAAGGGCCTGGCGGCGCGGCCTTTTGCCAACAGCTACTAGCCGTTGCAAGGAGCGTCCCCCCGCCTGCATTCAAGCCTATAAATACCAGCATCCCAGGGTTGAGCTCCTCACCCCACTCACACTCACGTTGTCGGTTACCGAGAGTAGGGATACCCTAAACCTTCTTTGTTTTCGGTTGGACCCCGAGCTTGCCCTCAGATTAATCTCACGCGACCAGGCCGTACCTCTTCGACCCACCGGGCCCATCGGAAAATACACACTGGGCCGGCCCACAACAGAGTACAGCCGCAACCTTCGACAGAATCACTGGCGTCACCATCCGACCCTCGACAAGACGCTGACGTCACCGGCTGATGACCGCTCGAGATGGGAGCATCCCGCATTAAGTGTCGAGGCCCCCGACGGGACGGGCGTCTCGGTACTTCGAGGATCGAGCCCCCCCTCGATTGACCCACTCCCGATGCGTCCGGTAGCGCATTTAATACAAAACTACCTAACCTCGTCAAATCGTATGGCCACAGTGTTCGCACAGTGGTCCGTACGACGGTCGAATCCTGCTTTACTGCCCATACTGAGGACGTGCATCGGTCTGCACGGTACTATTACGCCATACCCAACGCTGTTAGACAGCTCGAGGCCCCCTTCGACACGCTACACGACAAACGACCGACGTCGAATTCCCTCGATTCGATCTTATCCGCTCAACCACTATGCTCGAGGCTACCCCTCGACGGGGCCTCGAGTACGCATAGACACCCTCCGGTCAACCTTCATCGACTTCGAAAGCTGCGCCAACAACTCCCGATACGACCCCAACAGGAACTCGCACGTCCTCTACAGGGGTCACGTCTTTCGCCGGTCAGCAACCATGACTCCGAAGGACGGCTGTCAACTCCGAGCCATGCCGCTACAGAACGAGCCATGCTCAGCGCACGTCCCTGCAGAGGCTTCGAGTTGACCACCACGACCCACGACGTCACCACCGCGTCATCGAGCCAGGACATCTGTACCCCTGTGCCTCCCCTTGGCCTATAAAAGGGGACACCAGGAGACCCAATGGGGACAACAGAGAGGAGAACGACTCCAGACAACGATCTCACGACAACCGAACATACGCCTAGGCAGACTCCTAGACTCCGAATAATTCCTTCGCTCTGTACTCGACCCCCCCTCGAATCCTCTTCTTCGCTTGTATCCACCCCTGTACAAGCACTTAGGTGCAAGATAATACAAATCTTCTCCCCCCGCTGGACGTAGGGCCCTTCTTTGCCCGAACCAGGATAAATCGCTGTGTTCTTCTTGCATCACCCATCCGGACGGGTTACACACACATACGATTACTCGTTGGCTTAGGACGCCCCCGGGTTCCTAACGCTGACAGTTGGCGCGCCAGGTAGGGGACCTGTGTGTCAAACCATTTTGTTCAGATGGCGGACCTCGTACCATCGCTCCCTTGAATAGTCAAACCATCCCGAGTGGTTAGCTAACCCTGTAATAGTCAAAAAGAAAAATGGGAAATATAGGATGTGTGTAGATTACACCGGCTTGAATAAAGCATGTCCTAAAGTCCCATTCCCTTTGCCACGCATCGATCAAATCGTTGACTCGACGGCGGGATGCGAGACCCTCTCCTTTCTCGACGCCTATTCTGGCTACCATCAGATCCGGATGAAGGAGTCCGACCAGCTCGCGACTTCCTTTATCACCCCCTTCGGCATGTACTGCTACATTACTATGCCCTTCGGCCTCCGAAACGCCGGGGCAACGTACCAGCGGTGCATGCTCCACGTTTTCGGAGAACACATCGGCTCGACGGTCAAGGCCTATGTGGACGACATCGTGGTGAAGACCAAAAAAGTTGAGGGCCTCGTCTCTGACCTCGATGCCGTGTTCAAATGCCTCCGGGCGAAGAGCATCAAGCTGAACCCCGAGAAGTGTGTCTTCGGCGTCCCCCGAGGCATGCTCTTAGGGTACATAGTCTCTCAGCGTGGAATCGAGGCCAACCCAGAGAAGATCTCGGCGATCGTCAAGATGGGGCCCATTCGAGACCTCAAAGGCGTTCAGAGGGTCACAGGATGCCTGGCGGCCCTGAGCCGCTTTATCTCCCGTCTCGGGGAAAAGGCGTTGCCCCTGTACCGCCTTTTGAAGAAATCGGAGCACTTCGAATGGACCCTCAAAGCTGAGGAGGCCCTCTCAAAACTCAAGTCTATGCTAGCCTCGCCCCCTATCCTCGTACCTCCTCATCCAGCCGAGCCCGTCCTCCTCTATGTCGCCACAACCACCCAGGTGGTCAGTGCAGCCATAGTGGTCGAGAGGGCAGAAGAAGGGCACACCCTGCCAGTTCAAAGGCCAGTCTACTTTGTCAGCGAAGTGCTCTCGGAGACTAAGGCCCGGTACCCTCAGATTCAGAAGCTGTTGTACGCTCTAATCCTTACACGATGAAAACTCCAACATTACTTCCAAAGCCACCCGGTAACCGTGGTCTCGTCCTTCCCACTCGGGGAGGTAATCCAGAATCGGGAGGTCACAGGGAGAATCGCTAAGTGGGCAGTCGAGCTCATGGGTGAGACCCTCACTTTCGCACCACGAAAGGCCATTAAGTCGTAGGTGCTGGCAGATTTCATGGCCGAATGGACCGACGCTCAACTACCGCCCGTACAAATCCAGGCCGAGCTATGGACCATGTACTTTGATGGGTCGATGATGAAAACAGGAGCGGGCACGGGCTTGCTCTTCATCTCGCCCCTCGGGGTTCACATGCGTTACATGATTCGACTTCACTTCGCAGCCTCGAATAACGTCACGGAGTACGAAGCCCTCGTGACCGGACTATGCATCGCTATCGAGCTCGGGGTTCGACGCCTCCAAGCTCGGGGCGACTCGCAGTTAGTCATCGATCAAGTCATGAAGGCATCGAGCTGCCGTGAACCTAAAATGGAAGCGTACTATCAAGAGGTCCGCAAACTGGAAGACAAATTCCACGGCCTCGAATTAACCCACATCGCTCGACGCTACAACGAGGCCGCCGACGAGCTCGCAAAGATCGCGTCAACCCGAGGCACCGTGCCTCCTGATGTCTTCGTAAAAGATCTCTACAAGCCGTCAGTTGACTTCGTGGGTGAACATGAACATCCGTCCAAGGGGATCGAGCCTCAACCAACCCCTGCCCTCTCGACCGGGGCCGAGGTCATGGACCTCGAGGTATCATCCCCTCGAGCAAGCGACGAAGCTGATTGGCGTAAGCCCTTCCTCGAGTACCTTACTCAAGGAGAGCTGCCGGACGACCGGAACGAGGCTCGACGCATTGCGCGAAGGGCCAAAACCTACGTCCTCTTCGGTCCAGACAAGGAGCTCTACCGGTGGAGCCCGACTGGAGTTTTGCAGCGTTGCATCACCGTTGAGGAAGGCAAAAGGTTACTCAACGACCTACACTTGGGGGCTTGCGGTCATCATGCTGCGCCCAGGACCCTCGTCGGGAACGCTTTTCGACAAGGCTTTTACTGGCCAACCACTGTCTTTGATGCCATTAGCCTCGTCCGATCATGTGAGGGGTGCCAATTCTATGCCAAGCAGACGCACCTCCCTGCGTATGCTTTGCAAACGATCCCCCTCACATGGCCATTCGCCGTATGGGGGCTCGACCTCGTTGGTCCCCTCAAAAGGACAACTGGAGGCTTCACCCACCTGCTCGTTGCCATCGATAAGTTTACCAAGTGGATCGAGGCCCGGCCCATCGGGAATATCCGCTCCGAGCGGGTGGTCGAGTTCTTCACCGACATCATCTATCGCTTCGGTGTCCCGAACGTCATCATCACTGACAACGGCACACAGTTCACTGGCAAGAAGTTTTTGGATTTCTGCGATCGCCATCACATTCGCGTGAACTGGTCCGCGGTTGCTCATCCTCGAACTAACGGCCAGGTCGAGCGCGCCAATGACATGATTTTGTGGGGACTCAAGCCAAGAATCTTCAAACGCCTCAGCAAGCATAGAAAAAAATAGGCCGCGGAGCTGCCATCGGTCCTATGGAGCTTAAGGACAACACCTAGTCGAGCCACGGGGTTCACCCCATTCTTCTTGGTCTATGGGTCCGAGGCCGTCCTCCCCACTGACCTCGAGTATGGTTCCCCTCGACTAAAGGCGTACAATGAGCAAACCAATGAAGAAGCCCTCGCAAACACCGTCGACCAGGTCAAGGAGGCTCGAGACATGGCGCTGCTTCGCTCCGCGAGGTATCAGCAAAAACTTCGATGCTACCATGACAAGCACGTGCGTCCGAGGGACCTCCAAGTTGGAGACCTCGTCCTACGTCGACGACAGAGCAACAAAGGACGTCACAAGCTGACGTCGCCATGGGAAGGTCCATACGCCGTAGCTGAGGTGCTAAAGCCTGGGATGTACAAGCTCGCTAACGACAAAGGCAAAATCCTCACCAACGCATGGAACATCGACCAGCTACGTCGCTTCTATCCCTAGTCGATGCCTTCTCCTTACATTTTCGCATAACGAAATGCTTTCGATCACAAGCTTAATTTCCTTATACATGCAAGAGGTAGCCTCGACTCTGCTTCCTCAGAGTCGAACCTCCCTCGGGGGCTATAAAGGGGGGAACCCCCCGGAGTCCCCAAAAAACTCGATTTTTCAAAACTCAAAAAGTCTATTTTCTCCCACGCACCTTGATACGTTCTAATACTTAGTCGAAAACGCCATGCGAATGTCCTAAGCGTCGAGGGCTGTCAAGCCAGGAGACCACCTACGCCCCAGGGCTACGGTACCTCCACTCGCTCCCCGACGGGGGGCACGAACATGCGTCAAATTCACTAAGTAAGAAACGTCATCAGGAACGCGAGAAAGAAAAGGACTTAAAGTCTCGAGGTCCACTCTGCCTCGATATGCCTCGACATAGGTTAATACTAGGTCAAAGATGACACGAGATGGTCCGAAAGGTCGAGGGATGTCGGGTCGGGAGACTGCCAACGCCCCAGGGCTACGGCACCTCCACTCACTCCCTCCTTCGAAGGGCGCGATCGTGTGACGAAATCGATAAAAGTAAAGACCCGATCAGGCAGTGGAGACAGAAAAGACTTAGAGCACACTTAGACATATACGAACGAATATAAATGTACATTGGCTCGAGGCATCGAGACCTCAAAAACAAAAGTTCACAAAATTTCTTACAAAGGCCTCTTTGCCCAGATTTGGCTCACAGGCCATCATCCTCAGGAGGCGGAAGGACCTCATGCTCGAAGAGGCTCGCAAGGCGACCGCCAGGCTCCTCGGCAGCCTCGACCAACCCCATGAAGACGGCCTCGTTCTCCTCGTCAGTATTTGAAGGGTCGCTGACGAAGCCGTGGGATACGACCTCCATGTCATAGATGTAGCCGGAGCCGATGACCGCCATCGCCCGCTTCACACCGACATGAAGGGCGCTCCGCACCTTCTCCTTAACCACGCGGCCAAGCTCGAACAGCCGGTCAAGGAGAGGGGCCCCATGGACGTCGTTCGCGGCCGATTCGGGACGAGGGACGCCGAGGCTATCACAGACCATGTCGAGCATACCGCCGAAGCAGGCCGAGGTCGTGATGAGCCCGATCCAGCTCCTCCTCCAAGGCTGAAAACAAACAAACGGAGTCAGTAACGCTTAAGAAAGAGGGCTAAGGCAAAAAACCCCTCGAGACAAGAAGGAAGACTCACCGACGACGTGGGTCTCGAGCTTCGTGTGGGTGTCTTGCAGAGCGAGATACTCGTTCGCAAACGCCTCACTAGCCCGGACCATCGACGCATTCTCCTCCTTGAGCTTTTCGAGGGCCTCGCCTGCCGAAATGGCATTCCGCCTTTGTTCTCGCCAGGATTCGACAATCCTGGCATTTTCGGAGACCGAGACCTCGAGCTCCTTCTGCACCGCCTCGAGGGCCGCACTAACCCTTGCCAGCTCGTCGCTGGCCTCGGACCTCGCCCGTTCAAGGGCCCTCCCCGCTTCCTCCTTCGCCTTGGCCTCGGCCTCCTTGGCTTGGGCGGCCACTTGTCGGGCCGAGGCGGTCTCGGACTTTGCCTTCTCAAGCTCACTCCGAGCGGACTCGAGCGCTGCTTCGAGCTCGGGGATCTGGTTCCACTTATCCTTGGCGCTGTGGATAAGATGGGACTTGATGCTCGAGCGCCTTCTCAGATCCTAAGAGCAAGAAGGACAAAGCACATCATCGATAAAGAAAATGCACCCCCGAGTTCCATAACTTCGAAGGACGCTTACCCCGAGGCGCTGGTGGAGGTTGTTGCTGACAAGACCAAACATTGCCTTCAGTGAGCTCTGAAGGCAAGAACGCTCCTCTTCGATGGCCCTCCAGCACTCGAGCTCGGCGGGGTCATCCACCTCCCGCGAGGGAGCGTCGTGACTTGTGGGGTCATGGACACGGATAGGCTCCGAGCCCCATCCCGAAGTCTCCGCCTCGGAGTACCGCCACGCCGCCTCGGCTCCGGCACCCTCCGCATCGACGGCCGTGCCCGCCGCAGGACGGTGTTCGGGAACCGCGGGGGGAGACAGACCCTGCCACGGCACGAGAGCCAGCAAACCGGCCTGCGTCTCCTCCCGCTCGACAAAAGGACCCGCCAGGGCAGGCACGGCAACACTCGCCTCCCCGCCTGACGGGGCCGCCTCGGCACCCTCGGGCTCGACGACCCCCGACCTCGGTGGCGACAGGGGGGCGCGGCGTCCTTCTCCTTCCCTCCGTCGACGGAGACCTCGCCCTCCTCGGCCTCAAGGACGATGGGCGCCGCCTGCGAAAACCCCGGCCGCGAGTCATCCGAGGCGCGCTCCGGCATACTGCCCAGCGCGTCGACGGCCATCCTGGCTCGGGGGCTCGACGCCACAACCACCGCAGGCTCGGTGGCCGCTTCGCCGATAACCGATTCGACACCCCGGGCCAACGCCGCACGTGCGGCCTTGACCCAAGCGACGACCCCCTCGTTCGAAATCGACGGGGGAGTCCAGGCGGCGCTCGTCGCCGAAAGAACTGGGCCCATGGCGGGACCCGCCGCGACCGCCGTCGCCTCTGTCGCAGCCCCCGTCCGAAGGCGCTTGGCCGGAGCGGGCCCCGCTGGTGTCCGCCCGCGCTTGATCCTGTGAGGAAAGAAAAATTAGACGCGTGGAATCGAGACACGAAGTATAAAACTGCCCAGGAATAAAGAACTTACCCCACTGGGAACCTTCCTGGTGTTTGTGAGGCCCCCGTCGACGGCCGCATCCCGGCACCCGAAAGGCCCGAAGTCGCTGCCGGCGGCGTCACGCCGTGAGGGCCCGCAGCCCCACGAGCAGAGGCCGCCGCCGATGCGGCCAAGGCCAGCGCCACCGTCCCGGCTTCGAGGGCCAAGTGACTTTCATGGGGCCCCTCCATGGACCCCTCAGAACCAGCGGCGCCCTGCGTCGAAGGGGCGTCAGCCGCGACCCTCCGGGTCGAGAGATGCTCCTCTTCTCCGCTCCACTCCTCCCCCAATTCCTCAGAGGGGGACCTTTCGACGGGCCTCGCCTCTCGTCTCTGCTTAGCCGAGCGCTGCTCGCCCGTAGAGAGATCGAGGCTATGCATCCGCCTCTTCTTGCTCTCCTCCTCCTTTGTCTTCTTTGCCGACGAGGCGCCGCGAAGCCCCGTCGGACAAGCCTCGAGATCTTCCCTAACGGGGGCCAGCGATAACTCGTAGTCGAGCTCCCCCTACACGCGAAGCCCAAAAAATGTAAGGTGAAAAGAAACAAAAAGAAGGGCTCGACGAAGCAATACACTCACCAGTTCAGGGTAACCGGGATCCGATCGCATCGGGATGCGATTGACGTCCTGCGCCGTGAAGGGGCCCGACACCGTGCCTCGAACCCTCTTGGCGACGCTCTCTGGCGTAATAGCCCCGGCAACCATGCGGCTCCCCCTGAGTTCTGCTCCAACGAACATTTGACTCATGCGAAGCGAGCGTCGCATCAGGGGGAGCACCCGCCGATGGTGGAAGGTCGAGACAACGACCCCGGCAGTTAACCCCTGCCCTCGAAGGGTCGCCAGGGCGTCGAGGAGGTCTTCGAGCCTCCCTTGGTGGTCCCGCACTGGGGCGCCCTAGTTGTGGAGACGTGACTCGATGACGCGCCCCGTGTACTGAGGCAGCAGCCCCTCATCATTCCTGATGTAGAACCACTTCGAGGGCCAAGGGCCGTGGCTCGAAGTCAGGCCAATGGGGATGAAGTCGTCGGCCTTCCTCACAACGAAGTTGCAGCATCCAGCCCGCACCAGCCTCCGCACCCCCGCCGACGCGCTCTTGGAGAAGTACTCTGCCTGAAAGAGGTGGAGCCAGAGCTCCCAATGCGCCTCCACCCCGAGGTAACCCTCGCAGACTGCGGTGAAGATGGCGGCGTAGGAGATCGCGTTGGGGGAAAGATGCTGAAGCTCGATCCCGTAGTGGTGAGTGAGAGCGCGCATGAACTGGCTCGGCGGGGCGCCGAAGCCCAGCCGGTGGAACTTCACGAAGCTGACCACATAGCCCTCCGGTGGGTTCGGCTCGTGGTCCTCCTTCGGCGGAACGAGCCACTCGGGCTCATCCCTGTTGGTGATGGGGCGAAGAAGCCCCTCCGCCACCAACCCCTCCAGCTCCTTCCTCGTCACTTCCGAGGGAACCCACGCCGCGGGCTGAAGAATCTCCGGCGGCGCCATAGCAAGGGCACGGAGCTCTTCGCTGCACGGGCGGCCCGGAAGATTTCCTATCTCCGCTGGGAGGTGAACGCGAGGAAGGAAAGCGCAGGGAGGCGAGCGCAAGGAAAGCGAACAAACGCAGGAAAGCGAACGCGAAAACGACAGGAAAGCAAGTGAAGAGCAATGCTACGAAGGGTGCCTCCTTTTATTGGGGCAGAAGACTGACGGACGGCCGACGCTTACCCGACCGGTGAGTCCCCGCATTAAATGCACCCAAAGCACTCTCCTCTCGATTCCTGTGCATCATGGACAGGGCCGTTTCGCATTCACCCCTTTGACTCCCATCAACCATGGACACACGTCAAGTGTCCGCGAATCAGGCGTCAGGCCGGCCCCACCACGACCGCATCGTTCCGACTCCCGTGATATTACGGCCACGCCGCTTCGAATCTTTTCTTGAAAAACGAGAACTGACAATTATCCTCCTCGAAATACGCTTCAAGTATAGGACTCACCCACTACCGCGCCGCTCCGGCTTCTACGCAAAAAGGCACGCGTGATGGACAGGAGGAGTTATCCACAGACGGATCTTCCCACGACACGGGATACGGGCCCAGGCCCTCGAAATCTCCAGGGAGCGAAGGCTGGCCCTCGGAAAGGGTTCGACAGCCGCCCTCGAGTACCGGAGTTAGGGGTGTCCGAGGGGGGCCGACGCGAGTCCCTTGCTCGAGAAACGAATTCTCGAGGCCCCCTCGGACGCATTCAAGGCAAAACTAAGGGACCACGATGGAATCCCCTCGAGGGGAGGCATCGAGCCACCAGACCCGATCGAAAGGGTCTGGCATCCGCGGGACCCACTGTTTTGCTCGAATAAGAGCGCCTCAGGGCCACTAGTCGACCCCTATCGAATGGGGCACGAGCTCTTACTTGAATTTCCCGATAGTAGCTCACCTGAGACGTTGATGCTCGCTCGAGCATGGGTAGCACAACGCTTCTCCCCCCTCTACCCGATCGAAAGGGTTCATGAGGGTCGAACGAAAAAGTCGAGTTCGCACCTGACCGGCTTCGACGAAAGAAGCTAAGGAGCGGGCTCGCAACCGGGTGGCCTCGACGAAAGAGGGTCCAACCACCCGGGGGCTCAATCATTCGAGTACACATCGACCAAACGCAAAAATAAAAAAGACCTCGGGCGAGTATTCTACTCACCCGAGGCCTCGGGGGCTACACCCGAAGGGTGCGCTCGCGCGCACCCTTCGGAAAATGACCAACACTCCAAGTCCATTTGATTGAACCTCCGTGTAAGTATCAACACTTACACGAAGGCTCGGGGGCTACTGTCGGTTACCGAGAGTAGGGATACCCTAAACCTTCTTTGTTTTCGGTTGGACCCCGAGCTTGCCCTCAGATTAATCTCACGCGACCAGGCCGTACCTCTTCGACCCACCGGGCCCATCGGCAAATACACACTGGGCCGGCCCACAACAGAGTACAGCCGCAACCTTCGACAGAATCACTGGCGTCACCATCTGACCCTCGACAAGACGCTGACGTCACCGGCTGATGACCGCTCGAGATGGGAGCATCCCGCGTTAAGTGTCGAGGCCCCCGACGGGACGGGCGTCTCAGTACTTCGAGGATCGAGCCCCCCTCGATCGACCCACTCCCGATGCGTCCGGTAGCGCATTTAATACAAAACTACCTAACCTCGTCAAATCGTATGGCCACAGTGTTTGCACAGTGGTCCGTACGACGGTCGAATCCCGCTTTACTGCCCATACTAAGGACGTGCATCGGTCTGCACGGCACTATTACGCCATACCCAGCGCTGTTATACAACTCGAGGCCCCCTTCGACACGCTACACGACAAACGACCGACGTCGGATTCCCTCGATTCGATCTTATCCGCTCAACCACTACGCTCGAGGCTACCCCTTGACGGGGCCTCGAGTACGCATCGACGCCCTCCGGTCAACATTCATCGACTTCGAAAGCTGCGCCAACAACTCCCGATACGACCCCAACAGGAACTCGCACGTCCTCTACAGGGATCACGTCTTTCGTCGGTCAGCAACCATGACTCCGAAGGACGGCTGTCAACTCCGAGCCATGCCGCTACAGAACGAGCCATGCTCAGCGCACGTCCCTGCAGAGGCTTTGAGTTGACCACCACGACCCGCGACGTCACCACCGCGTCATCGAGCCAGGACATCTGTACCCCTGTGCCTCCCCTTGGCCTATAAAAGGGGACGCCAGGAGACCCAATGGGGACAACAGAGAGGAGAATGACTCCAGACAACGATCTCACGACAACCGAACATACGCCTAGGCAGACTCCTAGACTCCGAATAACTCCTTCGCTCTGTACTCGACCCCCCTCGAATCCTCTTCTTCGCTTGTATCCGCCCCTGTACAAGCACTTAGGTGCAAGATAATACAAATCTTCTCCCCCCGCTGGGCGTAGGGCCCTTCTTTGCCCGAACCGGGATAAATCGATGTGTTCTTCTTGCATCACCCATCCGGACGGGTTACACACACATACGATTACTCGTTGGCTTAGGACGCCCCCGGGTTCCTAACGCTGACACACGTTTTTCACTCCCTCCATCACTCTCTTGCTCCACCACTCTCCAAATATTTTTCCACAAAGCTCAAAAATTCTGCAAAAACCTCTTGCACTTTCACCACAAAGCAAGCTCAAGCTCTCGTGCTAAGCTCACTCACCATGAGTAGGATCGGGAGTCGGGTTTTCGGCATGCTCTTGATAGGCCGTCACTCCCGCAGGGGGACAAACCAAGACATTCCCCCGCATGAGGAGAACCAGCCCCAAGGAAGGGAGGAGGCACCAAGAGGCCATGCCATCAACGAGGCCGACGCCCCTTTATCGACTTCGAGAATGAGCGGGAGATGCAAGCGTACAACATCCTCAAGGAACGTGAGTTCCTACACACACCAGCCTTCAACCCCATCCTTCTTCAGCAGACAGGTATGGACAATGAATTTAATACCATTTTCAAAAATGTTGGTTGGAGTCAAGTTGCCCCTGTGCATGAACTTAGATCTCGTCTTTTGACCATCCAAGTCTTGGGCACTTTACAAATTGTTGATTATGGTATTACTTTTCGCTGCTTTGGGAGAGAGCATAGCCTATTTTGGAAGGATCTCATTACCCACTTGGGCTTTCATGAGCGATGCTCTGTTGACTTGGGTTTTTCTCTCTTGGGTTATCATCGCTATACTTTTTGGCATTTGATGACTGGACAGAATGTGACTGGGAAATTCCAACCCAATGTCAACAACATCCATCATCCCACTCTAAGGCTTATGCACAAATGGATTGCTAATTCTTTCTTTCCTAGAGAGGATACGCATCATGCTTATGATATTGAGTTGAAGTTGCTTTATGCTGTGCTTAAAAAGATTAAAGTTGCTCCTGTTTATGACCTTGTTAAGCATTGGCTTAATTCTTTTAAGACTTCCACACCTATCATGTGCACTTCACTCATCACTCATCTTGCTGCTAGTGTTGATCCTCATGGTGCTAATACCATTGTTTATCTCTCTACTCCTCGCATTATGCTCAATGAATTTTATTTTAGGCGAGCCCACACTCTTAAACGTGATGAATCGGGACGGAGATTGGTGTTTTATTTTCTGGGATATATAAACGAGATTCCGTTAGCTTACCCGAATCTCGCTTTATATACTTCCCCATCTCTCACCTTCGACCTTGTCGAAAAGGAAGAAGCACGCAGGAGTTCTGTTTCCCATAGGAGATCATGGAGGAGAGGATAGGAGGAGGAGCCAGCACAGCCCGTGCAGCATACTCCACCACCAACTATGCCCACCATGACACCAGGGATGGAATGGTCCCCTGTCATGTCTACACCCGAATTCACCCCAGGGTATGGATTTGGTATGGGACACATTCCTCACCCTCATGAGGCTGGAGGATCAGGGTGGCAGCATACACACGAGGCAGGAGGATCAAGGCAGCATAAGCATGCGCATTCCTCGGATTCAGAAGGCATGCCACCTCCAGTACACCCACAGCCGGTCATGCTAGAAGTCCTCAACACACGCATGGGAGGACTAGAGCTGCAAAATAGGCAAATCCAAGGTACACTCAATGCTCACATCCAGACCTCCACTCAGTGGCACGAGCAGTACCAGCAGCACTTCGTGGACCTCGAAGATGCAAACTGGCATCGCCACGAGGCACAGATGGCTTTCCTACGGTCTATGGGACAGTTTCCTGGACCACAGCCTTGAGCGAGCTTGGGGGAGGAGACCCCACAGAGGTAAAATGTATCTTTAAAATTCTTGCACTTTATTTCTCACATTTTTAATTCCATTATTTTATTCTTCCCAAAAAAATTCCACTCCCATGTGTGCTAGTATATGTTAGTTTCTCTTCTATTGAAATGATGAATAGTTGCTCTATCTATAATTCATTTGTGCCTAACTTATAACTTAGTATTCCTCAAGATTTAAGTTTGTTGGCTAAAAATGTCTCATTCTGAGAACTTGAAATCTTGTGGGTTGCAATTGCATGATCCTTTTCTAAGTTATTGTGAGATATGAGATGGTACAAATAGACTTTGCTATGACTTTGTTCTAAGAGAAACTTGACATCCGGAGTTTTTTTTTCAAAAATTCAAAAATCAAAAGTTCCTCAATGATTATGACATACCTACCAAGGCCATATGACTTGCTCTACTTTTATAAACCTTTAGTCATATGCTATTTGCAGAACTTTTAGTTGAGTCAAAATGTTGAGACCTAGTGAGATTATGGTCATATGCCCATGATTTGAGATTCCACTTGCACCCACCAAATAAATCCGACTCTCACCCTGAGAATTGCGCACAACATGCACCCTTCCATCCACCAAAAATACGCCAACTCTTACCCTAAGAGTTGTGCCCCAATTTTCCACCAAATAAAAATACCAACTCTCACCCTGAGAACCGCACATTCCTTATACAAAATTTCACTCCTTGCATTCGCCATCATAACATCTCTCCATCCAAAAGCTTTCATATGTCAATAAAAAGATATGGGCAATGCTAAAAAAAGAAAAGAAAGAAAAAGCCAAGGGGCATGAGAAAACAAATAGGAAAGAAAAATCATGATACCTGTTCAAAAAAAATGTGTGTGATGATGTTTTATAGCCCATATCTTTCCAAGAAGTTTTGTCCATCCAATAAAAGAGAGTCATGATGCATGGAGTGCCAAAAATTAGAGATAGGTTCCCACCATATTCATATTCCACACACTTGCACATCTCAATTAAGGTGTATGACTTGTATCTCCTTGTGGTCCAGTCTTTGACTCAGCAATACAGGTGATGTAAGTATGCCCACCTTTATACCTACCCAAAACTCCACTCTCAGCCTTAGTGGTAGGACATAAAGGCAACACTACAATGCCTTTGGTGAGGTAATCATACACATTGAGCGATTGAGAGAATCATTTGAGGAACTTGTTTTATTTTGCAGAAATTCATAAAACCTCCGAATAGACGGTCTATCAAAGAATGAATGATTAGTGAGTGTTATAACCGTTCTGTCCTGCAACTGCCCAAGACTTGGAGAAGCTACAAGCCCCATGAGAAATCAAGGTAAAGAGTGGATAGAATGCCAACTTATTTAAATTGAGAATGAATGCTTTGTTATAGGCATGGCACTTATGAATTATATCGGCATAGTAGCAACTCCTGATCAACAACCATACTTAGCTATTTGCTCGGGACGAGCAAAGGTTAAGCTTGGGGGTCCTGTTGGAAGTCCTTATGGATCATTTATATACCGCCAACATAGACTAAAAAGAAGAAAGATAATCATATGCTAGCACATATGCCTTTACTACTGACAAGTTCCACTTGTACCCTAGTATTCATGTTTTGCAGGTTTTATGGTGCAATAAGTGGAAATACGCAACATCATGAAGAAAGCACAAAAGCAAAAGACGAATTTAGCAAATGCGCAAACAAGAAAAATAAAGAAGCCCACCTTTGGTGTGTATCTGGGCCTGATCGTAACCACAGGAGAGGTCCAGGCCCAGGGAGGAACCAAACACCTGAAGGCGGTGGCCAGATGGCCCCAGCAGGGGAGGCCGGTCCCGGGGGCGGCCGCACCCCCAGTGGGCCCTCCCGGCCCCATCCTTCAGAGGCGGTGCTCTAGGCAGTTTCCCATAGGAGGTTTCACCTCCTTCCAAACCTAGAGATGCATGAACCGTCCTAGTTTAGCTATAAAAGAGAGGGAGCTCCTTCATTCTCACACATACATCATTTTGGAGTCATTTACCTCACACCTCTCACTTGTATCTCTACAATAGTTCTATTAGTTTATGAGCAAGGCAAAAGCTATCAAGGAGAGCTTGTCTCCTTGGAAGAAAGGATCTTCTTGGTATGAATACAATTCGGTCTTCTTCTACGTGCAAGTTCTTATCATACTTATATGATCGTGCATATGAACTAGAGCATAGTTATGATCATGTTAGGAGCATAATATATTAGCTAGCATATAGTTTATACATTATGTTCTTGACTTTTTCATCATCGTTCTTCGTCGTTCATCGACTTAGTATGAATAGAGGAAGAACTAAGGATGAGGTGATGGTTCATCGTGCCTTCTTGGTTGTTCTTAACCTAGCCTGTCAATCCGAAGGGTTGGGGTCCGCGGGGGTTAGGAGTTGTTTCCAAGTACGTGAACATGGTGTTTAGGTATGCGGAGACCAGGTAGAGGGGTAGGTGGGCAGGTGGTGACAGCCCTGTCCATCCCTAGCATTCCCCCATGTTCGAATATTGAGTAGGAGTTCATAAAGTCTCTATCGACTGGCAGACCAGCTGCGGGGATCTCCCTATCATCCCAGACTTAGTCCTGATGCTAGACATACTAGTTAGATGTTTTGCTAATAGTTCTTTGCATAGTTATATATGACCAATTCCTACTCTGTTTAGCTATATTCTTTATTCTTTGTTTCTCTTTTATCCTTGAGGTTGATCCAGATGTGTGTCCACTATCTTGAATATCATGCTTATTCCTGTTTACTCTCCTACCATTGCACTTAATAAGTGATCATGTTTACACCACGCTTGATGCATATTTCCCTCCTACGGGAAATTATAAATACGACACCCTTGAATACTCACAGGTTGAAATGCTACAATGATAGTTCTATGCGATTGTAGAGTAATTCTTATTTCATACTGAGCTATCGATTGGCGTACCTAAGTACCATTACTTAAGGATTGTAATTCTTGTTGCACCCCACGGTGCCATGCCATAGTTTTGCATATCATAAGTAATGATGGTCAGGAAGGCCAATCCGGTACTTCTAACTGTTATTACCAGACTGCATTACCAAGGCTGGCGCCATTAAGAGCCCAGGGTTACCTTTCTGAAGTAATGGTAGTTAGGAATGTCAACACACATTTCTAGTATTATTATTAAGGATGGATTTATAGTCTCTTTAGTAGTGATGCTAAGAAACGCCAACAGGTGCCTCGTCACCGGGGCACCGGGAGGCGGCAGAGGAGCCGACCTCTCTGATGCGCCCCATCGAGACGAGCAGGACAGGCGAGGCATCAGGCAGAGTCCCCGGGCGCGGCAGCGGGGCGATATGTGGGGCCCCAGGCGCTCCAGTCGGGGCAGCAGCCCCACAATTCAGAGGAGGATTTCGGCGACCAGCCAGGTAAGTGTTGTTATCTTTGTGTAACTTGCTTCTTGTTGATTATCGCATTTCTTGTAGTCAAATTGTTATTGTGACATGTCTCACAGCCGTGTTCCCCCGACCTCAACACCGACTCCACCTCCCAGCCAGACCACCCCATAGCCGACCACCGAGCAAGCGACGGCCGGCGACACGGCGCAGCCCACGGGGCAAGGGGAGGCGGCCAATAGCACTGTGACACCCACCCGGCCATCTCCGACACTGACCCTTCAGCCAGAAAGGCAGGTGGTGCCTTTTAGGGCCATTAAGGCTACGGCGGGTCAGGAGCCACGCCGCACGCTGGGCCAGGCGGGCCCAAGCAGGCCGGCGCCACCGAAGGAAGTGGAGAAGGTGCCAAGGGTGCCCAAGATGCTACACACGGACATCCCCACACAGCGTGTACACACCACGCACAAGCATGGGAATGAGGGGTTCGTGACGTACGAGGAGATTCCCGATGACGACATTGACGCGGGCATCGTGGATGTGGTGGGGGTGCTGTTGGAGCGGATCAAGGTAATATAAAATATCCTATAACAACTGTGTAATCTTATGCGCATGAATTACACGAACTGACCGATGCATTTCCTCCACAGAGCCTGCAGGAGACCAACGCACAGCGGGGCAAGACCATCGACCGCTTTGCAGCTACTTGGGAGGAATACAAGACCCTCAGGATGGCTAAGGCCCAATTGGAGGCGCGGGCCAAGATCTACCAGGACCGGGAGCTGCAGCAAGAGGAAGAGGTCGCTGCTCTACGCCGAAAGGTGGACGCCCTGGAAGTGGAGAATGAGAGTAAGTACTTCTCTCTCTTTTCAGTACATGCTGGAGTTCGCTGTATGCTTTTGTGCACTTGTATGTAGAGATGAGTGGCTAGAATGAGGCCATGGCTCAGGAGCTTGCCAGCCTGCTGGGCCAGAAAGAGGCCGCTGAGGAACAAGCAGTGGAGCACCAGAAGAAAATCTCTGAGCTTACTGGTAAGGATGACAACGCAAAGTCATTGCATGTAGTCTGCTGCATACTGGGCAGACCAGGGTATGCTAACCACCTTGTTTTGTTTTTGCAGATGTAAGGAACTGCCACATGGTCTAGTTCTAAGTGCTAGAAGAGTCCATCGCCGTCCTCCAACAGAAGATGCGGGCCAAGCGCGAGCACATCAAGCCAGCGTTGAGGGCGATCTTCCGAGGAGAGGAGCACCCTGCCGACCCTGTGGGTGAGGCAGTGGTTGTGGCAGACCAGTGCCGGAGGCTGCGGCCAGCGCTTTAGGGGTTCGTCGTGGAGGCCGGGCGCTATGCAATGGCTACCGCGTTAGCTGTGGTCCGCTCCAGGTACCCGGAGGTGGAACCAGCACAAGTGGTGCTTGGCATCGCGCCAGAGCTTCATGAGAACACCACCGAGGACCTCCGGACCACATCTGCCCCTGCTGTTGCTGCCCTTGTTGACGACATGATGCTCATCGAGGATCTTGCAGAAAATGATGGTGGTCAGTAGGCTCTAAACAATGTATTTGTGATGAAAACATTGTTTGTAAGTTGTGCCGAGCACTGGGTGCTCGTAAACTTTTAGCCTTTTGATGCAGACAAGGTAGGCATGTTTAAGCGGGTGATAAACATATTGCCTTTTTAGATGCATATTTATGCGTAGTTTATTTTTCAAAAACTGTCAACAATTAAGTTTTCCCTACCCTCGAAGCGAGCTAACTCTGTTGGGTAACTAGGGATGCACTAGTGAACAGTGTAGGACCGCCAGGATCACTAGGTACCTAGCACTGTTAGAGAGAAACTGCTAAAATCTCCTAGTGCCATGTAGCGTGGAGCTTTCTGGACAGTGCCTTGTCAAGCCGTTCTCGTCGGGCAGAAAAGAAAGTTTAATTATGACTTTTGCAGGGCACATGTATGACAGATGAGTGCACAGATATAGAGTTGTGACACGAAAGAAGACAAAAAAAGAAACTTTATTAAATATTAGAATAACAAAATTTGGGTACATATCTTATTCTATGGATAGAAGCGTATGAGGTGGTCAATGTGCCAGGAATTGCTTTCCTCGACACCCTTCATCGTCTCCAACTGATAGGATGTTGGCGTGTAACAGCTTTGATCCGAAACGGTCCTTCCCATCTGGATGACAACTTGTGCAGGCCATCTATGTTCCGGATTCGTCGTAACACCATGTCGCCAACCACGAACAGCCTGCCCTTGACATTGCGGTTATAGTAATGACGCATAGAAGCTAAATACTTAGCCGTCTGAGCTCAGGACTTGAGTGCTACTTCTTCTTTGGCAATGACATCTACTTCTCAGGCTTCGTTGAAGGATTCTTCATCGTAGTACTGGACATGTGGTGAACGGTGAGCAACCTCAGCTGGTAGGACTGCCTCAGAACCAAGCACCATGAAGTACAGAGAGACTCCAGTGTTACAACTGGGCTGGGTACGAAGTGCCCAGAGCACTGTAGGCAATTCCTTGAGCCACCGACCAGGTTTGAGGTCCTTGTCATCTCTGTATACCCTCTTGCGCAAAGCGTCGATGATCATACCGTTCGCTCCACCTGTTCGTTGGCCCGAGTGTGGGCGATGGACACATATTTGACTTTGATGCCATTATCATCATAAAAGTCAAAAAACTCATTGCTGGTGAACTGGGAGCCAAGGTCGGTGATGATGGTGTTGTATACTGAACCGGTGGATGACATCATCAAGGAACTGTACTGCTTTTTCGGATGAGGCTTTCTTGATGACTTTGCACTCAATTCACTTGGAGAACTTGTCGATGAGCACAAAAACGCATGTGTGACCACCAGGAGCCTTTTTGAAGGGCCCATCATGTCGAGTCCCCAGCATGAGAACGGCCAAGCGACCGGGATGGTCTGAAGTTCATGTGCAGGGATGTGAATCTGTTTGGCAAACATCTGGCACTTTTTTGCACCGGTGGACATAATCTTCTGTGTCAGATACGACTGTCGGCCAGTAGAACCCTGCTTGGTAGGCTTTGCCAACCAGTGTCCGTGATGCTGCATGGTTACCGCAAGTGCCAGCATGGATATTCTTCAGAAGCTTCAAACCCACTTTTTTGGTAATGCACTTCTGGTAAATCATGACCTTGGGCCCTTGTGCATCAACTCGCCGTTAACCATAAGGTAGGTACGGGCTCTGTGGACCAGCTGCTGAGCTTCGATCTTATCCTCGAAAACAAGGTGGTCATTCAGGTATCTGACAAAGGGCTCTCTCCAGTCTGGCTAGGGAGGCGCTGCCAACCTAGCTGGTTCATCAGCCAGCCGCTGCTCACTACCGTCGTCAGGTCCCTGCTGGCCGAGGTAGCTATCCTCTACCTCTTTAAGCTTGTCGCTAAGCGCTGCTACGAGCTGGTCGGTAGCGGTACTGGGCGCAGGTTCTTCGTAAGCCTGATCGAGGATCGAAAGCTTAATTAGATCCTCTATGAAAACACCAGGTGGTACCTCAGCTTGTGATGATCCGAGCTTGGATAGCTCGTCGACACTTGTGTTCTCGGAACAAGGTACATGGGTAAACTCCAATCCATAGAACTTGTTTTCTAGCTTGCGAATCTCAGCCACATAGGCATCCATCTTCTCGTTGACTACGTCTCAATTCTTATTGACTTGGTGAATGACCAGAGCAGAATCTCCGTATACCATGAGCCATTTTATACCTAGTTCGACTGCAATGCGAAGGCCATGCAAGGCAGCTTCGTACTCGTCCATGTTGTTGGATGCCTTAAAGTGGATACACAAGACATAGCGAAGCATGTCCTTGGAAGGAGATATGAAGTAGACCCCTGCTCCGGCGCCATCGATGTTCAAGGAACCATCGAAGTACATCCGCCAGTGGTCGGTAGACGTATCAGCCAGGGGCAGGTTTAGGTCTGACCACTCCACAATGAAATCGACCAGGGCCTAAGACTTCACAGTGTTACGGCTGCGAAAGTTCAGCGTGAACTCGGAGAGCTCTAACGCGTATTTTACAATACAGCCACTAGCATCTCTATTGCGAAGGATGTCACCAAGCGCGGCTTTCGTAACCACCGTGATTTTATAGGCTTGGAAGTAGTGGAGGAGCTTTCGCTTGGTGATCAGAAGCGCGTAGAGCAGCTTCTAAACATGGTTGTAATGCTGCTTGATTTCATTGAGAACCTCGCTAACATAATAGACTGGGCGCTATACACCGTAGACGTGCCCGGGTTCCTCACGCTCGACCACCATTACGGTACTGACCACATTGGTGTGGTGGCAATGTAGAAGAGGAGCTCCTCGTCGTCACGTGGTACTGTTAGAACTGGGGGAGTCACGAGGTACTCCTTGAGCTGTTTGAAGGCCTTGTTAGCCTCCTCCATCCACTCAAACTTCTCCATAGCCTTGAGGAGTTTGAAGAAGGGGAGCCCTTTCTCGCCCATGCGGGAGATGTAGCGGCTCAGGGCCGCCATGCACCCGGTGAGTTTCTAGATATCTCTGACGTTTCGTGGTGGTTGTAGATCCAACGCAATTTGAACCTTCTCAGGATTTGGGCATATGCCATCTTGACTGACGACGTTGCCGAGCAAGATCCCGGAAGGGACGCCAAAGATACACTTGTTGTGGTTCAACTTCCACTGGAACTCATTGAGGGCCATGAAGGTCCGCTTGAGGTTTGCCACCAGTGTGTCGGATTCCCTGGTCTTCATCACCATGTCATCTACATATACCTCGACAAGGTCGTCGGTGATCTCGTGCTCGAGGCAGACCTGGATGGCCCGCTGGTAGGTAGCTCTGGCGTTCTTGAGGCCAAACGATATGGTCGTGTAGCAGAAAGCACCGAAGGGGGTGATGAAGGTGGTCTTTTCTTGGTCCTCCTTCTTGAGGGCTATTTGGTGATAGCCTCAGTAGCAATCTAGGAAAGAAAGCAACTCATAACCTGAAGTAGAGTCTACGACCTCGTCGATTCGAGGGAGATTGAAAGCCTGTTTAGGGCAGTGTTTGTTGAGATCGGTGTAATCAACGCACATTCTCCATTTATTATTGTACAAGAACCGGATTGGCTAACCATTCCGGGTGATACACCTCTTTGATAAAGCCAACAGCTAGAAGCTTGGCTACTTCTACCCTAATGACTTCCTTGCGGTCATGAGCGAACCGTCGCATCTTCTGCTTGATCGGTTTAGCGGTCTTTGAGACGTCAAGGTAGTGCTCGGCCTTTTCCCTGGGAACACCTGGCATGTCAGCGGGTTTTCACGCAAACACGCTAATGTGCTCTCGAAGGAACTGGACGAGTGCGTCTTCCTATATGGAGGGAAGGCTAGCCCCGATCTTCGTAGTCTTAGAGGGGTTGGTCGGATCAAGCTGGATCGCTTTGTGCTGCTTGACATTGTTGGAAGGCCGTCGAGCAGACCCGACCGGAACCTCTAGCTCTGCTAGGGGTGTCTCCTCGACCCCTAAGCTAGTGTGCTCCAGGGCATTCTTCAGCTCCTTGAACTCTGCGGCCGCGTAGGTGTCGCACTCGCACACCCGAGCCGTGTAGACGTTGCACAAAAAGGGCATTCTTCAGCTCCTCGAACTCTGCGGCCGCGTAGGTGTCTCAGTCGCACACCCGAGCCGTGTAGACGTTGCACAAAACTATGCCTGTACACGATACGTACCAGGCTACAAGCTGAGCATACCTTGCTGCTGTAGGCATTCTGTCTCATATACACTATTTCCCCCGGTTCACCACAATATCCAAAAATTCCATAAGTTTTCTTAAGCGATCTAGCTCTTGACCTTTCAGATATTCATCTAACGATTTCAGAGATTCTCACTCAAGAGAAAACATATCAGTGTATACATTACAAGCATTTGCTTCCCAAATGCATTCCTTACTAATGTGTTCAAAACAAGAAAACTAAAAGACAGCAGGGCTAAGTACACGGCTGAAATTTATATAACACTGATGTTAAAACACTCGATGTAATACTCTGTAAACTAAAACAGTCAACTTGAGTTTGCCGAGAATGTGGTCATTGTCAATGCTGCAGCCACCAGGCTAGCGAGAGAAGTTTTTGTGCCACAATTGTCCTCAAACAAAAGGGACATCACAATTTTGACCAAATATTACCAAGTACTTGTACTGGCAGCACCAAGATCGAAGGGATTGATTAGTAACAGAAAAGCACGATGGTTCCAGATGTTGTGAGCCGTAAACAGCATGTCAAGAATTACAGTTAGGTGGCACCAATGACCTTCACCCTATATGAAGACCTGGAGAAAATGTATAACTCATCATTATTGAATTAACTGGTACGAAACAAAAGCAACTCATGCATATAGAGAAATAAATAATAAATAGCAGAAAAAGCACAAAATAGATTAGGTCTTGCAACTACCGGACTGTTGGCCATGGTCAATTCCTATTTTAAAATATATATTGAGGCCAATTTTGATAGACAATTTCTAAAACAACCTCCGATCCAACTTTTCATTTTTGGTTCTCTGTTGAGGTGAACTTTTCATTTTTGTTGTTTTGTATACATTATGCACTTCTTGCATTTAATTATGTGGCACATTAATACTTAGAGATGTGCCCATGGGTTTCATCTAGACGAAACTCATTTCGTCTTTCTTTAACATACTTTGCCATGTCATGAAAAGTGTAAACCCTAGTACATAAGAATGAAACTCCCATTGAGTGGCCTTAGGCAAGTACACTGCCCGCTCTTAAACTTCTTTGACTACCTACCTGCTCCTCATGTACAACCAACCAAAATGCAGAGAACAGACTGGTTCGAGTCTGGGTCCAGGCCAGTGCTGCATGCCTAAGTGATTTATCCCAATTGATCCAGCATGACTCAATATGTCTAGGGCTGCCTGCACTTGTATCTCTCCTGCCATCCTGTAGGACCTCTCGAGTGGGTCAGCTTCCGCGGCAGCCAGGATACTCATCCTTTTACACCACCACAGCCACAGGGTAGCTGACCAGTGCCCGACAGATGATGAGGACACAATAAGGATGATACCAAGATGTCAGCGGAGTGGGTTGTCCGTTAGAGATGGCTGATTACATGCCAGTGAGCATGCCGGAGCCAAATTCCGCTGGCGTGCATGCGGCTAACTCACCGACTCTCCACCTGCATCTGCTGCCGTTATCCTCTCCTTTTTTTTTTAGAGCATCGTTATCCTCTCCTTTAGGATACCTTCCTGCACCTCCCTATCGACTCAAAACTCTGTTGCTGGCTTTCACAGCTCAACGTGTCAAGAAGCAGGGACAACACGCCATCATGGTAAAGCCCATAGATGCCACCACTATCACATCAAGCTCTAAACGTTGTGCACTCCAACATAGCTTTACCTGAGTCTCTCAATGCAACCATAAGCACAATTGGTTAGAGGAACCCAGAAGTCCTCAGGTCCTGGGTTCGACTCCCCGTGGGAGTGAATTTCAGGCAGGGGTTAAAAAAATCTCCTCGTTTGTCCTACGGCCAAAGCACAGGTCTAAGGCCCAGCCCCGGTCGTGGTCATCTCACATGGGCTACGGTGCCGCTGTGTAAGGGTGGGGCAGGGGTTCGGGGGTTTTCTTTACCTGCGTGAGAAAGGTCTTCTTCTTAATGCCCGGGGGCTGTCTTACCCCGCAGGTCAAGTTATTCTCAATGCAACCATAAGCCAGAAGAGGTGGTGTCCATGAACAAGCCATTTTCCACTATTATTGTGAAAGTGATGCACGAGATGCTCGCTCAGGTCTGCTGCGACTCCCATAGAAGGGATGCACGAGAGTGGTGTCTTGGACCACCATGTTGGAGAGCAAATGCACAACATTTTGTGGATGGATGACCAAATGGGAAGTTGAGATGGAAAAGGAGAAGGTGGATACCCAAAGCTTTCTATGGATTTTGGGCAGTTTGGTTTGCTCCTGGTCAATGCTAATGGAAAATAACCAGCTATGGCACCTACCACCTCATGTCAAGTGAGAAGAATCCAGCCAATATACATGGGACATTTGGTTCAGTGGATAAAGAGCACTGATCATAATGAAGATTTTGGTAGAACAGCGATTTTACTGCAGCAACCGAAGCACAAAGATCCTCAAGAGAAGCATACATAGAAATGTTCCTGGTAATCTCCTTCGAGTTTGGTAACTACAGGATATATGTAAGGAATTTAGCGCACAAAGTCACATCTCTCTCTTAGCCTTGTCCCACCTATTTCCTCGCATTGAGAAAACGCGACAGAATGGGATGTAAGTGACTGCAGGTCAAATTAGTTGTACAAAACATCATCTAATTCTGACAGGAGGAAGATGCTTAACCAAGACAAGGTTCCCTTATGGCTTATTGAGATAAACTATTCCCCATGGAGATTGGGGTTCACCGAGGGAGAAACAGATTGAGTATATCCCTTCAACCCCCACCCCACTCCAATCCGAAGGCTAGTATACTATAATAGAGGAGCAGAAATACAGACACCAAAGCCCTCAACTCAGTTTCCACACTCAAATGAAAAAAGAACTGCAATCTGCTTGTTAAGATTTCCTGCTAATCGAGGAGACAAGACGAAAAAGTGTGCAAGCCATGATTAAGAATATACTGTTTGATGGGAAAGAATAATGACCTATGGATTACTAAACTATATTGCAGAGCATGCCTCATGCTGCACAAAGCTAAAACTATGGAGTACGGACAAAAGGCAACTAGTGGTAGTCCCACGATGGTATCTTAGAACTCAAAGGAGATGACTACAGTGGAGCTAGGTGGCTAAATGGACACTCAAATCAAATAGGATGAGAACCTTTCTTCCTTCGATGAATGTCAGTGTTTCTGTCCTATTTTTGAAGAAAGCAGGTAAGTAATGCCAATTTGTATTAGACTGCCAACAAAATGGCGATGACAAGTTGGTTCTTCCATGAACACGGATGAAGCAGTAGGTTGACCCTTCATATGATAGCCCATGATGAAGAAAACTATCATCAATTCTGCTAGCCTAGAAGTAATGTCAATCCCAACAAATTATAAAAGAGGACCAATATTAGAAATCGAAAAGAGTTGGGATCACTTTTTTGGTGAAACACACACATGAAGGATCATCCCTAAGGTTTTGACAGTATATGTGATTACAATAGAGAATAAGTGTTGGGCCATGGGAGCATGTGTGATTAAACAACGAATGGCCAATCTATAACATTGACATCAAGCCTGTTTTTCTCAATGGGGACCTAGGAGAAGTCTACGTCCAGCAACCTCTTCGGTTGGCCATCAAAGGAAGGAGGTCTATAGGTTAGACACTGTATTCCCTACAGTAGGCTCATGGAGACAGAAGAAAGACTAACTTGTTGCCCCTTGGCTTCAACCAGTGGAAGACAGAACACAGCTTGTATACCCTGGAGCAAGAAAGCTCTTCGTGGGAGTCTATGTTGGACAACCTTATTGTGACAAGCATAAGGGTGATTCAAAGGTCTTCAAATTGAAGGCTGAGGTGAAGCACAAGGGAACATTGCAGAGCCTTTGCTACCTCATCCATCCACACCCCTGACATCGTCTACTCCATCGACTACGTCATGGAGTCGCCCTACCTTGCTGGAACCATGTCCTACGGGATTCACTATTGCAGAGAAGGAGAAGAGCCTAGCTTAGCTCACTATTCAGATAGCGACATGGGCAAGGGAGATTGATGCACGTAAGAGGACGAGCCTCAGATCAAGCCCAATCTGCTAGTAGTCTGGTATTCCCTAAAGCAGAGTAATGTCACTCTTATCTTGCAAAGCAGAGTACCAGAGCCTGCCACTTCCACTGTCTGCCAAGCTGTGTGGCTGGTAGTCTGGTACTCCCAAAAGCAGAGTAATGTCACTCTTACACCGCAGTGCACCTGTCCGCCTCGCTCCCGCCATCTGCAGGTCCATCCGCACCGCACCTGTCCGTCCGCTTTGAGTCTGTCCGCACCTGTTTTGGCTCACCAAATCTCCCATCTGCTGCTTTTCGTATTTGTTTGTTTTGCCTCTGCTCATAGATGGACTGGTGCGTATACTCTGCTCTGAATACAGTGTGCTTATTTTTATATTATATTATTGGCCTGCCACATAGGCACATATGGAATACACTAATGCCTGCTGGTGCGTATACTCTGCTCTGAATACAGTGTGCTGCTTTCTTTGACCATTACATAGCACAAAGCATAATGATCTTTCTTTGATTAGTATAATATATGTTTGGGTTCTTTATTTAATCTTTACACTTTTACAGAACACAAAATATAAGTTTTTTCCCCCTTTGATTAGTATAAGACTTAATGATTTATACTCCATAGCTGTACTAGTAAAGTATGTACTAGAATCAATAATTGTGAATAAACAAGGTATCTATGTGCTGCACTAGTATATATAATTCTAGCTTATACACGCTTTCAATGCGCCTAAAACGTGTCTATGGCGTCGCCTAGGCGTCCACCATAAACGCCTAGGCGTTGTGAAGGGGTAGGGCGCCGCACCTCGCCACAACGGCTCAAAAACCATGTTTGTGACAATTAGAAATCAATTTCGTTTTGTGCTGCTAGTCAGTAGCAGGTTGGCAGCAGCAGCAGCAGGCCAAGTCTAAACCAACTCAACTTAGCAGCAGTTTTTCAGGTCAGTTTGGTTCAAACCGAGTTAATCTTCTGTTCTACAAATATAAGCTAGTTTAACCTGTAAAGCAGCCATGAGTTGCAGCATCAAAAGCTACTGAACAAGATGACTGGGCGTATCTGGGTTGGGTGGCCCCCTGCCTCACCCGTTTGTACCTTTTTCCTCTCTTAATGAAATGACACAGCTCTCAGGCACTGTTCAAGAGATCTCATGGGTTGTTCCACAGAGAAAAAAGTGACCAGGAGACTTTCCAACAGAAGAAAAAAAATCAACCCCATAGATCATGATGTATATCGCCAAATTACAGTTTGTGTATCTTGAGTAAATGAGAACAGCATGAATAATTATCCAATAAATACTAGAATATAAAAAACACATAGTAGACATAAGGTAGTCATTGAGCTAAAACTTTAAATAAATGAGGACTGGGGCTCGGTCACAGTCTAATTAGTTAGTGGGCTCAATAATATGATATATATGCTTAGTAATATCATTTGTTCGCAGGATTTCATCAGCTAGCCCTTGTAAACTTTGCTCTGTAGACCTTGTAAACTTAGCTCTATTTAATACAATGTGTGTGTGAGAGAGAGAGAGAGAGAGGGTGCTGACCTTATCTAAGGGTTCTCGAACAATGTCATAGAATTTATGCTTGTAGTGTCGTGTCTTTCCAAAACTGAAACAAAATTTTTGTATGATAAGTAACTCTTCACGTTATTATTGAACTGCACATTTTCAGGGAAAAAAAGGAAATGCCATTTCTGCACCTGAGGAATATAGGCGGTTAATCTGTTGCATGCTGCACCACCAACCTAAAAGAAATCAACCAATAAATTTGATGATCAATTGACGGCCATTGTTTGTTAAGGACTACAAAGACAAAGACCATCAGTTCATTATTTTTTTACGGCAACATCAGTTCATTATTGGTGGCTCATATGTGTTTACTGCCGATATACCACAGTAGTTTTCAAATGCACATGCATAGCGTATAATAATAAATAAGAGATACTCAAGGGACATAACATAGTAATGGGTAACAGCAAATTAACTTCTTTCTGTGAAACAAGTTAACTGTCAAAGAAAACTATTACCCTACTAGTATGTCCATCGTTCCTTGAAAACAGATACTTCCTCTATTTCAAATTATTAGATGTTTTGGCTTTTCTAAATACCTCGTCTAAGTGCATAGCAAAGTTGTGTATCTAGAAAAGTATGTCAGAGTATTGTGTGCCCTATGCTGTTACGTATAAATAATAAAATCTCTATAGGTCATACAGTGCACCACCTGTTCAAAGGATTGCCAAGACTTGTCCCTGTAGAGTGCTATTGTTCTATAATCCTGGCATTAGCCGATTTGTACATGTTATTTACTTCGAAGTTCAAACACAAGAGATAAATGGCCACGAAAAAGAACGCACAATGATGGCCTGGATAACATAGTGTCTGGGAAGAGAATGCTCAGCAAAAACTTCATTGCTGACTTTATCAATAAGCTCTGTGAAACACCTTTTCTCCTACATAAACAATAGATATACAATTCATATGTGTGGAAGTGTTGAACAATCAACATAAAATGCATCACTTATTTGTGGGTGAAAACATACCCAGTTGATACTGCAATTGCTGATGTCAAAAAAACCACATACTTCGAGCTCGTTCAACAAATTTGTGAGACATTCTTTAAGCTGTAATGTTTTGCATTGATAAATTTAGAATCTAATTAACCAAGAAAGGGAATAAATGGAATTTTTATTTCCCAACTTTGCTAGACTTCTGAAGCTAAATACATCAGAGAGGAAACAATTAAATGATATACAGTTGTTCAAAACAAATCCATGTTTACATGACCATTTATATGCTTTTTCTTAAAATTTGTTGTATCAAATACTAGCATATGCCTTGTAACCTGCTAGCCCATACTGTATTAAGGAGTAGGATATTCACATCTTTCCTAGCTTCATAGCCACTACTGTGTTTCATTGGACGTGAGGTTTTTAATTTAGCAACAACAACAAGGCTATGTTGTTGTTGTTGTTGTTGCTAAATTAAAAACCTCACGTCCAATGAAACACAGTAGTGGCTATGCTGACGATGTGGTTATGTTCATTAGACCAGTCGCCTCTGACCTGGAGTTGATTTCTACCGTCCTTCATGTTTTTGGTACTGCCACTAGACTAAAAATTAACATAAAAACAAAGTAGCACCACCCATTGAACTTCTGCAGCTGTATATGCCCTGTGAAATTAAAGATTTCCCTTGCAAGTATCTTGGCCTACCACCGTCTATTAGAAAGCTTACCAGGGCACAATTCCAATCGATCATTGATCATATTGCAGATCAGATTCCTGGTTGGAAAGCTGATTTAATGAATAAAGCAGTTAGGTTGGTTTTGGTTAAACATGTGTTGACCTCCATGGTGATATATCTCTCTATTACTATCGACCTCCCTCCTTGGGCCACAAAAGAGAGTGACAAATCAGAAGAAATTTTCTTTGGAGGGGAAGAGAGGCCAATGGGGGACATTGCTTAATTGCTTGGCCTAGAGTTTGTATGCCCAAAGAGTTTGGAGGAATTGGGCTACGTGTCCTCACACGTCTGGGTTGGGCGTTGAGATTAAGGTGGCTCTGGCTGGCAAAGGCACAGCCTGATATGCCTTGGGCTGAACTCAAGTTAATTAATCCCACTGTGAAATCCTTCTTCTCTGTGCCAGTTGTTTCGCTTGTGTGCAATGGAAAATCTACTTTGTTTTGAACCAACAGTTCGCTGCAAAGCAGGTCAGATGCTAATCTAGTGCCTCACCATTTTTCAGCAGTCAATAAGAAGCGAGTAAAAAGACGTATGTTGCATGAAGCTATGGATCAGAATTATTGGATTCAGGATATTCAGGGTGCTTTGACAGTTTCTGCACTTGCTGAATTTTTGGAACTATGGATTTAATTACTGAGGTGGAACTACAACCCGATCAGATGTTCACAGGTTGCGCTTCACTGACTCTGGTCAGTACTCGTGTAAATCTGCATACAGATCACTGTTTTTTTTGGGTCAGTGATATTTGAACCTTGGGAATTACTTTGGAAGACCTGGGCACCAAAGAAATGCCTTTTTTCCTATGGTTGGTTGCTCATAGCAGACATTAGAAAGCGGATAGATTGGCTTCATAGAGGTTTAGCTCATCCAGTGCAATGTCCCTTGTGTGATCAGGAGGATGAGACCATCAATCATATACTGTCTAGTTGTGTTTTATCAAGAACAGTATGGTCACTACTCTTTCACCGCGACAGACTACCAGAAGTCTCTCCATCCACTGAAGACAATGGTTTCTTTGACTGGTGGATGGGAGTTAATGATCTATTCCCCCAGGAAGTGAAGAAAGGTTTGAATTCAATGATTACTATAGGGGCTTGAGTGTTGTGGAAGCATCGTAATGATTGTATCTTCAATGGAGCCAATCCCAACATACAACTTGTGAATAGAACCTTACTTTGTCATGTGGGGCAACCGGGGGTTGCATGGTGACCAGAGGGGGCACAATTACCACGGCCAGATTTGATCAGCAAAGGATTGGCAAGGATTAGTGGCAAGGCTACAAATCAGGACTGGCCAATTTATTTCCTAGACTAGAATCAGTCATGGATGCAGGCAATAATCAGACAATTCTACTCCCAGTCTCCTTCAACATAGGACGCAGAGGGGAAAAACCTCGCCCCGAATTCCCCCAAATGCTCTAGTACCTTCCTCCTGTTATCCCCCAACCTCCAATGGTCTAAGGATCATAAGGTTCATAACATACTTGATGAGGCTCATGTCTGGTCCCTTAGTGGCGCTAAAAGAGGTTATGGCAATTAGAAGTGGCCGTAAAGTAGATGGCTTGATTCTGCTCAAGCTTGGTTGTGTGTTTTCGCGTTTGTAAATAGTTTTCTTTTCCTGTTTCTTTTTGGACAAGGTTTTTGAGTTTTGTATTCTCCTTAATGCAATGATATGCAACCCTCCTGTGTATTCGAGAAAAAAATGAAACACAGTAGTAATGTTGGGTTCAAAAACTCATAGTCTAATTGACAAGACAATCGATTGCAACAGGGAAGAGAAAAAAGGCACTCAGCAATTTCTTCAGTGATTTTCTCAGATTTAATGAGTTTTGAGAAAATATTTAGGTCAGTATTCAACAAAACACTAATTTCTTTTTCCTTTTTTGTCCATACCAAATCATTTTTGAGAAGACATCGTAGACACCTCAAATATGTGAGAACTTGATGGTTCAATTGCACAATTGCGGCTCTTCGCTACAAAAAGAGCATACCTGTCACGGAATAAATTCAGCAAAAGCAAACTTTGAAATACTCTAGAATAGGATTAGCACCTTGAGAGACAATTTAATAAGATCACGGTCCAACATCGAAAACTGATCTGGCACTGCCCAACTGTCAATGTCTTCTTCACAAAAAATACCCTGCAAAAGGTGAACATATGCAACAAGGATTTGTATGAAGCTGTTGTAGCATATTTATAACTACATGACATATATGCTCAAAAAAAATAACTAAATGACAGTTAAGCAAATTGTTATACCTCTGAAGACGTGGACTCATGGATATAGCTATCCAGTTCACCAGAACCCAAATAATGGTCATACTCTTCATGCATGTGTAATTGAGCTTCAGCCATAGCATACTGAAAAAATAAATGTAATTTCAAAAGAAAACAAAAAACGTTGGGCACCAAAATGTAGTGTTTTCTCAATTTCAGCAATTTACATGGACAAGTAACAATGAAAACATCAATAAAATGGCAAGCATCTGTGTTATGCAAAGATATTTTATGGCCACACAAGCAAACTTACCATAAACTGGTGGGGTGATAAAAAGGGTGATTACAAGTTCATAACCTATGAGAAAAGTTTTTGCATTTCAGCAGAAATAAAAGACTGCATGAAATCGGTAAATTGTGTACAGGTCATCCTAGACAAGAACAAAATCAAAATTCTATTGCCATGGATATTTCATGAAGCATTATCAGACTACTAAAAGTAGTCACATTGGACTAATCTCAACACGAAAATCAAAATCAGAATTCTAAAACAACTCAACCAGATGGGGAAAGACCACCACCGCGGTATTGCGTTAAAAAGAAACTCCTCGTGCACATGCCGAGAAAACCCACACAGACGCCTTGGACGTGCCATGGAGGCGAGATGATAACTTGGGGACACAGCTGACAAGGGGCGTTTTTAAACTCAGCCTGTTTAAATTCGCCCTCACGGAGAGTCCAACTCAGGACATGAGGTGCTACTAAGGCTCCTATGGCTCCTATGACCACTAGGCTGACTAGTTCGCAAATCAGAATTCTATTGCCGTGGATATTTCACCAAGCATTCTCAAAATACTAAAAGTAACCACAATGTTGTTGGCACAGCAATCCAGCACCCAGGTGAGCAGCACCTGCTCTCCTTCCCTCTCCCTCTCCCCTGATCCAAGGTAGAAGAAGAGCTTGAGCTCCTGAAACTCTGAATGTTGTGGCAAAGAAGCTGCCTTTTCTCATTGCATTGTACTGGTTATATACACAGCTACTTGTACCTTCTAAGGTACACTACAGGATGGTGACTACACCAATCCATATGCCTAGGGTACAAGGCTTAGATCAGCCATTCCTACTCCTAGTACAAGCTGAAAACCAGCCCACTACCTGCTGGTGTACCACTACAAGTACTACATGGCCTAATGCCATACAAGGAACAGTGGCAAGGACTTGGACAGCACAAGGGCTGACCTCTATCTACTCCTTGACCATCTGCAGCAAGAGATTGGAGAGGGAGCAGCAGTTTATGTCTTACAATTGCACTAATATAGTGTAATCCCAACATCACTAAGCATCATTTGGACACAAACTATGTTAGATTTGTGTCGAATATGTGTACAGTTTGGTTACGCTACGACTTGAGTTGTATTCAGACTCTGTATCCTAGGGGGCCATAAATATGAGGCGACCCCTATTATAACCATGAGACGACTTGGCGACTGGTTTAGGTGGAGGCGAGGCCACGGGATCGCTCGGATGCCGGTGTAGCTGCTGTTTATGGGGAGGAGCACCTAGTCATTGCCCTGAGGATTAAGCACATCGCCGAACCTCGTTAAAAAAACATCGTGCCTCGTTGTCATTCTCCTTTGCGTATTTTCTTCTGTGGTGATTATGCTTCCATGTTCGTCGGTTAACAGATCCGTTTGGGTCTAGATTTAACCGTGTTTTGTAACAAACTATCTGAGTTATTACAAAATACACAACAGTCTGCCCCGTTCGCTGGAGCTACTTCTGCGGCTGTTTCAGCTGCTGCTACAGCACCTGCTCAGGGGGACTGCAGCCACAGCCGCAGCAGCAGCCAGCAGTAGGGTGCCGAACAGGCCCGTCTAAGGATACATTAGCATATGATATATGAAGTGCTAACTAGAACCAAAAGCAATATATGCACAAGCATCAATAAACATAAAAGCTAATACATGGCAGGCAAAAAAAAAACTTATAAACCAAATGGCATACCACGGATGTTTTCAGCCTAGTTGCAATGTACAACATTGCATAAGGTTTCAAATGTGGTGGGAAATTGTTAGAGTGAATAATTTTCATTATTGGGCTAACCCTAGGGAGGGTAGCTATATAGACATACATGGGCCTCATGGGCCTAAACCTCATATACTCCCAACAGAAATCTTCCAGGTTGGGTGTCAGGGGCCGAAAGAAAAAAAAAAGGAAATTTGATTGCTGAAGTTCAAAGAGGACTCTAAAATATTATAAGAGTAAAACCTTAAATTGCTGAAATTCTTTCACTTTGGTTAGCTGGTCAATTATCCATAGAAGTAAATCCTTGAGTTCCTACACAAGAAAAGTATTATCGCTACACAAAGGAAACTCGAAAAGGATGAAAATTATTTAAACGTTCACAAGTTACTTCACAGACCAGAGAATGAAACTGAGGCTTCCAGAGATGCAGCACAGAATCAAAGAGGAACTGAAAGGAAAAGACAGTTAGCCTTGGGACGATAAGTATCATTAGAAGGTCTTCAAATAGAGTACTTCTAAGTTCTAACTAAACAGATTACAAGAATCCTGCAAGGTGGACACTCACGTGAATTGAGTCCTCCAAATCATAAGGATAAAACATGCCAAGTGATTTCCCAAAATTTTGTTCAAGATCATCAATCAGCCTATAAGAACAGTCAGAACCCTGAAAATAATCTAAAATATAAATCATGCCGCTTGATATTGAAGACAACTAGATCATAGAGACAAGTACCTTGATGTACGGAGTGAGAGTAATGAGTTTGCTAAGAATCTCGCGCATTATTTTGTGATTCCTAACTTGAGTCATCGAAGTAAACTTTCGCTTCATTAATATAATATATGCATACATACACATCATTAGTGTACATATAAGTCAATAAGCACAAGTTAGTACTTGAAGTAACAATACACATACTCTTCGCATATATGAGATGGCCATCAAACGAGGGCGCTCCCTACTGTAAATGGCATACTTCAATTTAAATTCAGGGCTCAATTTGTGAAGCAGAACATCCCGGTCCAAATAATCGTGCTGCAAATGTAGATTCAATCATACAGAAATTCATCTTGTGCACAAATGCAAAAGCAGTAATCAACAAACAATGGGAACATTGCATCTTGGATTTGATTTAGAAGTATTGGTGTTTGCTATATAAATCTAAATTATCTGTAAACATCTCTTGTAACATCTTTTCAATGCCCACTGATTGTAAGATTTACACCAGCAAGCTACAGTCACATAGCTAAAGGCAAACTCTACAAACACCGTCATCATGTTCAAATGTGAAAGGCACAAGCATTTTTCTGACCCTCATGTAATGCTTACATTATTGAATAAATAAGTCCGATCAACATTGTACATTCTTCAGAGAATAATACATCTAAAGTCTCTTCCATTGCGTCCACTTCCTTCAACATATCAATATAAATTGGAACATATCTTCTAAATTCATCTTCAAACTGGATTTGAATAAACAAAATTGAAAAATAAAAACCAACACATGATATGAGCTCAACACTGGGATGCCCAAAACAGAAGATTGAGAACTAACCTCCCAATTCCATTCTACTTCCCAATCTTTAAATTCATCTGGAGCAGCACAGCATGCCTTCACACGGAGATCTTCCTTTCGTTTTTCCAACCAAACCGTGAATTCATCCATAGTATAATATCTGTCCTCATATTCGATACCCAGATCCTAGTACAGTTAACAAACAAGTAAAATGAAGTTATATTAAAAACATGTGTTGGATTAGTGGTAATGAAACTTATTGTCCTTTGAATAGTAATATATAATAAATTCAATTTCAATTAGATCATTGGTTATGTACCGGGCTTTGTGAAGAAACATTGCTGCAAAGGTAGTTGTACAATTCTTGACAAAGAACAAGATCCTTGTTAACATTAGTGCTTCTACTTGAGTTCAACTTGCAACTCAGATGTCTTATTGCACATGGTAGCTGGTCATCTAGGCGTTTAATAATACATGGAAGCAGTTCATCTGAAACAAACAGCTTAAGTCTTTCATCTTTACTAATGCCAGCAAGCTGAACCAAAGCACGGCAAAAGGGAATAGCTTTCTTGGCTGCCACATCATCCACCAAATACCCAAAAAGACTCATCCTTAATCTCCCATAGCAACCATGAACTAAAAGATACCTGCAAACCAAATGATGGATTTAAGTGTTCTTCTATGTTTGTTTACTAAAAGTAAATACAACTGAAATTAAGCTAAAGAGATCATTTTTGTACTCAATAAGAGAATTTGATTCTGATGGTCCCAAATCTTGGATATTCATCTTTTTATCATTGGCATCTTTGAAATATTCATGTAGGAGATCACTGTTTAACTCTGGGGAAGACACACTTTCAAAAATATGAGAAACATCACATGTGAATTGAAGCAAGATAGCCTGTCACATGTGAATTGAAGCAAGATAGCCTGTTCCAACTCAATGCTTTCTGCTGATCCAGAAACTTTGCCAAAGTAATAAGGGACTTTAGCTCGACCTTCATGTAAAAGACTGAACCACGCATAGTATAGTAAATCCTCACAGTGCCTAAGTAAGGGTCCCAGGAGATTCAACATCCACTCTTTCCAGTACTTGACAGGGCAATATTTGATCAGTGGAAGAAAAAAATGATGGATAAGTTTGCTTAAATGCCCAAACTCCATAGAACCTAGATCGGCGAAAGCAACACTTAAATATGAACAATCCAAAAGATCATCAAATGCTCCATCAACAGACATAGATAGGCCTATAGTTTTGTACCTGCAACATGTTACTAAGTTCAGATCAGTGAAAACTAGTTTCACAGCCAGGTACAAAAAGAAATTGAAAAAAAAATGCTAGACTAAAGTCATACTCTTCAACAATTTTAACACTGTATCAAACCAAATGACCAAAAATAAGATAGTGACATTGCAATTAATTCAAATGCAATGCCATTGGCCAAAAAGGGTCTAATCGGTTGCTCACATTGTGATAGGCTGCGTAAGGATCCCAAACTACCATATATATAGATACCAAAAAAAATGTTTACATGCTTTTTATGTCATGTGGGACTATGCTAATAGGGACTCTGGTTGTATCAAGGATAACAATGCCAGCAGCATAAGTGACAACGGCTGATTACACAAGTTAAATATTGAGATTCAATTTTCTATATAATCCATATTCTTAGTGCAAATCCATATGTAGGGCATGTAATGATCTTTCACACAGCCACCTTGCTATGAATACATGGCACTTGAAAAATAGTGGCATCTGGCATATGTCTCCTTCACTGCTAGATCATATTCCAACTTCATCAATTTCCAATATACTAACATTGTAAAATGGACTCCAATACCACCCTCCAAGTAAAAAAGCTAAAACCATGAGGGGAAATGTGCATAAATTTAAAGATGACACAGGATGCTGACTTAAAAATCACTGTATTTGCATAACACAAATATGTTAATTTCAATGAAACAAAAGTAAAGAAAAAATTTAACCAAATATCTCCCTGCTAATCAAGCACAAACACCAGGACCAACTATGAAAGGGATCAGCTAGGCACAAATGTGAATTGAGGTGTTTTATGTTACAGTTAAGTACATAAAATGGATCAAACATAAAAAAATAAAATTATATCGTATCATTATGAGGATCCTGATGGTTCCCCACAATTTCAAGAGCACTGTATTGTTTGGCTTTTGTGCATGTGTTCTCTAGTCAGATGCGAAAAGGGGGAGTAGACAATGGAAATAACACTAGAATTGCTACAACCAACATACTCACCCACTCTCTCTGATTTGCTCTAACAAATTCTTTGTCTCGTCCTGTTGAGAATCTTCCTCACCATTCCACACAGTTTTTGCTTTTTCAAGTTTTTCAGATAAATTGCAAGCAATTTGGCTTTTCCAGAGAGCATGTATGCATCGAAGTAACTGAAGATAAAATGTTAAACATGAGAAATGTAAATGTCCTTATAATCTTAGTTTAGGAAATCTTGAAGTTCATATTGACTTGTACCTGCAGCAGCAAAGGAAGGAACAAGTTAAAGGACACAGAGGAAGTATCATAAGACTCCATCTCAGTATATCCTCCTATGCATTCTTCGAGCTCATCCTCACAGAACTTCACAACATTGTAAACCAACTTCAAGAAATAACCATCAGAAAACAGACATGATAGCCCAAATCCATCACAGAGATATGTACTCAACCAATCTGGTTGGGTCCATATTGTGTTGAGAGCATTAAGCAACCAAGGAATTATGCTTTCGTACTTGGTGTTCCTACATGAAACTCAAAAATGCAAATAATCAATTTCTAATACACGGATGGTTGATTCTACATTACTCCAGCTCATAAATAGCATCTGAAGGTAATGCAATGATATGCTCTCCTGCGCATCTAGGAAGAAAAAAACTCTAATATTTAACTAATGTTTTGAACACATCATGAAAACCCAACCATACTTCTCTACACTCCGTAAAGGGTCTACCCAGTGCTAAAAGCTCTCACATTATAGAGCCTACGGAAGGAAATGTGTGCACATATTAATATAAATTCTAATCAATTAACAGCATCATTTAGCATTAAATACACACTTGGAGAGGGGGGGAGAGAGAGAGAGAGAGTTTTCCATATGATGAAAATATAATGATGCAATACCTCAGACAGGTTATAATAACAAAACCTTGAGATAGTATATTATGCTCTGCAAAGAGAAGGCAGGCCTTAACTTGATGACTGTAAGCCTTTCCATCCAAACCCTGTACCATCAACTAGACGACTTTAGATAAGAGAAATGAGGTTAATAGCATCCTAGAGCATTAGATGAGAGTCAAAAAGGCACTTACCAACATTTGTGGGTGAACAATATCAGCAAAATTTTCCAAAACAGTAATCCTATTACCAAATTCATCGTGATCGTCAAGATCACAATTGACTTCATTGTTGTCAATTATGTCAATTGACATAAGCCTCTGTGATGCAAATAGAAAATGAATACTAAGAACAGTAAAAGTTTATTTGTTGTAGACCAATAACTAGATAGGTTCTCCTACTTTCTATGATAATTAAGATGCTGCTTATGTGTAAATAACTTTTTCTAGCCCTTGAATCTTCTTTGTGTTTTTTTCTATAGAAAATTAAATTGCATTTTCTTATGTACAAGCCTCCTTTTATGACCAATATAGATGTTCCAAGAACACAGCAAAAAAAATCCACTCAATGAAAACATATATTCCAGCATAAATAAAATAAATGTATTCTAGAAATATGCCATATGTTGTTTGTTCCAAGAAATATGACGTACAAAAAGGAAAAATCCAAGTCACATGCAGATCCAATGATCTTTTTTTTCCTCCAATACACAGGAGAACTGTGCATCATCATATTAAGGAAACAGTCCAAATTTCAAAATGACTCATACGACGCAGGGTGCGCGTACACAGCAGCCCCAAGAACTGCATTGATTACATAAACTCCTGTCACTATCTTATCTAATGAGAATAATGACCGAAAACCTTCAGCTCAGTTATCATAACCATAGGCTACTATGATCTTTTTTTTCAGAATGCACTGATCCAATCTCTACCTAATAATAACAATAAAGACAAGAATTTTATTTCATCAGTCCCTCCTGTCCCCTGAGTCTAACACATGCAAATGTGCATCCTTCACTGTCTCCTCGGCATGTGCATGTTTGACGTTTTCAGTTGTTTATCTGCTCCACCCGTGCATGTGCTTCCTCCTCCGCCAGCTGCATATAAGCACCAAGATGCTAGAACCCAGGCCCCC
>CM041636.1:24644912-24732118 GCA_023333625.1 Bothriochloa decipiens | reverse complement strand
ACTTGTTGAATTCTGCACTAATTTGACAGCTAGATCTGAAAACAAAATTCAATTTTGCTAAATACTCAAACTGAATAAAGATATAAAATGGAAAGTGTGAGTTAAAAACTGTAAAATAAGTACTCAAATTACATATCCATTAAGCATTTAGGGAATGCTCATCTATTTACCAAAAGTATTTCAACCGGAAGTCTTGCAAATATAGGTAACACATACACTAAACTAGATGTTAGACTAACTTGTTTTCTAGCACACCAGCCCCCGTGTCACTCTCGCTTGGGTGGCTCCAACGGCGTCCCTGACCACCGCTGCAAGGCCTCTTCCCCTCTCATGTTCTCAGCTCTGCCGCTGTCAGAGACTGACACTGGAGACTCAGTGGAGGGTAAGGATGATGACAACAGGGATCTCTCCATCTTCCACTCTCTGGTGGAGGCAGCCAGGACTAGGAGATCGAGGCATGCAGTGGAGAAAGGCTGCAGGGCAGCGCGTGGTGGTCGCCGACGACACAGCTTCGGCTCCGCTATATGCAGATATGGCACCCCTACGTCTGGAGTTTGCCATTGGCAGTCATTCAGCTATTTTGTGGTGATGTCAAGCATGGAGGTTCGATAGCATAGAGGGTGGCTGTGCGAGAAGGAACGGCGGCACAGAGGCTGCACGGGGACTACTGCAAGCTGCCCTTTGGTGTGTGGCAACAAAGACAGATGTTAACGAGGCTTCCGATGTTCAAGGCGGGCTTTCAGGAGAATGGCAATGGTTGTGCACGTATCGTGCCCCTCTCATGGGCGTGGGCCATATTTTGTTGCCCAGTATCTGGCTTAACTGAAGTCGACGCTGATGTGGGTGAGGGTTGGGTGTTGTGTACTGTTGTGGCTCGATGGCGTCAGTGGCGAAGCTACTTACGAGCCACTGGGTGCACATGCACCCACGAAAAAATCAGACACCACTAAGTAAATCATTTTTTCACCATATTATAGCTCCAAGTTTATATATCTATTAGGCAAATGCACCACCCTTTAATTAACTCTAGCTTCGCCACTGGATGGCGTCACAACGGGCTACTAGGCAGCAGACTGCATGAGCTGGCGTGGGCATTCATCCTCGAAAAACCTAGATCTGAAACAAAATTATATTTTGCTAAATAATCAAAATGAATAAAGATATTGCTCACATACTTGTGCCATATTCCTTCACAAATTTGAATTCGTCAATGAAAATACCCAATGAAAACGAAGTAAGAAAAGAGTAACCCTATCCAATAGACTTCATAAATTTTGTTTATTTCAAGCAATGAATATAAAAGTTTATTATGTAAAGCTCACATAGCTTTCCGCAGTTAGAGGGAAGTCTACAAATTTAACAAGTAACTTTTGAAATTACAATATTTAATAAAAAATCCAGACTAAGTTATTGAAATACCTCTTTTATACTTTGCTCGCTCTTGGTATTCGGTGAAGAAATCCGCCCATAAGAGCACTTTGTACTCTCGTTCTGTTAGTTCCATATAGATTATCCTTCTAGGGTTCAATCTCAGAGAGCATAGAGAAAATGGTTCTTTGATGCTAGGAGAAGATGATTCACCACTTGCAGTATGATTATAAAGACCATTTATATGATTCACAGCACCCAGAATGTCACTGGAGAAGCAAATGTATATGCACATTATATGGACATCGATAGACTTAAAAGAAGGATGATTCAAACAATAAATCATAACATGTACTTATAATAACAGCAGTTTACCAAAATATTCTGGAGCCTTGGGGTGTGAAGCCATAAGTAGCAAATTCGATGCCTTTCTTCACAACTGGAAAAATAGGTTCAACCAAGAAAATGTGTTCTTTTGGAACATCTATCAGGGCACCATCTATGAGAGGGAAGGTAATAAATGCCTCAATAATCTTGTCCTTCTCCTCTCCCTTCTGCTCGGTCTTCTTGGGCTTCCATGTCACTTCAGCCTCACACAGCCATATACCAAGTGGATGCAAAACATTTGGATGTTTGCATTTGATCAATAGCCCATAGATTCGCTTTGCTTCCTCAGATTTATCAAAGGGTCGAGCAATGCAATACTGAATTCCTGGTTCATACTGAATTTCTGTTTCTTTGGAGTGAACAGCAGCATAATGAGAGCCCACATTCGGAACTACATTTTCAACACAGTCAACACCTGATCTCCCTTCACAATATTTATCTGCATCATATTCATATTTGCAGAAGAAGTAATGTATTGCTAGTTTGCAAAAGACATATATGGTTGTCCAAATAAATTATAGAGTAGAATAGTTAATTACCTTAACATTTTGTGGATAACAATCCATTGAGAGAGGCCTAAATCAAAATAAAAGAAAACATTATGTTGGAAAGAAACCACAGTATACTATGAGTTTGTAGAAGGTAAATTTCGCAATTCAATGGTTAATAGCTCTATTTCTTGGTAAAGTAGTTTTTTTTATAAAAAAACATGTAAACAAAAATGTGGTATAGGAAATCCGTGGTACAATATGCTTTTTGGATGAAATTTACTCCATGTTATTACTGTTTCTGTGATTTGGTTCAGATGCTCACTTCTACAATGAATGCAAATACTATTATGGCTTCAACACTGTCATTGTAATACACAACTGTGTGAATTTAGGTAATACATGTAAGACACAGAATCAATATAAAAGCTACACTGTTTTAACTTTCAAGAATTATTACGGCCAGGACAAAAATAATTAAAACTTGAAGAACACCCTAAGCCTTGCTGCGAGAATCATCATAGATGATTTACAACAGAATTATACTACTTATATTTACCTAAAAGAACAAATAAATATTATAATCCATGTTAGTGGATGGTGTAGCATGCTAATATGGACAACTAAATACATGTTAGTGAATGATGCGACTTGTTAATGTGAATAGCTTGAATGAAGACTTGCATGTGCTAATGAGCTATCATAATCACGTGCTAGTGGATGTTGATGTAGACAATTTGAATGGTGAGATCAAATACTGGTGGAGATAAAAAAATATAAGATACTAGAAGCATATCCCATGTGTTGCTGCAAAGATCGCTTATGAATTTTAGTGGTTGGTGTGGTATCATGACATAGACAAATACTGGTGCCACTGATGTGAACAAATAAATATATATTAATTAATGGATGATGTGGTTTGCTGATGTAAATAGCTTGTATGAATAAATATGGGCCATAATTGCAAATGCTAGTGGGATACTAATATGGATGGCTGGCATACCAAGATAAAATTCTGGCGGGCTATAGGATTATAAGATACTCCCTTCATCCCAAATTGTAAGTATTCAAGAACCTTTGAGAATCAAAACATATTAAGTTTGACTAAATTTGTATGATAAGATAATAATTTTTTTGATATCAAATAAGTATCATTAGATTCTTCATTGATTATATTTTTATAATATACCTATTTGAACTCATTAATCTTTATAATTCTCTCTATAATTTTGGTCAACTTAAAATGTTTAACTCTCCAAGATTCTTGGAATGATTTATAATTGAAATAGAGGGAGCATATAGCTGATACACATACATATTATATAGATATGAATATAGTTATCAGTGCTCACATTTGGACATCCATTCCTGACGATAACAATACTGCAAGGAATCAACCCTCTTTGTCTGCATTCATTGAAAATTAATGAGTTTTTTGTAAACTGCACACAGTGCATACAAATAGACTCTTCAGAATAAGGGAAAATTGCATTTCAAAACATATAGAATAGCTTTCGTTTCAGAAAAAGAACATATAGAATAGCATCGGTAGTACCAAACAGAACTGCATAATATCCCTTAGTATGCAACAAATATACAAACGTCAGCCTTGATGCAGTTAGCCATTACAGTTTTGTTTATGTTCTGCCTAAAGCAAGAAGTGATATTAAGCCATCATCAAGTCTGCCTTTTGGTTTCTCTTTGGTAATAAATAAACATTTTGAACTCGAACTACAAGTCTAACTGACCCTAGCTGCCACAGCAATCAGCACTTCAGCAAAAGCGAAGCATGCACGCAGGTGCAGGCGCAACTACCACCTGCCAGCTAGCTGTCACAGATCGTCGAGACGCTGCAAAGCCGTGGTTCCACTGGATCCTGAAACCCGAAGGAAGGTCTGAAGGAATGAGGCAGGACGACTGGAAGGAGCTTCGCTTCTGCGCAAATCAAGTCACTGGAAATGTATTATGAAACTCGACCTCCTAAATCCTGATTCCTAAACCTCTTTTGTAATCATCAATGAAATTTGTTGGCTACAGTAGTGAAGTAGAAATACCTGGTGCCTTTCATTTATGCAAGGATGTTTTTAGAGTTATTATTATTTTGAATTGAGGGTTATTGTTGAACTGGAACACAGGCTTGGGAAAATGCCTAGTGGTCTGATGCTATTTTACTCTAATCACAAAGTGGAAGCAAGGCAACAGTAACACCCACCACCACTTCCTAAATATGGTGAGTTCACTGGGCTGTTACTACCTTGTCACAGTACTTGTGAGCATAAGACTTGGTATTGGAGAGTACCTGATGTTAGTTTCTCTTTTTTAACTTGTTCTTTTATTTGCTAGCTACTGGCATGTGTTGCTGCCACCGATTTGAAGTCCTGATGGCTGTCCCCCTAGACTCTACCTATTTAATTTCTGTTATGAATGCACTTACAGTTAATGTCTTGGAACACTGTCGTGTGTGAACCTCTGCGATGTTGCACTTTTATGTTGAGCTGTAGTGAACTAATGCACAGGCACTCGGTAGCGCCGCAGTGCCAGCACAAATAATGACAGATTGTGTTTGAACTTGTGCAATCAAGGCTTGATGATGTCCTGCTCTTATCTGTGATGAACTGATGTGATTTTGGCTACATCGCTGTGACCTGTGTGGCTGTGAGGTTGTTCCTGTACAGTGTGTTGATGTATATCTGCATAGATTGCACTAAACAGACTGCACTGCGTATAAACATCAGTCCTTTTCGGGTGCCGAACTGTGATCTGTGATCCTAGAAAACCGAAATAAAAAAACTGTAAAATAAGAACCAAAATTTCAGCTCAAAGTTGAAACCAAAATGCCCTAACCTGGTTGTACATACTGCATGATGGAGCTAAATAAAAAATACACCACCATGCTGGTACCTAAAGTATATAGCCTGTTAGAGTGCATCCATAACTTTCCACTACTCCTAAGACAAAGTGACTCTGTTTTACCAGGTTGCAATCCACCTTTCAGCCATTCTCACCTGCCTAAAATTAATCGATCTAAACCCCACATGTAAGACAGCAAATCATGGGTTCATGGCCTCCATGCATGCATGCAGATAGTACTTGTTTGGATTCTGGATTTTAGATTGAGATAATAGTTACTTGAGGTCTTATTTGCTCTGTAATAATCTCAAACCATTTTTTAACGGATATGGCTATAAATTGGCACCAACTACAAAGAAAAAGGCACGCAAATTGGCACCAACTACAACGAAAAAGGCATGCAAATGCATGCGTTCCAACGAAGAATCCAGTATTATCTGGCTTTCCACGGATTCTTGCATTGGATGTTTTTTAAACCCATCTGATTGGCTGCTACCTAGATTCTTATTCTTATTATCTGATTTTCAGAATCCAAGACGGATTCTCTAGATAAGAAGGCTTGCCAGCGTGAAGAAAAACCAAATTGGACAAGCAAGCATTTTGATCTCGATCGATGACCACCTCTGATGAGTACGGATTGGTGAGGCAACCAAGCTAGCTCTCACGTGAAGCAGCACCACGACAAACGAGACGAGAATCATGCTGAATTTGGGATTTGGCTTTGCGATTGGGAAGGAGACGAGGCACGTACCCTGGAAAGTGGCTTTGGCTTTGCAGAGCGCGGCTCCACGTGGCGAGGTCCGGGGTCTGCCCAGGGACGGCGACGGGCCCGGCGAGGTCCGGCGAGGGGCCGAGACTACCCCGGCCGGCTCCGCGCGGCGAAGGACGGTGCGCGGCCTGGGTCGACCGGGCGGGGCGGGCTCGGCGCTGCGAGGTGCGCCACGGATCCGCAAGGAGAGGGGCGGCACGCGGCCTGGGGTATAGCGGAGAGGGACGTACGAAGCAAGTCCGGCGAGGCTCGGCGAGCCGCGGCGACGGGTGCGTCGGCCGGCCCCAAACCCTCGCGTTTAAGGTGGCGGCGCCGTACAGCCGTACCAGCAGCTTTTACAGTGGCGGAGGTCGGCCTCGAGGACGGGAGACGGTTCATGTAACGACCCTACAAATCTGGTCACCAAAAAATACGGTCTTTCAAAAATTTTTCTAAAGTTTACCAGTGTATGGTGGATGTCATATAGGAAACCCGCCAATAGATGCACAAATAGCACCCGACGTTAGCCCGAGCATTATATTTAATTACCAGAGAATGTTTTGCCTCTTATTCGATTTTATGTGATGACTAATAAAATCGAATAACCTTTTAATGCATGTATATATATATATGACTGCTAACTTCGGAAATGGATCCATCATGACCTAGAGACCCTAGTGGACTCACCATGGGCCTGTCTCCGCCGCTCGCCGCCCCGTCTCGCTCACATACGAGCCCCACCTGTCAGCTCCTTCCTTTTTCCACTTCTGGTCGACCGCGCGTCGCGTCCGTCGCACCATTTTTGTGCACCGCGCGCCTCCGCCGTCCGCCCGAGTACGGCCGCGTCCCGCGCCGTCCATCTAACCGCCTGCTTGCACCCCGCTTCACCGAACCCTAACCCTAATCGTGGCCGCGCACAGCCGCCCGATGGGCATCTTCTGCATCCGCCGTCCATGGCCGGCCGCCGTGCCTATTTAAAGAGGAGCACCCTGGCCTCTAGGGTTTCCCCATCGCCCCGCCGTCTTTGTGGAGACCCGCCGCCAGATCAGTCGAGCGAGAGAGAGAGAAGGAGGGAGGAGCAGGAAGGAGGCGCTGCCGCGCGGAGCTAGAGCGCTGCTGCCGCCGCCGCCGTCCGCGCGCTGAGGAGGACCTGGGGGCGCCGCATAACCTCCTCGACGCCCCGGCTTCGCCTCCCCTGCACCGAGCCGCCACCAAGCCCTCGTCACCTGCCTCGACCGTCGCTGCGCGGGTAAGCATCCCCGCCCTCGCCCTGCTCGGCCATGGCCGCCACCAGTACACCGTCGACGTTCTCGCTCCCCTTACCCCTGTTTCTTTCCTTACCGCGGCCAATAGCTTTGCCGTAGTCTAGAGCGTGTTCTAGGCAACCTCTTGGAGCCGGCACGGGCCACAGTTGGAGCCACGCACTTTTGCAGCTCCGGCCTCCCCGGACTCTGGCCGCCGGAGCGTCCGCCATGGCCGCCGAGCCGCGCACGCCCCGCCGTGCCTCGACTAGCCCCGGTAGCTAGCTCATGGAGATCCCAGCTTCTCCAATCGAAAGGCAAGAAGGAAGATGGAGACCAACGCCCGGCTTCGCCGGCGAATTTAGCCTCGCCGCCGCCGCGCTTCGCTGACCGTCACCGGCCTGAGGGTCGATTTCCCCAAGTTCGAGCACCTAGCCGGCCGGCCACGTAGCTCAGCTAATGAGCCGACATTCATCGAGGATCCACCCGACGAGTCGAGGGTCCGTCCGACATTCGTCGAGGGTCCGCCCGGCAAAGTCGAGGGTCCGTCCGACATTCGTCGAGGGTCCATCCGACATTCGTCGAGGGTCTGCCCGACGAAGTCGAGGTTCCGCCCGACGAAGTCGAGGTTCCGCCCGACGAAGTCGAGGTTCCACCCGACGAAGTCGAGGGTCCGCCCGACGAAGTCGAGGGCCCGCCCGACGAAGTCGAGGTTCCGCCCAACGAGTCGAGGGCCTGGCTCTAATCGAGGTCCTGGCCCGAGTCGAGGATCCGACTCGAGGCCAGAGGGTCGAGTCTCACCGGATAACTGTTCTCGAGGGCTGCCCCTTTCGTGCAAACAAAGTCCGTCTTCGAGGGCATGCCCGTTCGCCGGGCGAGGCTTCGCTCTCGAGGCCAGTCCGTTCGCCCGAGCGAAACTCCGTTCTCGAGGGGTCGCCCGGACCGCCCCCTCGAGTGTACAGTGGCCGACCTAACCTGGCCTAGATCCAGCCCTTCCAGACCCTCCGAGGCCCGGTCGAGACCTGTCAACGTTGACCGTTGACCTGGCCCCACATGTCAGTGACCAGATCCGTGGTCCCCACCTGTCAGCCACTAACTGGACCCGTCGACACTGACGTCAGCATAACGTCAGCATAACGTCAGCATGACGTCATCTAGCCCAGACCCGCGTCAGTGCTGACGTCATCTCAGCCCCGGCTGCACTGTTCCTGCGCACCACGTGGCCCAATCAGGAGTTGCCACATGTCAGCACCAGGTTAATCTGCCCTTTTTCTTTTTCCAAAAATAGAATAAACTTCGGAAATTCATAACTTCTTCATACGAACTCCGAAAAATATGAACCAAGTGTCCAAATTTTCATAAAAATGAGCTCTACGTCATAGGCTTATGTATGAGTGCATTTGGAGTTATTGAATTTTATTGCTTCTTTGTGTTGACTCTATAGGAGCCGCTAACGCGACTATTATGTCTCGTTTCAGAGGAGGATCAGCTTGAGGAGGACGACTACGAGTACGAGGAGGAGCTCGGTGACGACTTCACAGGTGTCACACCCCACCCAACCTCGTAGATCCTATTACGCATGACATAATATCTAGTTGCTAGTGCTTTAATTATGAATATCACCTGATGATAGGTTGCATGGTAGAACTGCCTGATGAGCCTTTACCTTATCGCAACCTTACTCCTGCACACCTGCTGATAGGCTAGACGCTTGCTTATTTCACTTATGATGCTTTACTTCTACTACGCTTATATCTGTGTGATGATGATGCGTGGTGGAGAGTATGGTCATATGGTTAAGGCACGTGGTGCCACTTTACTCGGGGAGAGTGCTGCGTGCGTCTTGGGTGTGTGGTGAGGGTTGAGTCAATCGGACAGGATTCTACGACGAGCCATGTGGGCGAGTCTTGCCGGGGAATGTGTTCTGGGCATTCCCGTGTGAGGTGCTTGTGGCAGGCACATTGTGATGCATAAGGAGATCCCGGGGGTGAGAACCTTCGTGGAGCGAAGCCCCGGAAAGGAGGTGCTGTTGTAGCACGGACTGTTGTAGTCCCAAAAGAGAAGATAATCCTGTCTGATCCCCCTAGGACCTGATATCTCTTGAGGACCGGAACCTTGGGACTTACGTGCTCACCACTCGCTCTTGAATGGGCGGGAGACGAATGTCTGACTAGCTAGGATGGTGCCACTACTACTAGGTTGTTAGCAGAAAGTGTCGGGAGGTACGGGCGTGGAGACCCACACCCTCCTTAGACAGCATAGTGACCATGGGGGCCCGGTACTATGTCTCACAGTCTCAGTGTGCCGGTGGTACCTATCCGGGATGTCCCAGTACTGAGTGGTAGGGTGGCATCGCACCGGTTAGAAAGCAGCCAGAATCAGCTTAGGCGGGGCACCGCCGATGATAGTGATCTTGTGGTTACGGGAGTACACGCTCTGCAGAGTTTATGAATCTATATATATAGTCCGTGAGCCACTGGTATGGCTTTTTCCTAAGACCCACGCTTCTCGGGAGTAGTGAGAGGAGTCCTTCTATTTCTCCCCCTGGTGTTACCCTTCTGGCTGTGAGCCGCTGAGACAGGCTCCGAGAGGAAGTTGGACCTGTCGACTGAGTGCGAGAGGGTGAGAAGTGTGTGATGGAGATGGAATGGGTTTGGATGTGTGGATGAGATGGATTAAAATTTGAGAAATTGTATTATATAATACTGGTCACTGTTTGCATAGGAAACTACAGCCACATATTAGGTCAATTTGATTATATCCTTTGCATCCCACCAAATACTACATAGCAAAAGCAAAGCATAGGGTGGGAGATGTGGCCAGTACAAACCGTACTGAAAATTATTTGGCAGGTGAGCCCGACTACGACTATGACGATGAAGAGGAGTAGACGTCTCGTTCCTACGCTCAGGCTTCTTTTGGAGATGTTTTGTACTTCCGCTTTCTGCAGCCGTCCCAGAGGCTGCTGCTACTCTGATGATCCCGCCAGTGTGGCAATGAACTATTTATGTAATCCCTTCTAATTGTATTCTTTTGTTCGATGTATGGATCCTGTATCGACTATTGTGAGATAATGAGATGGTTTGATGCTTCGAACTATTACATTAACCGCCATTCTGTGTATTTTCCCTTCGTGGAAAATTGAGGATGTTTCAGTTGGTACCAGAGCCATGCTTGACCCTAGGACGAGACCCATAGGATTGGACGATAGAATTAGGAAAAATCTTGAAATCTCTCGGTTATACACCAACCATTGCATACGCTTTTATGCATGGCTTACCTCTCTCTGCAACTTTTCTAACTTCTTTCTCGTGTCACCTGCAGATGGACCCCAACTTGCCGCTTGGTCCGTTACCGCCAATGGATGTCATTGAGTTCAGACTCGATGGAACGGAGCATGGAGGAGGCATCGAGGACTACAAGGCAGTCCACATCAACGTGCCTGCAAGCATGAACCTGCCCGAAGTTATCGCCTTCACTGACTTCGCTTTCGACAACGACACCGGCATGTGTGTTCAGACCGTTTCACGCCAGGCACTCCGTACTGTGCTGCGCAACAGAGCTGACTATCTGAAGGAAAGTCGCTTTCGTCTGCTTCCTCGTGCCCTCGATGATCAGCAGGGTACTTGGGGAGAGGTCATCTATGTTGAGCAGAATACCAGAGTCGACCGCAACCCCTGCCACCGCGCCTCTATGATGTACATGCAGTGTCAGGAAATGTACATTGCTGAGTTGGAGCGGAAGGGACGCCATGATCATCGCTACCTGATGGAGGTTGATGAGAGGATCCGCAAGTCAGAGGCTAAGGAAGCGGCATGGAAGCAAAAGATTGCAGATCTAGAGTGTGAGATAGCACGCAAAGAGCACACTCACCAGGATCAGATCACTAGTCTGATGAGCGAGATGGATAAGCTTCAAATACACAACAGCCAACTCAATAAGAACATCTGGGAGCTTGAGGCCACTATGGCTGAGAAGAACGAAGACATTGCAAAGAGATTCCAGGAAAAGAGTCAAGATGCTGCCTACAGAGACAAACTCCGTGAGCAGTGCAAGGCTCAACGTGAGAAGCTGCTATAGGAATATACCCTTGCTAGCTACAACCAGGGACACCTGATCAACTATGTCCATAAGACGGCATACCTAATGGATAAGCTCAAACGCACTATGGAAGCTTGGAGGAGGTCAGATCGTAAGAGGGTCAGAGAGTACGAGGAGTTGCAGGATGAGCTTCCCTTACGTGCCCGTAAGAGGGTCAGGGTTGAGACATTTGAGCTGGGGCAATCTCGCCTCAACTTGAGTGGATGTCCCACCACTGGACTTAATGGACAGGCAGTGTCCACCCCTCAGCTCGAGGAGGCCCATCGCTACGTCTCTCGCCTTCAGATGACCGACGAGCAGATCCAGGCTTCTGGCATCGGTATACCTCCCACAGCTTACAGTTTGGACCAACCTCTAGAGATGGTCTAGGGTAATATCAGGTCAGGAGATGATGAGCCCTGTATGGTCAAGTGACCAGACTCACCATGATGCTGAGTAGTTGTCCACCCCTTTTTTTTTGCTAGACTACCTGCGTGTAGTACGTTTCTCGCGAGTCTCCAAGCGTAGCCGCTAAAGACATCGCCATGTACATCCCCTGATGTAATGAATGATTTGGTTTTTATCGCATCTTATTGGATCTTCATGCTTCTTCGTCTGAGTGTTAGATAAATTAGCAACGTTTTAAAATTATTTCAAGATAAGTATGTCCTTAATATCAAAGTTATATTAAGCACGTATGCCCTAATCTGAGGTTTATGTTGAGTAGGAAGTCCACTCATCGTGCCAGCCGCCTGAGAAACTGCTCTCCTTCACCCATGCCCGCCAGGGGCTGCGGACACAGAAGTGGTCGTGCACGCGTTGGTCGCATACCCCTCGATCTTGAGGAGCCACCCCGCGTTGCCACCCCACGACCTGCACACCCATCGCCACCACCGGTAGTTGAGCCGGAACCAGCTACCGGAGGCGTGGCTGGAGGACAGCCACAGCCTGCTGCTGAGCCCGAGCCTGCCACAGGAGGAGATGCAGCTCTACCACCACCTCCCATGCCACTCTTGGCGGATGTGATGGCCCAGCAGACCGAGCTTCTTCGAGTCTTAGCTGAGAGCATGCTGCACCCCCAGCACCGGGAGCCCCGCGATGATTTCTATAAGAAGCTAGAATTCTTTCTCAATCTAAGGCCCCCGACGTTCGATGGCACCAGCATTGACCCTATCGCTGCTGATGATTGGCTTAAGGAGATTGAGAAGAAGCTGGACTTGACCACTTGCACTGATGAGGAGTGCGTTGGCTTGGCAGCTCACCAGCTTGTGGGTGCTGGACGATCTTGGTGGGACAGCCTCTGCGAAACCCACCGAGACCCCGCTAACATCTCCTAGAATGAGTTTGTGGACGAGTTCTGCGCATTCTTCATCCGTGAAGGTGCACTGGAGAAGAAGGAGAACGAGTTCCGCAACATCTCCATGGGAGCTGACAAGGTGCATGAGTACACCACCCGCTTCACTAACCTGCTGCGCTATGCACCCGTCTCAGTGGTGAACTCTGAGAAGGAGAAGATGTACTACTACCGCAAGGGCTTGTCTAGCCGTATCAGGCTCTCTCTCTCAGGCACCAAGAGCCACACCCTTCGTGACCTGATTGATAGGTGCATGGTAGGTTTTCGCGGAGAGGGAGGCACTTGGCAAGAACAAGAAGCGCCGTACTGAGGGCACCACCCGCGCACCTGCCGCACGGAGGTCGTGTGGTGAGATCTCTCAGCCTCCCCGCTCTCGTTTTGCCCAGGGAGCGGCTCACGGTTCGAGCCGGGGCGGTGGTACCCACACCAGCAACTACCCCCGCTCTGCTCAGGACCGCCAAGCATACGCTCGTGCCGCACCTGGAGGTAGCACTTGGAGGTCCGCCGCGCCAACCCCCACAGGCAGCGTGACCTACACTTGCTTCGCTTGTGGCCAGCCAGGTCACAAGGCAGTCGAGTGCCCAAACAGGGCTGCACCTACTACACCAGCGCCCACCAGGCAGAACCAGGGCACCCCGCACAAGCAGATGCCATCCGGAGCACCCCGTGGCCGCCTCACCCACATCTCAGCAGAGGCCGCCTAGAGTGCCCCCGACGTGGTGTACGTAATGTTTTTAGTGCATGGAGTTAAGGCATCCGTGCTGTTTGATTCAGGTGCTACATGTTCATATATATCCTCCAAGTTTGCACGAGAGCACCATATATCTGTCACTCCACGAAAAGAAACCTTATACACCAGTTCACCCTTGGGCAACATTTGTTGTACCAAAATATGTAAGGGAGTGAGTATCACCATCGAGGGTCTTACCTTTCTTGCTGATCTTACCTTGCTACCCTTCGAAGGCCTAGACGTCATTCTAGGGATGGATTGGTTAACCCAGAACAAAGGAGTGATATCTTGCTCACCCAGATTTGTGGATATAACCCATCCAAGTGGCCGTCAGATCAGATGTGAGCCAAACAAAGGGACAGATATATCCATGCTGTGTGCCTTGAAAGAGAAGTCATTTGAGGAAGTACCTGTAGTTTGTGAGTACCCGGATGTTTTTCTAGAAGAGCTACCAGGAATGCCACCGGACAGAGATGTTGAGTTCGTGATCAACCTAATGCCTGGTACGAGTCCGATTTCCAAGTGACCCTACCGTATGGCAGTTGACGAGCTTAAGGAGCTTAAGAAACAGCTTGAGGAACTATCCGAGAAAGGGTTCATTAGGCCCAGTGCCTCGCCCTGGGGGTCTCCTGTTCTGTTTGTTAAGAAGAAGGATGGAACGCAGAGGATGTGCGTTGATTACCGGAATCTGAATGCCGTAACTATAAAGAACAAGTATCCTTTGCCGAGGATAGATGACCTGCTTGATCAGCTTTGCAATGCCAAGTATTTCTCCAAGATTGACCTCAGATCAGGCTACCATCAGATGAAGATCAGAGAGGAAGACATTCCTAAGACAGCATTTGTCACCAGATATGGGCAGTATGAGTACACCGTCGTGTCCTTCGGTCTTACGAACGCGCCGGCTTATTTTATGAACATGATGAATAAAGTATTCATGCAGGAGCTGGATAAGTTTGTGGTGGTCTTCATTGATGACATTCTTGTCTATTCTGCCACCGCCGAAGCGCATGAGCAACATCTGAGGATGGTACTGGAGAAGTTGAGAAAACATCAGCTCTATGCCAAGTTCAACAAGTGCGAGTTCTGGCTTGAGGAGGTTGCTTTCCTAGGTCATGTGCTCAATGCTGACGGAGTAGCTGTTGATCCATCAAAAATTGAGACAGTGAAGGGATGGGAGCAGCCATGGAATGTGACTGATGTGAGAAGTTTCTTGGGATTGGCTGGTTACTATCGCCGATTCATTGAGAACTTTTCCAAGATAGCTCGCCCCATGACCAACCTCCTGAAGAAGACCAAAGAGTTTGAATGGACGCCCCAATGCAAACAAAGTTTCCAGACCCTGAAGGAGAAGCTCACTACAACGCCTGTTCTAGCCTTGCCCGATATCCACCAGGACTTTGTGGTCTATTGTGATGCATCTCGCTTCGGGCTTGGTGGTGTTCTAATGCAGAATGGGAAAATCATTGCCTATGCTTCCCGCCAGCTTAAGGAGCATGAACAGCGTTACCCCTCCCATGATCTCGAGCTTGCAGCTGTGATCCATGCCTTGAAGATTTGGAGGCACTACCTGATAGGGAACAAGTGCGAGATCTACACCGATCATAAGAGCTTGAAATACTTTTTCACCCAGGAAAATCTGAACATGCGATAGCATCGTTGGCTCGAGCTGCTTAACGACTACGACGTGGAGATTCTCTATCATCCTGGGAAGGCCAATGTGGTCGCTGACGCTCTTAGCCGCAAAAGTTATTGTCATGCCTTGTTCACCACCGCCTTGCACACGGAGTTGCAAGAGGGCATTGATGAGTTACAGATGGAGGTGATACCTCATGGCCTGTTGAATGAGCTTCGCATGCACTACACCCTCATGGATAGGATCCGTGAAGCCCAACGCCATTGCCCAGAAATTTGGGAGATACACGAGCTCCTGACACAAGGCAAGTGCCCAGAGTTCAGTGAAGATGAGCTAGGCACTTACTGGTACAAGGACAGAATTTGTGTGCCTGCCGACCCAGCTATCCGCAACGAAATCCTATCAGAAGGTCATGATTATAAGTATTGTATCCACCCAGGCAGTACTAAAATGTATGCCGATTTGAAGAAGAAATTCTGGTGGAAAAACATGAAATCAGACATAGCAGAGCATGTTGCTAGATGTGACATTTGCAAACGCGTCAAGGCTGAGCATAAGAGACCTGTAGGGCTGTTAAAGCCACTGGATATACCTGAATGGAAGTGGGACAGCATTTCTATGGACTTCATTGTGGGTTTGCCTCGAACCCCAAAGGGCCATGATGCCATATGGGTAATAGTCGACCGCTTGACTAAGGTAGCTCACTTCCTAGCCATCAAGACTGATGCCCGAGTCGGCCAGCTAGCAGATTTGTATGTTGGGAACATTCTCAAGCTTCATGGAGCTCCTAAGAGCATAATATCCGATCGTGGGCCGCAGTATACGTCCAAGTTCTGGAAAGCCCTGAACAAGTCGATCGGCAGCAAGCTAGATTACAGTACCGCATACCACCCTCAGACAGATGGGCAAACAGAAAGAGTGAACCAGATACTTGAGGATATGCTTCGAGCTTGTGTTCTGAAGTATGGGATTGATTGGGAGAAGAGCTTGCCCTTTGCAGAGTTCTCCTACAACAACAGTTACCAGACTAGCCTCAAGATGTCACCTTTTGAGGCTATGTACGGAAGACCATGCAGAACACCCTTGATGTGGTCTGAAACGGATGAAAGATCGTTCTTTGGCCCAGCCACCATTAAGGAGGCCGAGGAAGGAGTCGCCCAGGTACGAGAAAATCTGAAGATTGCCCAGAGCCGTCAAAAGAGTTATGCCGACAAGCGGCGCAGAGACCTCGAATTTGAGGTAGGTGACTATGTCTACCTCAAGGTCTCCCCGCTTCGAGGAACCGTCAGGTTTCATGTAAAGGGAAAGCTAGCGCCAAGGTATGTGGGACCGTACAGAATCAGTGAAAGGATTGGCAAGCCTGCCTACAGAATAAAGCTGCCCCCACAACTAGCAGGAGTACACCCGGTGTTCCATGTGTCGCAACTGCGCAAGTGTTTGCAACCACCAGAGCATCCGATACCCGCAGAGGCACTCGATATTCAGGACACTTTGGAGTACAGAGAGCACCCCATCCGCATTATGGACAGAACCACCAAGGAAACAAGAAACTCCAGCACACCATATCTGAAGATTCAGTGGAGCAATCACACAGAACGGGAAGCAACTTGGGAGAAAGAGTCACAAATGAGGAAGCTCTACCCCTACCATTTTGAGGAGTAAGTTACACTCTTGAATCTCAAGGACGAGATTCTCATAAGGGGGTAGGACTGTAACAACCCTAGAAATCCGGTCACCAAAAACACGGGCTTTCAAAAATTTTTCTAAAGTTTACCAGTGTATGGTGGATGTCATGTAGGAAACCCGCCAATAGATGCACAAATAGCACCCGACGTTAGCCCGAGCATTGCATTTAATTACCAGAGAATGTTTTGCCTCTTATTCGATTTTATGTGATGACTAATAAAATCGAATAACCTTTTAATGCATGTATATATATATATGACCGCTAACTTCGGAAATGGATCCATCATGACCTAGAGACCCTAGTGGACCCACCATGGTGTATACATCATGGTCACTAACCTCACTAACCTAGGGTTGTGGCTAAATAAATTGCTTTGCAAGAAATAGAAATAAAAAGGCCTTGAAAATAAAAAGGAAAAGGAAAAAGAGAAGACGGCCCAACCAGCCGGCCTGCGGCGCTGCTGCCAGCCCAGTCGAGGCCCCAACCGGCCTGCCTCGAGCATCGGCCCAGTCACGCTCGCGCGTTGCTCCAAGCGCTGCCGCGCCCCGACGCCAGCTCGCGCGCGCGCTCGCTCGCGCGCTGCCGCGGCCCAGTTAACCAGGACGGCCCAACATGGGCCTGTCTCCGCCACTCGCCGCCCCGTCTCGCTGACACACGAGCACCACCTGTCAGCTCCTTCCTTTTTCCACTTCTGGTCGACCGTGCGTCGCGTCCGTCGCACCATTTTTGTGCACCGCGCGCCTCCACCGTCCGCCCGAGTACGGCCGCGTCCCGCGCCGTCCATCTAACCGCCTGCTTGCACCGCGCTTCACCGAACCCTAACCCTAATTGTGGCCGTGCACAGTAGCCCGATGGGCATCTTCTGCCTCCGCCGTCCATGGCCGGCCGCCGTGCCTATTTAAAGAGGAGCACCCTGGCCTCTAGGGTTTCTCCATCGCCCCGCCGTCTTTGTGGAGACCCGCCGCCAGATCAGTCGAGCGAGAGAGAGAAGGAGGGAGGAGCAGGAAGGAGGCGCTGCCACGCGGAGCTAGAGCGCTGCTGCCGCCGCCGCCGTCCGCGCGCTGAGGAGGACCTGGGGGCGCCGCATAACCGCCTCGACGCCCCGGCTTCGCCTCCCCTGCACCGAGCGGCCACCAAGCCCTCGTCACCTGCCTCGACCGTCACTGCGCGGGTAAGCATCCCCGCCCTCGCCCTGCTCGGCCATGGCCACCACCAGTACACCGTCGACGTTCTCGCTCCCCTGACCCCTATTTCTTTCCTTACCATGGCCAATAGCTTTGCCGTAGTCTAGAGCGTGTTCTAGGCAACCTCTTGGAGCCGGCACGGGCCACAGTTGGAGCCACGCACTTTTGCAGCTCCGGCCTCCCCGGACTCTGGCCGCCGGAGCGTCCGCCGTGGCCGCCGAGCCGCGCACGCCCCGCCGTGCCTCGACTAGCCCCGGTAGCTAGCTCATGGAGATCCTAGCTTCTCCAATCGAAAGGCAAGAAGGAAGATGGAGACCAACGCCCGGCTTTGCCGGCGAATTTAGCCTCGCCGCCGCCGCGCCTCGTTGACCGCCACCGGCCTGAGGGTCAATTTCCCCAAGTTCGAGCACCTAGCCGGCCGGCCACGTAGCTCAGCTAATGAGCCGACATTCGTCAAGGATCCACCCGACGAGTCGAGGGTCCGTCCGACATTCGTCGAGGGTCCGCCCGGCGAAGTCGAGGGTGGCCAGTACAAACCGTACTGAAAATTATTTGGCAGGAGAGCCCGACTACGACTATGACGATGAAGAGGAGTAGACGTCTCGTTCCTTCGCTCAGGCTTCTTTTGGAGATGTTTTATACTTTCGCTTTCTGCAGCCGTCCCAGAGGCTGCTGCTACTCTGATGATCCCGCCAGTGTGGCGATGAACTATTTATGTAATCCCTTCTAATTGTATTCTTTTGTTTGATGTATGGATCCTGTATCGACTATTGCGAGATAATGAGATGGTTTGATGCTTCGAACTATTACATTAACCGCCATTCTGTGTATTTTCCCTTCATAGAAAATTGAGGATATTTCAGTTCAGAAGCTTGCCTACGGCTCAGGGCTCGCACAAGCTTGGACGCCGGGTCAGGCAGCGGTCGGATGACGCCGGTCGTCGGCCAGTGGTGCACGGCTGCTGCACGCGGGCGGGCGCGAGGCGGAGGTAGAGATGCCGGTCCCCTGTCTCTCTGACCACGGTGAGGAGCAGCTGGGATGAACGCGGTGGTAAAGGGGCTCGGAGGAGCCACCGAGGTGTGCTGTTACCGGTGGCTGCCTGGCGGCCACCCCGACCCGAAAGGAGGCGGAGGAAGCAGACGGGGGTTGAAGAGGAAGCGGAAGAAAGGGGCTGGCGCATGTCGTACGGCTTGTTGCTCAGGCCCCACTTGTCAGCGGCAGAAGGCTAGGAAGAGCGGAAGGGACGTGCATTTTTTACTAGCAAATCTGCGCGTGCGTTGCAATGGGACAAAATAACTATTAAAATTCATTTGAAATAATAACATGAATGATAACTTAAGTTTTATATTTTTAAGATTTATTTTATGATGATTATCACATTTATAATATACGTTAATGCTCATAATAAATAACAATGGCATATTAAACTTACATCGAATTAACATACTTTGGTATATTTTTCTTTTTTCTTGCAAAGCGTATAGTTATTTAGGTATAAATAAATATATTATAACTTTGTAGCTTTTTTCATACTGCTCATGGATATCGACCTTTGTATCTTTTTTACGCATCGTCATACCAACTTCCGTAACTGCATTAGGATTGTTCTGTCCACCGATGATTATGACAGTATTTTTTACATAGTAGCTTTTATCATAAACCACATACTGCCGAACATTCCGGTTCATAAAATAATTAGTCATACAATTGACTAATCCATATTTAAATACCAACAAATTATTTAAATACAATTGACATAGATGTTGTAAATCTTTCTTGTCAAAATTTTAATAAAAAAAGTCAAGAATTATATACTGCCACTTTTTGGTTCATAAAATAATTTGTTGTGCCATTAACTAATTCATATTTGATTTTTAAACAAAACTAAATTGATGGTGTAAATCTTTCTTCTCAAAATTTAATGCAGGAATAAACATAATAATTGTTAAAAAGTAGGGATTATGAACCGAGCCTTGTCTTGGGTAGAAATTGGACAACGAAAAGTCCGTGGGACAATGACCAAGATGACATCCTGTACATATTCAAACCATATGCATGCAACCTATATAAGGATGATCATATCTGTAGACAAAAATACAACCTAATTATATTCACAACATATATGGATGGATCATACTTTTATAAAACTAATAAAATTAGTTTGATATTTTTCTGATTTTTCTATGATTTTTTGGAGAATTTTATAATATTTTAATATTTTGCATCCGGAACCCTGACCTATTTTAAAAATTATTAAAGCTCTTTTACCTTTTTCCTCTTTCTTGCATTGTTTTTATTTGAAACCTTATATTGTTTTTTATTCTATTCCAATCTAATCTCTGTAGCACTATCGTACTGGAGTTGGAGTCGAAGAGGTGACGGGGTGGAGCGGTTGGAGGGGCGGACAGAATTTTTATGTGAAAATTTTGGCGTTTTATTATTATTATGGTTTTCTAACAGTAAACATATAGGACATGGAGAGGTGAAAGAAAAAAGAGGTAGAGAAATTTTGCCTCTTTATAGATAGGTATAGATAAAAGTTCAAAGAAAAACAATTATAAATACAAAAATATAAAGTGTGTTTTTTAGGGAATTATAGAAAATTTAAGATTTTTGGTACGGATACAAAATAGACCAATGAAGTAGAGCTATTCTATAATTAATTAATAGCCTGCATAGCTAAGTATGCATAGTAGTATAGAAAAAAAATGATTTTTGTCGACCCTAGCAATTATTTTGACAGGCGGTTCATAACTAATGGGTGCTAATACAAATAAAATTGTGAGCACACAGCTATCAACCACCAATGTAAATACATTTCTATTGGTGGTTCTCTTAAGTCTACCGGTCAATACAAATGATCTATCTACCGTGGCAGTTCTCTTAGGCCCATAAAGCCCACCAACAATGTAAATCAAATTTACACTAGCCATAGGGTTATGAAAACGGCAAATGTAAGAATGCAAGAGCAGATCCAAGAGAAATGGAAAAAATAGATAGCTAAATCTATGATTTAGCCAACCCATAAAATAGAAAACTTTGTAAAACAACACGAAACTCCAACAGTCTTTCTAGTATGACAAGCCTAAATAGCTAGCGGCATATGCAATGCATTTTTAACATGCGAGATTTTAGGAATAGCTAGCTTGCTATTTTACAAAATAAGATAGCAAAGCTGTTGGACTTAACTTATGCAAGAGGAATTCTAAATATAGCCTAGAAAACAAAAATAGCATGTCTCTTGGAGTTGCTCTAAGTACATGATTTATACTAGAAGTAATATTAAAACCCGCCGATAGAAACGTATTTACATTGGTGATTTTCTTAACTTGGTGTCAATACAAATAATTTAAAATATTTTTTATTATTATTTCATATGACTTTGGATGAAGAAATGTTGTAAACGAAAGTTTTAATACTTGAAAGGCAAAATTTGTTCCAAGAAACTGAAAGTGACCTCCCTTTGCTGACGGACCTGAAAAATGAGTAATTTGCTAGTGAATACTTTTGTTATTGTCAAATTTGCTCAAAGACGTAAAATTTTAGGAGGAGAATAGTGGTGAAATGTCCTTTATTGCCCCTAGCTATTTCTTCCCCATCTCTAGTTGCATTGTGGTCATAGGATACTCATCAAATATAAGGAGGATAGTGTTGGGGGAAAACATTTTTCCCCGACGGATAATTGGTTTATTAAGCCCACGGCCCAGGCCCAGCTAACGGCCGGCCAGAGAAGGCTGAACCTTGCTCTATGGCCAAGTGAACGAGCCTTGATGAAGGCAACCGAGGATGGCCCCTTCCTGATGATGATCCATCTCTACGCCACCCGATCCCTCCCAAGGGGTCAGGCGCATGAATGGGATTCATATTCCCTCCATGCAGAACAAAAGGATAGGGGCTAGATCCCCGCCATTCCTCAGCTGCCGATTGATCAGCGGTAACGGGGGCCTCACGAAATGCGCAGAACAAGAAGCACGCCGTGCCCTACCACCCTAGAGATCTACGACAGAAGGGAGGTCTTTCCATGGCAACCCTAACATAAGACGAACCGTGGAAACAACAGTTCACCTAAGCAAACACGCATCCGCCAAGGAACCTAAATCTGGTGGATTTTCAATGACCTGTAACCCATGACATTCCTTGCATTATAAAAGGAGACCATGATCCCTTCGGAAGGGGGAAGTCCATATACATCCTATCTCTTGTAACCCTGCCGATCAACCTAGATGCCAGGATTCCTCACGCAACAACTCATGCAAGTATCCTTGACTTGTCGAGTTCTTCATTTGCTAGCCAGACCCCATACTCACATATACCTACTTTCCTAATTTCCTTTCATTTAAGAGACTTGAGTTCTTCCTTAGAGAACTCTCTCTCGACCATAGTTTGTCATCTCTAATTTTACAAGCTCCACCAAAAGAGAGCGGGCAACACATAACCTGGATTGGGTGTATGGACATTCTGCCCAAACCAATATAAAACTTTTGTGTCTGCTTAGCTCTACCATCTGATAGCCTATGCACGCTTACTGAATAATTATTGCCGGTCGTTAATTGGAACACCGACAAGCACATGTACAATTTTTTGGTTGACACATGGCGCTTAAGTGTGCATTTATGTGGTGTCACGTGTGTGATGACATGGCATGCCCAATGACGTGGCAAAACATGCATGATAATGTGGCGTGTCTTATGTGATGACGTTTAGTTTTCATTATATAAATGTGACAAATTTTAAAATGCACAAGCTGAAGGGTTATGAGGGTGCTACGCTAGCCAGAAAACAAAACTTTTCTGCCTCATAAACCAGGATCTACTGCTAGTTACAGGTCACGGGATTACCACTAGACGCGTGGATGCAGCGGAAGATGACTCGATGTAGTCGTACGCATCGTAGCAGGCAGTGCAGTTGCGTGGTCGTCCGTCACGTCAATCCCCTCGCGCGGTTCGTCCCAGTGCTCCAGATGCAGCACCTCTGAGGTATCCCACATATACAGGGAAGAAGCGATGCGCCTCCGGACTGCTAGGTCCGCGAGGAACAGAAGGCGCAAGCGTGGGGAGGGCGACGACGGCTATCAAAGGCGTCCAACCCGCACCGCGCGCCCTACCCCTTGCTTATATAGGCGTCCCCAATGAGCTCATGTGTTGGAGGCCCATTAGTAACCCTAAGCCTTGTCTAATTCGGGTCCAACCCGAATTAGGCTTTCAGCCCCTTAAGCGTGCGACCCTATGGGTTCACGCACACTTTGACATGGGCCGAGTACTCCTACTCGCCTAATAGTTGACAGCGGCCTCTAGCAAGGCGTGACAACTCCTACGTGCACACAAAAATCATATTAGACGAACCACTACGACCATATACAAGTTATTCCCTTTGCCACTCGATATATGGTTCAACTCGTGGGTTAACACTTAACCCAAGCACGGCCATGCATTTGTTGATCCAATCACTTGAGTGATCCAGTGATATCTCTCTCGAGTAGAGAGGGGCAAATTCCATCTTGATTGTCTATGTCTCATAGCATGCTTTCCGACCACCCGAAGACCAACTTTATAACTACCCAGTTACGGAGTAGCGTTTGACAGTCCCTAAGTAGGCCGTTTCACATCTTGAGTACATACCACAATCTCAGGTCTAAGGACATAACGTATATGACGTGAATAGAGACTTTCTCATGTCGGGTCAGTCCAGCCTACATGTCTCACATGTGCCCACATTATTAGTTTGACATCTCCATGTCCATGACTTGTGAAACATAGCCATCAACTAATATATGTGCTGATCTAATATTCAAGTGTTTTCTCATAAGAACGCCGACCAGGGACAACTTTAGAATAACCATTTAAGTAATTGAGTTCCACAAACAATTCACATAATTACCAATCAATACAAGTTGTCTATAATGGATATTCAATAAATACTTTATTAATCATAGATATAATCAGAATATCATCGTCTCATGATTAGCTCTAGGGCATATTCTCAACACAAGCAACATTCCATCCAGGCCTGCCTGAGCTCTAGAAAATATCATCATTTGTACTAACTAGTAAATATGCACGTGCGTGTGGAAAACTTTTTGATACATTATTGTTTTTAGTTGCCATAGTATAGCTTGTCTTCAGTTTTAAACTTTTCCTAATATTTCCAAACCATCATTTCTTATTGGAGTATATATATATATATATATATACATTTGAAATATTTGAATGTGTGAATTACATTTCATATTTCTTTATGTTATGATAATCGTCATTGTATTATGATTTCTAAATTTATTAATGAGATATCATGACTATTTTCCAAACATATTATGTATTTGTTGTTTCCTTTAAAAAACAAATGCAATAATTCACCAACTATTTGTTACAGATCAAAACTGATGAAATGACAACCCATGACATTCTTCCTGATCATAGTTTTAATAATAAATTAAAAATAGGATACTTTGTAACATGTATCATCATAAGAGTTTTAGTCAAATAGCACTGAAGATTAAACCAATGCTAGGTTCTTAAACAGAGAGAAAACCTCTGAATTTTAGAGAGGAATTATGCGATAAACAACAAGTAGATTTTGCCTCTCCTGAGCAGTCCGCAATCTAAATTGATAACAGGCCGACACATTCTATTGCTGAAAAATTGAGGTGTGCCTCATACCAATCCTGCCAGACTTGATATTCTATTGCTGAAAAATTGAGGTGTGCCTCAAACCAATCCTGCCAGACTTGATATTCTATTGCTGAAAAATTGAGATGTGTACAGCAAGTTGACTTCAAATATGAAATATTGGTGCCTGCTATGAGGTACTCTTGGCCTCCTTGGAGCTGAAGTAAGACCCTTAGGAAACACTAATTGTTCGTAACCAGGAAAAGGTAATCATCATAGTCTCTTGTTCAAATCTTTGTATCAAGAAGCTTATCTTCTCTAGTTTTCTATATATATAGTTAAGGTCAGTTTATACTCTATACACAACCGACATATCCCAAAACTTTCATTTGACAAAATCCTTTCGTGAAAGCACCTTAATCACCTGATGCTGCCAGATAGATGTCAGTTAATAAAATAAGAAACGCATCTCAAAGCTTCTACTTAATCATCCATATATTCACCCTTCCTTTTAAAATTTGCTTGTTATTTTTGCCAATTGAGCTTGGTCTACTGATGCATTAACAAAGACGTAGTTGAGCGCACTGTAAACATTTGAGTGTTTTTTTATTAAACTCCAAACTCCAATTTGAGGAATATGTTTCGGAACTGAGCATCAACCCAACATGGAAAAATTAATACCTGTCCATCCAACATGGAATATGTAGTGATGATCTTTCTCTAGTGAACTGCACAGAGCAGCCAAGCACAATACGTCAATAAGAACAATAATGGCTTCCATGCCAAAAATAAAAAATAAATGCAAAAAGGCCAAATTCTTAGTATTCAATCCCTGAACTGTGAATAACAACTCATCTCTATTGGCTTTTATAAACAAACACGGATAGAAAATAATTCTTTAAAATGAAATTGATTTGTTAACTGGCAACTTACATTTTTAGAGCTTGCATTCGCATATAACGTCACGGAGCTTGGGCTTCTCCTCCGTCAGCAACCCGACAACAGCATCAAACGAGGCCAACCAAAGGCAAATGCACATATAGGCTAGATATATGCTACCATTCCCTCATGATCAGGCTTCTCTGTCTTAGGAAGAGAAGCGAGGGGAGATAGAAAGAAGAAGGGTCTTTTACGTGTATGCCATTACAAAAGTTCGTAATCTCGTGTATGTCCTCAAAAAGTTGGTTCTATCACGTGTCCCTGGAACGTTGGTTCTATCACGTGTCCCTGGGTCTCAAACTTACTTTCCTCCGTGCCATTCTGTCTATTTAGAGTGCTAACGCTGGGTAACGGAGGTGCAAAAAGACCTCAGTGCCACTGAGGAGTGAGAGGTGGTGGAGAAGGACAGGCCCTACCCTCTTGGCGCCATTCTGTTGGGTTTTGGCGCCAACCTTGTTGGCTTTGGTGCTAAAAGCTCCCTAGCTCCCCTATATAGGCAGTGGAGGCCCTCCTCCTTTCTTCACCTCTCACTTCTCTCTTGCTTTTCTCAGCACTCACCAGTCACCATGTCTGAAGCGGCGAGCAGTGGCTATGAAGGGCGGCTCACCAGGAGGGTATTTTGCCCCAAATGTAGGGTGCTTGCCAATCGTTTCGTCGCATCGACTACCAAGAACAACAGGCGTGTCTTCCACAAGTGTCCATACTTCTCGGTATGTGTTTTGTTCATGTGATGTTCATGCTTTTATTTGTTCATACTTTGTAAAATCTGCTGTAATTTGATGGTCAGGTTGGTGGCTGCTAATTCTATAAGTGGGAAGATGAGATGGATATCACTCCTACACAGGTTACAGATCCAGTGGCTCTGCAGCCACTTGCAGCAGGTCCTCCAGCGCCAGCTCCTTTGCCCATCATCCAGGAAGCTCCCTCGGCTGCTGGTGGAGCTGGAGTGCATGGCAGAGATGATGGGGTGTACCAGCAGCTGAAATGGATTGAGAAGCTTGTTTGGGTGGCAATTGCTCTTTCCTTGTATGCAATAATGAAGAAGTAGGTGTGCGTGTGTGTTTGGCAGTAGGGGTGTGTGTATGTGTTTGGCAGTAGATGAGTGTGTGTGTTTGCATGTATGATTGAAAAATGAATGAATCAATATTGGAATGGCCTTGCACACCAAATTAGTGCTAAATTATGCTCAACATTTCATTTGACCAAACTGGTGAAACCAACGTTACATTCATACTAACATTAAGTTGTCCAACTGACCAAACCAACATTCAGTTGTCCAAATATACATCACAAGACATGCATAAGTTTAGTTCTAGAGAATATTACAAACAAAATACCATGATTGCAGCATTGTTGTTCACTTGACAAACATGGTTCCAACCAAAAAAATATTTGGGGCTCCCCAACAAGTTTTTCACCAACAAAAGGCCAAAAGGACAAGGGTTGAGTCACCTGTTCTTCAACCAAGATGGAGCTTCTTCCTGCCTCTGGTATTTGCAGCTGGGCTCGAAGGGTCAACTACAACCTTGCTTGCAACCTCTCTAGCTAGAGTGGCAGCAGCACCCTTCCTTGGTGTTAGCTTCTTGCAGATTGCAGTCTTCTTCCTTGGACCTGCAACCTATAGGCTTCCCTGATCCTGCATTGGCTGCATCATTGTTGCACTCTCTGAGGCTGCAATGGTGGCTTCAGTTGTGTCTGCATGGTATCCAACTAGATGCACAACTTGGAGAGGAACAGGAGCATTAACAAGGTCATTGGATCTAGTCCCAGATCTAGGAACAAAGCACCAGTTAGAAAATTGTTTCTGAGTTGTAGTAGTGTTATGAAGATAGAGGGAGGAATGCCACAACATACCTACTAGAAAATTGTTTCTGAGTTGAAGCAGATGCAGTTGAGCCACTAGTTGTATTCACAGTTGTAGATGAGGCCTTTCTCTTTCTTTTCTTGGTGACATCATTGTCCACTGCCTCATTTGGAGGGAAAATCATCCTAGCAGCAGGTGTAGCCACCACAATACTTGTCTCTGTGTTGGCTGTGACAGCTTTCTTCTGCCTCTTCTTTGGCTTACCCCTGCATGATTAGGAACATTATCACATTAGGACCATTGCATGATTACAAAACATGTTTGCATGATTCAATTTCTTTACCTTTCTTGTTCCATTGCAGCTATGTCATTTGGATCACCATTTTTGCATGTGTACCAGTGGTGCCCTAACTGATGGCATATAGGGCACTCATGCTTCCTTGACTTCCTCCTTCTCCCACCTTCTAATGCTCCTTTGTGTCTATTCTTCCTTCTTCCAGCTGTGGACTTTAGTAGTGGAGGGTGCACAAAAAAGCCACGTGTTGCTTTAGGCCACATTAACTTGTCTGGAATGGATGGGATGGCACCCTCATAAGCAGCTTTGAACCTCTCCACTGAATAGAAGTCATCTACATAGTCCTCAAGTTTCTATCTAGGAATGAAAGTTATGTAGGCAATGGCATGCCTGCATGGTATGCCTGTCCCTTGCCAGACCTTGCATGCACAGGTCCTCTGGTTCAAGTTCACTACAAAACTGTATGCAGTCTCAGGGCTACCCTTTGCACAGACTTCAGCTATGCCATCATGTTTTGTAATGATATCAATGTCTAGATTGTAGTTGTCCTCCCTCAACTTCTGCACTATGTGAGGTAGAATCTTGCCTTTAAACTTCTTTGCAACTTTTTTCCTCAAGTTCCATTTAATCAGCAGATTCTGTCTAAAGGTGTCCATCAAATCATCCAAGTGCTTGCCCTTCTCTTTCTTTATCCAGTGATTGAATGACTCAGCCAAGTTGTTGGTGACGTAGTCAACCTTGCTGCCTTCTCCAAAGTAAGTCCTACTCCATAACTTGGTATGAGTGTCTTTTAGATACTTCATAGCTTCTGGTTTTGCAGCAGCCATTGCATTGTAATTCTTATCAAACCAGTACTGTGTCCAAGAATAAGAAGTTTCCCATAGATGATCATCAAAGATTTTGCCACTATACCTCTTCTTAAAGTTCTGTACCAGGTGGTACATGCACTCTCTATGCTCAACATGGGGAAAAACATCACCAACACCATGCATTATTGCCTGTCCACAATCTGTACTAATGGTCAGACCTTTTGGGGTGCCTATTGCTTCTTTGAGCCTCTCCATAAAACAAACCTAGTTTTCATTTGTTTCAGAATCTATGATACCTACAGCAGCTGGGTACATCCAGTTGTGGCCATCAACTACACATGCTACACACAACTGGCCCCTGTACCTTCCATACAAGAATGTACTATCTATAGCCAAGTAAGGCCTACAACCCCTAAGAAATCCATCAACACAATCTTTCATTGCAAAAAATAATCTATTGAACCTTAGCTTGTTGTTAATTATGTGGTTATCAATCACAACAAATGATCCTAGACTCTCACTCTCTATCTATACCTTAAATCTATACAGGTTGTCAAAACTTTTGTCCCATGGCCCATAAAGCTTGTCCATAGCAAGATTCCTGCCATTGTACACTCTCATGTAGGGCATCTCCACTTTGAAATGTTCCTTGAGTTTCTTAATGAGCTCAGTAGTACCCATAGTTCCATCTTCTTTCAACCAATCAATAACTTTCTCACATACCCAATACTTGGTATAGCCTAGAGGGACTCTAGTCCTCTTTTTGCTCTGACAATCTTGGATGGCTGGGTTGACCTTAATCTATGAATCAAAACACCAAAGTTAATGCAATACACAAGTAAACCTCCATTGTTTCATGTATGAACATATCACAATTATGCAACAAATTTGAACATACATATCACCTGAATTGTTTTGCCACCACCCATGGTTGATGCATGGATTCTCCAGGGGCAGCCTTCATCCCTCCAATGGCAGTACACTCTGTACCTTCCTGTATCACTCTCGTCAATGAAATACCTAATTTATTTTATAGCAGCATTTGTAGCTAAAGCCATCTTAAATTCAAACATGTCTGCATAGACAGTGCCTACAACAAGAGAGGGGTTGTTTCTATCATACTCAGCATGTGGCATCACATCAGGCTCATGGTATTTCACCATTTCATCTATGTCCTCAGGGTCAACTTCACAGTCATCATCAGAGTTATCATCAGAAGTAGAGCTTTTAGCTCTATCAGGACTTGGACAGTGCTCCCTTTGTGTGCTTCCAGATTGAAGCAGAGGTGGTGGAGGTGGGGGGCTGTGGACCAAGGTCAAGGTACAACCCTTCCTCATCAACACCCACATGCTCATTCTCTGGGTTTGGATTTGAAAGGAAAGCATCATCTGCAATTTTAGAATGTGTTTGGCTTGGTTCTGCATAGCTAGGACAAGGAATGGAAGGAGTGAAGGGTTGTTCAACAGATTTCTCAGGAGAAGTGGTATGCCAAGAAAAAATGGGAGGATGGTCAGTGTTGGGATTGTGGTAGGTTGCTGTCACCCAACAACACTTGGTAGCTTGATTTTTTGCAAACATTTGAACTAAACCTTGGTCATTGGTGAGTGGGATGTTGCTCTTTGATTCATGGCACCAGTAAAACAAGCTGCATTCCTCCCCATAGCGCCTAGGATACTTATCAACAATGCCTTTCACCACGTTTGTGTAATTGGCAATATTAGCATCCACAACTTCACTACATTCATACCAAGCCCATGAGTGTTTGCAGCAACAATTCGTATTTCTAGATTGAAGCTACTATTTGGGTCCATCCTACAGATGAACAACAACAAACACAAAAAGGGAAAGACCTAGCTGAGCACAAACACCACAAACAAACAAGCAATGAAGGAGAAACAGGTACTCACCCTTCTCGAAACCAAGAAGGACGCCCGGCCGCCCCCGCCACCCCCGTGTTTGCTGCCATGCGCCGCCACTCCTGAGGACCCTATCCCATGCCAAGGATCCAAAACGGGGGCTCGGTTTCTTCTCTCCCCGCCGCCGCCGCAACCAGGTCCTGCCCACCATAGTGCGCCGTCGGTCCAGTCGCCGCTAGGGTTCGGGGATGCGGAAAGAGGAGGAATCGGGAGAGATGGGAATGGGGAGAGTAAGAGTGGTCAATCCAAGTCCACACTGTCTACAGCTCTTCTATCTAAGCCCATGGGCAACAACGTCATTTTCTGACCCCCGACTCCACACGTCAGGTCTCCCAAACGTCGGAAAACTACCAGACAGGAGACGGAATGGCACGGAGGAAAGAAAGTTTGAGACCCAGAGACACACATGATAGAACCAACTTTCTGAGGACATATACGAGATTAAGAACTTTTGTAATGGCATACACGTAAAAGACCCAAAGAAGAATGCATCGGTGAATCCATGATCGAGGAAGAGAACCCGCATGAGAGGTGGGTGACACGTTTACATGGAGCCGGGTAAGAAATTCGTCCGTGCAAAAAAAACCTTAGATCGGTGCATGAATTGACAGCAGGAACGTAAGAATCTTACGTTTTGTAAGATGTGGCCCACATGTAAGAAAGGTAATAATGATGTTATGAACCCTTACATCAAGATCTTAAGTTACATCCAACGACTAAAATATAGGGTGAGTATAATATTTTAGGTGACGAGCTATTTTTAATTACTTCGCTCTTTTATAGTATATAAATAGATAGATATAGATATAGGTTTTAGAGTAAAATGCAAGTGAGTACCTAAACTATTAACGTTCTCCCATCTGGGTACTCAAACTTTTAAAACGACTTTTCAGGTACCTGATCTGTTGCCGGCGCGCACCAAAGGTCCAAAGGAAGCCACGTCAGCCTAAATTTTTCAAAATAAACCGTATTTTTTTGTCTCCCTCACAACTAACTCCTGACCACTCAGGCACGCAAGCAGGGGCTCCGGGCTCGTCGCCGTCACTGTGTGCGTGCGGTGCGTGCAAGCTGCCACCACCGTGGCCTTGCGGGCAAGCAGCAGCCATGTGCGTGTGGGCATGCGCGCGTCGCTGCGGGCGTGCTGGCGAGCCACTGCCATGAACAGGTGTGAGAGCATGCCCGCCGCCGCCTCTGTGGGCGCGCTGGCGAGCTGTTGCCACAGCCACGCACACGAGCGAGTAGGCTGACGCGCTTGTCCGGTGTGGAGCAGATGAGGGCGGGCGGCCTGCTGCTGCTGTCTCGGGCCCGCGAACAGGTGAGTGCAGGAGGGCCGCCGCCACGGCCACGGGGCATGCGCTACTCACCGCGGCTTTGGCTTCGGCTGCATGCGTGGCTCATCCATGGAGCTGGCGAAGCTGTAGAACCCACCTTCTCCATCCTTCTATTCTACTTCACCACCGGCAATCTCCACGTGCCGGTGAAATTTGTCATCGCAATGCCGCCTCCGTCCGATTCCTCTTGCACGTAGCTTCGCCTCACCCTTGCGCACCACCCTAGCCTGCTCACCTCATCTAGGCTGCCAGAATTGCCCCCGGTGCTGGTTACCGCCACTTCTATCAACCATGTACGCACGTGTGCGAGCCCCTGTTGCCGCGGGCGGGGTCGTCGTAGTGCTCACAGCAGTCCACGATGACCGCGAGCATGGGCGGGGTCGTCGGAGTGCTCACAGTAGTCCTCGTATGCATTGATGTAGTGGATTGCCATGAACGGCGGCACCTCGACGGTGTCCACCATTGTTCCCGGTGGACCTACACATGACGTGCATGTAGCTCCCGTGCACATGAGGTTGCTGACTAAGGCCTGATAAAGCTCCCGCTCGTCCCCGGTCGTCAGCTTCCAGCAGTTGCTGGGGGAGCAGCGCGGCCGGCCGGCCCTCCAAGCGCTCGAGGCATGCGCGTGGACGCCAGGAAGGGAGAGGGCAGAGGAAGAGGATGGATGGACCGGAGAGTGAGGAAAAGAATGAACGAGGGGCTTTATGCAAAAATTTAGGCTGACGTAGCTGTCTTTGGACTTTTAGTGCGCGCTGGTAATAGATCAGGTATTTAGATATTCGTTTTGAAAGTTTGAGTACTCAGATGGGAGAACGTCAATAGTTTAGGTACCCACGATGCATTTTATTCTAGATTTTAAATACTGAAATATCTATTACAGCTCGAATCCAGTTGCGTCGGCCCAACAGCCCAACGATGACGCACCTGGCTTGGCAGCCCAACAACAGCCCCCTTCTCCTCCTCCCGTCTAAAGTCTAACAGAAACTAAACCTAGCGAGCAGAGCAGATGAACAAGTTTCCGCCGTCGGCCGCACTGCTGCCGACGAACACCGTACAGGGCCGAGCGGCTCGGAGACGGGTCCTAGGGGCGCCAGCGGGCGGCCGTCGAGGTCGTGCGGGCAGGACGGCGGCGGCGGCGGCGGTGGCACAGGCTGGATGATAGTTCAAGTCCAGGCACTCAACATCAGGACGACAGAGGCGACGAACAGCAGCAAAGCCGATACGTGTATGCATATATGCAGCAAGCCTTGGTCACATCTTTGCCTTGTTAAGACCTCAACCCTAACTTAACTATCGATTGCACTGCAACGTCAAGTTCGCAAGTGAGAAATCAAGGCAGTTGACGTGGAAGTATCCAGTATTTTTTTAAAAATAATTCCAATACTTATTTGGTTTAGATCTAATTTTTTTAAAAAAATGGTACACATAATAAGCTTTGATGAAGATTACATTTTGTATCTACATAATTTTTTTATTTGAATGAAAATTACATACCGTCATGTAAGCTATTTTGGAATATTTACTTCTTCGTTGATGTGCATTATTTAGTTAGACCATGCAGATTTAAACTGAAGGCACATTATTTAGGTAGCCCATGCAAGTTAAGACTGATTGCAGATAAAGTACTTGCTCTGTTACACTCCCTATTTTTGTGTTGTGAGTATGCCTTTCTGTTATTTATGTTAGGTCATAGAACTGAGAGTTTGTTGATGCCATCAAGCACAAGTACCATTTACAAAAACAAAAGTAAACAATAACTATTTGGTGGTGAAGCTTCTTAGCTTCACATTGCAAAACATCTATAAAAGCAGGATAGATGACATTGGAATTTCAAGCTTAACATTATTTTTTCCATCCTTGTGGTTTCATATGTTCAGGTCAAGGAGATCATAATTGCGCATCATGTATGCTATCTGGGACAGTGCGTGTTGCCTGCTTTCATGTTTGTGTTACCTTGCGTAGGCCCTTAAATCTTCTATTTTAAATATCAATTAGAGGTAATTTTTGGGAGCTATGATTGTGCATGAATAGAAGTTAAATATCAATTTGTGGTTTCATGAATAGAAGTTACAATATGATGATGAAAAACCTCTGTTTGGTATAATTGCCAACATGGAAAACCATAAGATGATAAAATTGGAGAGCAAGGTCATGAAAGGTACGCCTCTGTCTTCCATTCAATTAGCAGCTGAGTCATTGAAAATATACTTGTAGATGTGTGTGTATGGTATAAAATGAGACCCTTGTGCATGGTGCAGAGCAAGATGTGTCGATACCCTGGAAACGGGTATCCCAGACCCCTTGCTTAACAAACTAAAACCCCGCAAAATCAGCATCTTGATCCCTCCGATAACCTCCCGCGCTAACGTACGAAGGCCCATAGGCTGAGACGTATCGGACTGGCCCGCGAACAAACAACGACGGCCCAAAACCAAAGCCTGCTCGAGAGGCTACCGAACGGACTAGTACTGTATCACCGAGAGGTTACCGAACGGACCAGTACTGTCCACCCGAGAGGATACCGAATGGACTAATACTGTATACGCGAGGGTACGATTCGAGCGACCCTGCGAGGACGGAACTTCATCCTCCGAACGAGCCTGCCCTCGAGGACGGAACTTCGCCCAGGCAAATGGGCAGCCCTCGAGGACAGTGCACCCCTCGGCCACCAACTCCCCCGTGCGGATCCGAGCACATTTAATGCGATCTATCTACCCCCGCCTAACCGCATGGCCACAGTTACGGTAACAGTTACAGGCGTGGCGGTCAAATCTACTTTTACCGCCCATGCCCCGGAATCCCGCAAGTCATATTACGCTGTTGCGCCATACCGAGCGCTGTGCCACGACCCGCACCGCCTCGAGACGTATAAACTAACATGTTTTCCGTGTTTTCCGGGATTCGATCTTATCCAGCGAAGCTCGACCTCCTCGGCACGACCCCCTCGGCTCCGGCCAGGACCCTCAACCGTCGCCCCTCGACTTCACCGAGTGAACCCTCGAGCTGAACTTCAACAACTCCCGATGCGACGGCTGCAGGACCTCCCATACCGACGTACATCACTACAGCGGCACCGACATGATCGGCCTCAACGTCGTACGTCATCAGCGTCATGCGAACTCGAAATACATGTACACCTGTGCCCCTCCTTCGTCTATAAAAGGAGGCGCCAGGGCGTTAGAGAAAAGGACCGGACTCAAATCGAGAGGATCTAGAGCATAGAAGCATTAAGGCCCTAGATCACAGAGCGACACCGTGAGCCTGCGCAAGGTCGAGAGCAAGGCGTCCGAACGCCCCAACTCCACCTTTCACTCCTCACACTAGCTTGTATTTTCCCCTGTACTAGCACTTCGGTGCAAGATAACACGAATCATCCTCCCCCCGCTGGACGTAGGGCCTTCTTTGCCCGAACCAGGATAAATTATTGTGTCCTTCTTGCATCACCCACCGGATTAGGGAGCACGCGAATACAATATTACTCGTTGGTGTTAACCCCTCGAGGGTCAGAACACCGACAAGATGCTAAATTAGAAGTTGTGGAGGAGACCATTGCCAGGAAGAAGCACATTGCTCTGGCCAGGTGAATGGGGAGTCCAACCTACAAACTTGGCTCATTGTAAGTGTCATTTCAAGCTGTCCTTCCCATTGTGTGGTTCCTGAAATAGAGCTGCACTCAACTTCTGCTTTCAGTGATACCTGGTTTTGAATCACTTTTACTTGATTGTTGCAAGATAATTGTGACAAGATTGAAGACAAAAGCGGCCATTTATTTTTATTGTATGTTTGTGCATATTAGAGATCAAAGTAAACTTTTATTTGATACGGCAGCAATTTGTGTCAACTATTAATTATTGCATCTATCTCAAGCTGTTTTTTTTAATAAGAATGTCGTGGAATATGAATTTAAATCCTGATGCGAATGGCCAAGTAGACTTTCAGTAAGAATATAGAAATGATCGGATGAAAATTTATCCTATCAAGATAGGAGATGTTATACTTGAACACAAATATTTAAATATCAATTTCCCCTCACTCTTGTTATTTAAAATAATTATTTTCTATTTGATTTTCTAATAAAATAAAAAAATGGATGTCTTGTAATAGATTTTTATTTATGTATCTTACGATCTCAAAGTCTTTTCTTTACTTATAATAGGACGTGCAAATAATAATAAAAAAACTTACCCATAATATTATAAAAATGTTGGATTAAAAAATGTGCAAATAATAGAAAAAGAGGATAATGAAAATCATGCTAGAAAATGGAAAATAGAAACAAGATATATTTTCTACGCACATGCATGGTAATTAGTAACCAGAAACAAGAATACCAACAGACTTGGTAGAGAGAATAGCTGCCAAACCACTCGGTGGGCATTTTCAAGTCCATACGCAGAACAAGGGAAACGTTTCGGTTCCGTTTCTCCAGCAGAGAAACCTGTTTGGAGGTGTTTCTTCCGATTCTACCATCTCCACATTCTCATACTTCGTGTCCCAAGCACCCACAAAAAAAGCAGAAACTTGGCAGTTTCTCATATTGAACCAAATACATCATCCTCTCCTTAAGCATAATTGGTACCACATGCACCAATGGTTTTTTAAGATCTAACCAGACTCTAGTTCAGAAGAAAGGTGTAGAGTTTATCTTCCCTTCATTCACCACCACTGTGATAAGATCCCCAACCTTCTTTGCCACCTTCTCTGCTAACTTCTTTTTCATCAGGCCCTTTGGCATCCCTTGGATTCGAGCCCAAACAGGAATCCTATCTAGCTTGAACACCTTCACATCTAAGAAGCCATCATATTCTTCCATGACTAGAGCAGCACCTCTGAACAACCATGGTCTTCGTCCCTCCATAACCCTCGTCCAATCCCTTAGAGAGTGAAATTGGACCACGAATAGTTGGGTTCCCGAGCTTTGAACGTCAGATACTTTGTCGTTGCCCATGCGTTCCTCATCGCGCTGAATAGGGCCGCATGACTGAACGGCTTCATCGTGTAAACCCTAAAACGGGCAAACTAGCATGTTTCCTTCACAAGATCCTCGAGTTCTCCCGAGAGATCAAGGTCCCCCTCCTCTTCCCCTTGCAATTTCATGTCCTCCATATGTTTCTCCAAGATTGAAACCCCATCTTCATCTTCCATAGCCTCCCTTTTCCCTTCTCCTTCGCACCATGGCTTGCCATGCAGTATTCGTCCACGAGAGACCTAGACCTCCCATAAAGGGGAGCGCTGCCCAGGATCTTTCGAGTGTAGCGGGGATCATGTCGATCTCGACGTGAGATTTGCACTACTACAGAAATGAACTTCCGTGGCGTTGCCAAAATGCCCTCCGTGACGGATATTTTTTTTACCCACTGCGGTAAATCCCACGATTTACCGCAGCGGACATTTTTTATTTACCGTGACGGATACTTTTGTCCGCTGCTGTAAATCGATTTATCGCAGCGGATCTTAAAATATCCGCCATGAAAAATTGGTATTTTCCGTGGCGGATATTTTAAGATACCCTCTACGGTAAATCGATTTACCGCAGCGGACAACGTAAAAGGCCCGTCATGGAAAAAAGCTGACCCCAAATACCCCAGTGAGCACTTAGTATGCACTTTCACTTTCTCTTTCTCAGACGCAGCCGCCGCACCTCACCCTTCCGGCCGACAGTTCTCCTCTGTCTCTCCCTCGACCCCCACCCCTTCACTCGGCCTCCTCTATCTCTCCCGGCGGCGGTGGTGGCGCAGCTCGCGCGAGCGGAGGCATCGCGGCGTAGCAGCTCGTGCGGGCGGAGGCGGCCTGGCAATGCGAGCAGCGCGGCTTGCGCGAAGGAAGCGGCGCGTGCAGCGCGGTTCGCGCGGAGGAAGCGGCCCAGCGGCGTGGCTCGTGCGGGTGGTGGAGCAGCTCGTGCGGGCGGAGGGCGGTGCGGGGGAGCAGCTCGTACGGGCGAATAGCGGCGCCGTGGGTCCCTCGCGCGGGCAGAGGTCGGCGCGGCGGCTCCCTCGCGAGGGAGATGAACTCAGCGGCGGCGACGACGTGCTGGGCGACTTCGCTCGTGGAGCAGTGGCGACGCCCGGTTCGACGGCGCGCGGCTTGACGGCACGGTCTAGGGTTTCGTCTATTTCAAGGTGAGTTCATCTCCCTCTTACTCTCCATCTCCCTTTCCTCTTCATCTGCCTCACTACTCCCTCTTCCTCTCTGCAGATGGGCTCGTCGGTGGAGCGACCGGATCTGGCGGTGGACCGACTGCACCCGGCGGCGGCGGCGCTGCAGCCTGGATTGGCTCGACGGGCCCGTGGATGGGCTCGTCGGGCCTATCCAGTGTTTTTTTTTTGTTTTTCTGAAAATATTAACCGTGGCGGGCACATCTAATCTGCCCGCGCGGAAAATCATTATTAACCGTGACCGGTGACCGCGCGGAAAATCATTATTAACCGTGACGGGCAAAGGTGCCCTGCTGCGGGAAAGATCGATTTACGGTGACCTCTACTGGTGGCGGACTGGATTGCCCGCTGTGCAAAACCAATGGCGGACTGGTTTGCCCGCTGTGGAAAACCAAATCCGCCCGCTGCGGTAAAAATTTTTAGTAGTGTTGGTTTGACTCTGGAGGCGTCGCCGGAGGAGAATGAAACCCTAATTTAGGGGACTTTTTTTTATTGTGTGTTTGATGGCTTATGGTATCACGCTAATCAGCTAGCAAAGAAAGCTTGCCGGCAGGATGTGGCGCCGCACACAACAGGGTGTAAAACGAGATGCGAAACGCGAAACTATAAACTAAGGTTGCAACTTGAGATGCACATAAGCTGCTCAGTGCTCACCTTGGGTCGTTAAACTGCAGTGAAGCGAGGTATGCAGCCTCGAGAGAAAAACGAAGCTGTAAAGTGGCGATCTTTTTGTTAACAGAAACGAGTGCTTCAAGCGCGCTACCACAAATTCCACGGCACACACTAGATAATGGTACGGTCATGGGGTGTTATAGTGACTTAGATTATAATTGCATATCGTCTAAAAAAATGTATACTAGACACAATTTCATCAAATGCAACTTCCTTTCAGAACGGCCAAACACCAAGACATTATATACGTACGGTGACTCAGATTATGTTGAATATGGTCTAATGCAGCTTAATGATAATAGAAACTATTACAAAGCAGCTATCGTCTCTGCGGAATCACCAAAGCCCTACAACCGTGTAAGCGTTATTACATTCTGCAACCTTTCAAGAACTGAGTGTTCAATGCCATGCATGTCAAACGGCACGAGTGTATAGACTGGAATTGAAATCGTCTTGATTCAATCAGCAATATGTACCAAATTAAGAAATTTGGACATAACACCTTTAGACTATGTTCCCCAAATATGATAAACTTCATCGATACAACCCTCCATATCAACTGGCAGTTTGCTAAAACAAGTTCCTAAGGCACAGATAATGTCTTCGAAATCATCCTCTTTGGCAAAAAATGACCACCAGAAAGCCACGCAAATAGAGGCATGAAGTTATTGATGCCACAACCTTTTGCATCAAACAAAATTCCTCTGCCCCAATGTTTAAAGATGCTGTTTAGAACTTTAGCAACATTAAAACTAGAAAAGGGTCCTTGGACAGTACACCTGTCTCCCACGTGCTACAACAGTATATATACAAGTTCAACATGTACTTTGAACAGCTAACATAAGCAACCAAAAATTGACCCTCTTGTCAGGCTTCTGCTCTTCAGCACTCATTTTTTGCAATGTTTACATCATCAATATTTAAGCTCCAAAATTGCAGCAACCTTTTGAGCATAAAGAAAAAGCAGTGCCCAAGCTTTACGTACTTCATGCTCTAAATCTGTCTTCATTGAACCAGGACTCCGAAGATGAAATTTTCGTTATAAGCTGCACCAGTTTCAAATAAAATTAGTATAGCTACATCGAAATCAGCAGTACAAATCAGATTTTAAAAGGAAGTTAAAACCCCAACCTCTTTAATCACATAATCATTCTCATGCTCGATAAGACAGCACACTTCCCACACAAATTCTCTCAATGTGTCATCCTTTGGTAATTGGAAACCAAGTTCGCCAATCCTTTTGATAAGCCATTGAGGTGTATCAGATTTCCACTTCACATCACAATCAAGGAGATTCTTAAAGGAAGCTAGTGCATTAGCTTTGTCTGAACAATAGTTCTGTACTGCCGTGATATCAAGCTTGACTTTTGTAGGGTTGTTCGCTAGTAGGCTTGCACTCTTGTGATGTGACAAAGTATATATATTTAAAGATAGAACATTCTCAAATTTCTTGCGAACTGTGAGCAGAGAAGAATGCTTCAATATATCCAATCTGAAAAGAGGTTATACAATTCACATTACATTTTTAGAAAAAACACATAAATAAACATTAATGAATTTTTCATATTTTAGTGAAAATGCTTTTATTTTGAGTAACCATTAATAAACTTGCAGCAACCTTTTGAGCAGCTAGAATATGGAGGACTGGGGATTCTAAATTTGAAACATTTGGCTAGGCATTGCGAATTCGTTGGCTGTGGGCTCAGACGACAGACCCAAGCAGACTTTGGGCTGGGCCAAAAATGCCCATGCTTTGTTCAATATGGCAGTGGATTCGATTGTGGGAAATGTTGAATCCACTCTTTTTTGGAAAGATAGATGGTTACACGGCCACACCATCTCAGAGTTAGCACCTAATTTGATCAAGGCCATTCCCATGAGAACGATAAACAAACAGACGTGGCTCAGGCCTTTCCTAATCGGTGCTGGGTGAATGATATTAGAGGGGTGCATTCTGTCCAGCTGCTGGTGGATTACTTTTAATATTTGGGATCTAATGGAGGGTGTGGCCCTAAATCAAGATGTTCCTGATCAAGATGTTCATAGCCTTATACAACTCCGTCGCCTGAGAAGTTTGGGTTTTTCCAATGGTGTGGGAGTTGGGAGTCTTGGTCGCAGCAGGGGGCTCACCCTGTTGTGGTCTGACGAAATATGTGTGAAGCTACAATCATATGACAAGCTTCACATATATATCATGGTAGTGGACCCAAACTCGGGTGCGGTGCGGTGGTGCTTTACTGGCTTCTATGGTGAAGCAGGGAGGGAGCACCGACATCGGAGTTGGGAGCTCATGGAATTTCTAAGTGTCCAAAGTAATGGTCCCTGTTAGAGTATGAGAATATTAGGCCCATGAGGCTAAGCCCATGAGGCCCATGTAATAGCAACTATATAGCTACCCTTCTAGGGTTAGCCACTATAATCTAATCAATTTTATCCTCTATCATGGTATCAGCAGCCTAGGTCCTCCTTCCTCAGCTGCCGCCCCTGCCCGCCCCACCCGGCGGCGCGCCCGCCGCGGACCCCCTGCGGCCCGCCGGATCCTGGTTTGCCCCCCCCCCCCCCCCGCACGGGACACCGAGGCCGGGCCACCCGCAGATGAGGAGCAGGCGGCCGGCTTGCTGATTTGACACCCCCCCGGCGGGCGCTGAGGCCGGGCCGCCCGCCGAGCCCCGGCGGACATGCGATGGCCGGCCGGCCCCCTCCCCCGCCCGGGCCTTTGTACTTCGGCGTCTTCCCTCCCCTGCCTAACTCCTCCTCGTGGGTGCGCGTAGCGCGCGGCCCCCTCTAGCCGCCGCCGCCGCTTCTCCGGTCGTCGGCGCGGGCGGCCCCGGCGTCGACCCTCCGCCCGGCGCGTCCCGACCCGCCGCCTCTGCCCCCCTCCTCGTGGCGGACGCCGGCGGCCTTGGCGCGGCAGGCCAGCGCAGCCAAGGCCCAGCTGGCCAAGGCGCGGGCGGTCAGGGAGGCCTGGGCGCGGCCGGCCACGAAGGCCAGGACGGGGACGCCGCCGTCGATCCTGCAGCGCCTCCACCGGAGGCCGTCCTCCCTGCGGGCGCTGGCTCCCCGAGCACCATCTCCGTCCTTTCCGCCGCCCTCACTGCTGCCCGGGCTGAGTACGCGGCCGCTGCCCTGGCTCAGCAGATCGTCGACGCGGAGCAGCTCATCACCCCTCCTGCTTCCCGCGACGGCGGAGCCACTTCCTCCGGCTCGGCAGGTCATCGTGTGTCCACCGCTGCGGTCCTCTGGCACGACCCGGCCGACCCACTCGTGGCCCAGCTTCACTACCAGGCCGGGGGTGTCCAGAACATCCGGCTCCTGGTTCCGGTTGTCCTCGAGCCGGAGTCGCCCTCGTACGCCCGCTGGCGGGACCTGTTCCTCCTCACCCTCCGCCGCTACGCCCTCGACGACCACGTCCTCCTCGATGCCAGGGGCGCGGCCCCGACCGCCTCGTGGCTGCGCCTCGACAGCATCGTTCTCTCTTGGATTCTGGGGACGATCTCCCTGGACCTCCACGACCTCGTTCGCAACACTCCGCACGCTCGTGGGGCCTGGTTGGCGCTCGAGGGCTAGTTTCTGGGCAACGCCGAGGCCCGGGCTCTGCGTCTCGATGCGAATTTCCAGACTTCCGTCCAAGGCGACCTCTTCGTCAGCGACTTCTGCCGCAAGATGAAGGGCATGGCGGACTCTCTCGGCGACCTGGGCTGGCCCGTGGAGGACCGTATCCTGGTCCTCAACGTCCTCCGCGGGCTCAGTGACCGCTACGCTCACCTCCGGACGTGGATCACTCGCCAGCGACCCTTCCCCACCTTCCTGCAGGTCCGTGACAACCTTGTCATGGAGGAGCTCCAGCAGGGAGTTCAGGCCGTGGCGGTCTCCGCGCCGGGGTCCTCGTCTTCCTCGACTGCGCTCGCCGCTACGTCCCCGTCGCGTCCGTCTACTCCGTTGTCGTCGTCTCTTCTTGGTCCTCCTCCCGGGCCGAGCGGGGGTGGGGGGGCCGTGGCGGTGGTGGCCGCCGTCGCCGCGGAGGAGGCCGTGGCGGTGGTGGCCGCGGGCACACACCGGCACCGACGCCTCCACGGGGTGCACCTTGGCCCACCATCCACAATCCGTGGTCCAGGCGCATCTCCATGTGGCCCTTCCAGGCTCCCGGTGGCGAGCCTCGCCTGCCGGCGGCCATGTTCGCTGGTGCTCCTCCGGGGTTCCACTCCGACCCCGTGGGCAACACCCCCCAGCGCCTACTCTACGTCCACGCGGGCTCCACCTCCCAGCGACTCGCCCGGGCCGGTCGGTTGGGACCCGGCGGCCTTGGCCACCTCCTACAGCACCGTGGCCCTGACACCTCCTGTTGGGCCAGAGTGGGTCGCTGACTCTGGAGCTACTTACCACACCACTCCCAACCCCGGTATACTCTCTTCTGTTCGCCCTCCTTCCTCTCTTCCTTCGTCCGTCATGGTCGCCAATGGTCGTGTCTTCGTGTCACGTCCGTGGGTGTCGCCAGCGCTCATGGCTCGTTTCGTCTTCCTGATGTTCTTGTTGCTCCTTCTATGGTCCACAACTTCCTTTCTATTCGTCGTTTTACCACTGACAATTCCTGTTCTGTTGAGTTTGACTCTCTTGGTCTTACTGTGAAGGATTTGGCTACCCGGCGTCCTCTGCTCCAATGTGACAGCTCGGGACCCCTCTATACCCTTCGGTTTCCGGCGTCTTCTTCCTCTTCTTCGCCGGCTTTTTTGTCAGCTGCTTTCGCCGTAACGTCTTCCTCCACTACTTGGCACCGCCGTCTCGGCCATCCTGGTCGTGATGCTCTGATGCAGCTTAGTCGTAGCTCCGACATTCATTGTACTCGAGCTCACGATGAGCACTTGTGTCATGCGTGCCAGCTGGGCCACCATGTTCATCTTTGTTTTTACCCTTCTTCTTCACATGCGGCTCATGTTTTTGACCTTGTACATTGCGACCTATGGACATCTCCTGTCATGAGTATTTCTGGGTATAAATACTATTTGGTGGTGGTTGATGATTTCTCTCATTATTCGTGGACTTTTCCCTTGCGTGCAAAGTCTGAGGCTTTTCCCACTATTCTCCATTTTTTCGCCTGGGTGTCTACTCAATTCGGCCTTACCATCAAGGCCGTCCAGTGTGACAATGGTCGTGAGTTCGATAACTCGACCTCCCGTGCCTTCTTCCTCTCACGGTGTCCAGTTGCGTATGTCTTGCCCTTATACCTCCTCCCAGAACGGCAAGGCTGAGCGCATGATTCGCACCACGAACGACATCATGCGCACCCTTCTGCTCCAGGCATCCCTTCCTGCTCGCTTCTAGGCAGAGAGTCTTCACACCTCTACCTACCTCCTTAACCGTCTTCCTTTCGTTGCATGCCCAACTCCTACACCGCACCACGCTCTCTTCGGTACCCCTCCTCCGTATGACCACCTTCGTGTCTTCGGGTGTGCATGTTACCCTAACACCACTGCCACCACCCCCATAAGCTGGCTCCCCGGTCGACACTGTGCGTTTTCCTCGGATATTCCCCAGACCACAAGGGTTACCGGTGCTATGACCTCACGTCTCGTCGGGTCCTCATCTCTCGCCATGTAGTGTTTGATGAGTCTGTCTTTCCCTTCTCCACCACTACCACACCACCTTGCACTCCTGACACTGACCTCGCCTCTCTGTTTCGCACTGACCCGGTGGTCCAGCCACCTTTACCGTTTTCCCCTGCAGGTACTGCTCCACCGTGCTCTTCGTCGGGCCCGTGCCCCGGCTCGCCGCACACCAGTGCTGCTCCTGACCCTGTGCCCTGCACGGGTCCGGTAGCGCCACCCTCCGGTGCGGCCCCTGCTCCTCCGCCTGACACAGGGCCGGGGACGCCGGTTCCTGCACCCCCGGTGCGGTTCGCCCAGCCGGCGCTTGTCTACCAGCGCCGTGCGCGGGCGGACCCGGCGCCTCCGTCACCACCGGTGGTACCTTCCCCGCCGGCGACGCCTACACCACCGTCGCTGCCTCCGGCAACCCGTGTCGTGCCGCCGGTGTACCACCCACCGCTCCTTCACCGCCACCCGCGGCACGTTCACCCTATGGTGACATGGCACGCAGCGGGTACCCTATGGTCCCGGGCTCTTGCGGCGATGCCCGGCGACACGCAGGTCTCTCCTATACCCTCCTCCGTTCGTGACACCTTGTCGGACCCTCACTGGCGCCGCACGATGGAAGAGGAGTACGCGGCTCTCCTCGCCAACCAGACATGGGATCTGGTGCCCCGTCCGCCTGGCTCCAATGTTGTCACCGGCAAGTGGATCTGGACGCACAAGCGGCGGGCTGATGGTTCCCTTGAGAGGTACAAGGCTCGTTGGGTTCTCCGGGATTTCACTCAGCGCCCTGGTGTCGACTATGATGAGACTTTCAGCCCAGTGGTGAAGCCGGCCACCGTCCGTACAGTACTCTCACTGGCTCTCGCTCGCTCTTGGCCTGTGCATCAGCTGGACGTTAAGAATGCTTTTTTGCACGGGACTCTCACTGAGACAGTTTACTGTAGCCAGCCAGCGGGCTTCGTTGACCCTTCTCGTCCTGCCATGGTCTGTCGGCTCAACAGATCTCTCTACGGCCTGAAGCAGGCCCCGCGAGAGTGGCACTCTCGGTTTGCTGCTTTCCTGGTGACACTGGGCTTTGTGGAGGCCAAGTCAGATACGTCTCTGTTTATCTATCACCGTGGAGCTGAGACTGCCTACCTGCTGCTATATATCGATGACATTGTCCTCACGGCCTCCAGTTCGTCACTACTCAGCCGCATCATCAGCTCTCTTCAGCAGGAGTTTCCTGTGAAGGATCTTGGGGTGCTCCACCACTTCCTCGGGATCACTGTTGAGCATCGTCCCACTGGTCTTCTTCTTCACCAGCGGCAGTACACTCTCGATATCCTGGAGCGAGCTGGGATGACTAACTGCAAGCCCTGTTCCACTCCAGTCGATATAAAGGGCAAGCTATCAGAGGCCGAGGGCACCCCAGTGGCAGACCCCACGGCATACCGGAGTCTCGCAGGTGCACTTCAGTACCTTACCTTCACCAGGCCGGATATCACCTATGCAGTGTAGCAGATTTGCCTTCACATGCATGATCCCGAGAGCCCCACCTCACTGCCCTCAAGCGCCTCCTCCGCTACCTCCGCGGCACTGTCGACTACGGCTTGCTCCTTCACCGGTCTTCCTCCTCCAAGCTCATCGTCTACACTGACGTTGGCTGGGCCGGGTGTCCGGACACTCAGCGCTTCACCTCCGGCTACGCTGTCTTCTTGGGCGGCAACCTAGTGTCCTGGTCGTCCAAGCGTCAGCCGGTGGTCTCCCGCTCCAGTGCCGAGGCGGAGTACCGCGCTGTTGCTAACGGCGTGGCAGAGGCTTCCTGGCTCCGGCAGCTCCTCGCCGAGCTCCACAGCCCTCTCTCCAGGAGCACGCTGGTCTACTGCGACAACGTCAGTGCTGTGTACCTCTCCACCAACCCTGTTCAGCACCAGAGGACCAAGCATGTGGAGATCGACCTTCACTTTGTCCGTGATCGAGTTGCCATCGGCGATGTTTGGGTCCTCCAAGTCCCGACCACTTCCCAGTTCGCTGACATCTTCACCAAGGGCCTCCCGTCCTCGGCCTTCACCGAGTTCCGTTCCAGCCTCAACGTCACTCGTGGCTAGTTGCGTCTGTGAGGGGGCTCGTGTGTGTGTTTCTTTTCATGTCATGTCCAGTCTGTAACTCCGCTACGTCGGAAGTTCAGACTGCGGGGGGTTGTTAGAGTATGAGAATATTAGGCCCATGAGGCTAAGCCCATGAGGCCCATGTAATAGCAACTATATAGCTACCCTTCTAGGGTTAGCCACTATAATCTAATCAATTTTATCCTCTATCAGTCCCTGGCTCTGTGCCGGGGATTTCAACGAGATACTAGAAGCAAGTGAGCAATTTGGAGGCATGCAGCGACTAGAGAGACAGATGGATGGCTTTCGGGATATGCTGTAGCAGCGTGTGGTTTTCATGATCTAGGTTTTTCTGGGCTGTCAGCTGCCATACACTTGGGACAATTGTCAGCAAGGAGCCCACAATATCAAGGTTAGATTGGACAGAGCTTTTGTTAATGCGTCGTTCGCGGAGCTGTTCAAGGAGATCAATGTTTGCCATGTACAAACTACAGAATGTGATCACGGTTGTCTAGTGATCAAATGCAACCAGTCTAAGCGCGGTAAAGGTAGACGAAGGAGCAGTTTCAAATATGAAAATATGTGGAGAAGAGATCCTTCCTACCTGCAGTTAGTTAAGGACACCTGGGGGGTTGCAGGCCCGGCTCAGGACATGCAGCAGCTGCAAAAATCGTTAGGGTGGATGCGATCATCTTTCCAAGAGTGGGAACATTCTGTTTTTAGCTTGGTAAAGCAGGAAGCCAGGAACTGAGCTCGATGCATAAAGAGCAGGAAAATGTTTCGAATTTCTGAACTCCTAGCGAGGGAGGAAACTATGGAGAAGCAACGATCACGTACCTCCTGGCTGAACGAGGGCGATCGAAATACCAAATTTTTTCAGAAGCACGCCACAGAACGCGCAAAAATCAATCATAACTCGTTGTTGCGGATAGACTGAGCAGCCTGTGCTTGAAAGAATGGCCTCGGCATTCTATGCAGACCTGTTCACAGCACAACAGGCTCTGGAACAGGATGAGATTTTGGCGCATGTACCAGTGCGAGTGACTTATGTGATGAGAGAGTCAGTAGAGAGTCCGTTCGCAGCCCTAGAGGTGGAGAGGGCTCTATCTATGATGGGAGCAAACATGGCCCCGGGGCCAGATGGATTCACTGCAGGCTTCCACCAAACCCACTGGGAAACAATCGTGGTGAGTGTGACTAATGCTGTGCTACATTTCCTTAATGGTGGAGTGCTACCAGATGCTGTTATCAAACAATGATTGCATTGATCCCAAAGGTAAAACACCCGCAGGACCTAAAGAATTTTAGGCCGATCTCGTTATGCGATGTGACATATAAACTGTGCTCTAAAGTGCTTGCCAACAGACTACGGGTGTTGTTAGATCATTTATGCTGAACAGAGCGCATTTGTACCTGGGTGCCTTATCACGGATAACGTGCTTGTTGCTTATGAGTGTATTCACTATCGCAAAAGGAAGGGAAAGGCTGGAGCTTGTGCAATCAAATTGGATATGGCGAAGGCTGGTTTTCCAGAGAACTTTGTACACACTATCAAGAGATGTGTCACCTCAGTGTCATTTTCAGTAATCTTTTTTAGTAAAAATTGTGGTGATGATAGCAAGCAAGAGGTGAGGGATGTTTTGCAAGTTAACACTGAAGCTTTAGCGGAGAGGTATCTCGGCTTACCCACTGCACTGGGGCGTTCTACGAAGGAGGCCTTTGAATTCCTGCCAACTCGGATCAGGAATCTGGTGGGACCCTGGAGCGGACGTGAAGCAAGCTGTGCGGGCTGGGAGGTACTGCTCAAATCAGTTTCTCAAGCAGTGCCAACCTATCCGATGAATATCTTTTTGATCCCGAAGGATTCTTGTCAAAAAATAAAATCAGTCATCTCAAACTACTGGTGGGGAATCGTGGCAGATAGCAGGCGCATTCACTGGCAAAGGTGGGAACTCCTCACCTGACCGAAGGTGGAGGGGCAGGATGGGTTTCCGTGATTTGAGACTTTTTAACCTGGCCATGCTAGGTAAACAAGGATGGAGATTGATCAAACATCCTGACTCCCTGTGTGCTCGAGTTTTGAAGGGCAGATACTATCATGATTCAGACTTCCTGCACGCCACCAGAAAGAAACATTCAAGTGGAACATGGCGGGCTATCATGGCCAGTAAAGAAGCATTGTCCAAGGGTTTAATTCGCCAAATTGATGATGGCAGCCTGACACAGATATGGCGGGATTGGTGGCTCCCTAACCACTTTAGTGGGAAGCCGATAACTACCCCTATTCAGGCACAAGTTAGCTTGGTGTCTGACCTGCTGACACTGAGTGGAACCTGGAACAAAAAGCTGATCAGGCAATTGTTTTTTGATGTGGATGTCCAGGCCATCTTGAGCTTACCAGTTAGAGGTGATGGTGATGACGTTTTGGCATGGGCTTTACTCTGTGCGATCAGCGTACCGTCATTTGTATGATGATCGAAGCCAACAGCAAGGCACAGAACAAGCCTCAATATCAAGTGATACGATGTGGGCTCAAATCTGGAAACTGTGTGTGCTGCCCAAGGTTCGCGTCTTCTGGTGGCGGGTTGTCGATGACTACCTCCCAGCCAAGGAAACACATTGAACCTGTTGCAAACTGCGACATGTGGAGAGGAGAAGGAATCCATCAAACAGGTTCTACGGGAATGCACAATGGCGAGGTCCTTCTAGGCTCACACAAAGGCTATCGTTGGTATATAAATTCCGCCTTTGCATCCTCTCGCTTGGACTTGGGATTTAATTGATCCAGCTTTATTTCCACAAAAGGCGACAGCTTGATCTTGTGCGGAATGTGGTCACTATGGATGGCGAGAAATAGTAGACGCCGTGGAAAGGAAACACTGCCAATGAGTATATCAGTTCAATGGGGCAGTACACACAGCCTTTGATCTCTGGCAAATGGCTCACCCGTTGAAGGAAAGGAACTTGTCTGGCACACTGCAATCTTGGGAGAAACCTTCTCCCGACTGGATTAAATGTAACGTCGACGCAGCCTTCTACGCAGGTGTGGAGGCACAACCAAATGGTATGAATTGTGCTTAAATCCTCTTGCAGCCGAAGCTTTGGCATGCTATGATGGGATGCAGTTGGCAAAGGAATGAGGAGTCAACAGATTGCTTCTAGAAACAGACTGTCAAGTGTTGGTTGGCTTGTGCCTGAACCGAGCAAAATCAAGAATCTGAGAATTTCCCTCTTCTCAGACAGATGGAGGAGCTAAGCCAGAGTTTTCATGCTTTTGATTTTTGTTTCATAAGCATAAGTTGTAATAAGTTGTGCTCAGTTGGTAGACCGTGACAATCAGGTGGTGGAGTGGCTCATAGCCCCACCTGGTCTCACGAATATCATAAACAGTGATTGTAATCTTGATCATGATTAATGAAACTCTGGTTTCCCCTCAAAAAAAAAAAAGATCAAGTGAAGTGGAAATTATATCAATCCGGAGTTTATAGCAGAAAATCGACTTATGCCGCCTCCATAAAGTTTGGTCCTTGGAAAAGGATTTGGAAAAGCTAGGCTCCTCTTCATTTTTTTCTCGAAAACGCAGAAGAACTGTGCTTCATTATATTAAGAAGATAAAAACGGGGAAAGAACCCAACTATAACACACACCACACCACCCTAGATAAAAAAAATTACATACGCGCATGTGACATCAAGGTAGGTTCCTCTTCGTTGCAAATTCTTCATTTGGTTAGTAATCAACAATAGATGTTGGACTGCTGACCGGCTTGCCAAGAGTGGGCCGGAGGTCTGTCCATTTTTTGATAAAGAAGAGGAAACCATTCAGCACCTTTTGATTGGATGTGCTTTTTCCAGGCAGGTTTGGCATTTGATGATTCAGTCTTTAAATCTGTCCTCCCTGGTGCCCTCAGTCCTCAGAAGTTCGTTTTTCTAGGTGGTGGAGAAAAGCTATAAGGTCTGTGGCAAAGGAGATGAAAGAAAGGGAACTCCTTGATCATTCTAGTGGCATGGGAAGTTTGGAAGCATAGAAACTCTATTTTTGATAATGCTAGACCTGGCACTTCTGATCTGCTTCAGAATGTGTTCGATGAATGTAGTGTATGGGGCATGGCTGGAGCTTCTAAGCTCTAGCAACTTCTTGTCAGGTTGCTAGGTCTTGTGTGTTGTGGCGCGGTTCAGTGGTGTGAGTGTGGGTTTAGTTGTCAGGTTGGTCCTTGTACGGACTCATTGTACTCTTATTCTTTCTTAATGAAATGACATGCAGCTCTTCTGCGTTGTTCAAGAAAAATAAAATGCTTAAGGAAAAAATAATTACCCTCTAAGATTGCCATTCTTTATGTTCATGAAAAGATCATCAATCTCTTGAGAAAGTAAGTTATGACTCGCCGCTGTCTTTTTGATGTTATAGCCCAATCTGTGCCAATCCTTGTATTTGCCATGTTCGTTGCCTATGTGACAAAGATGATAAGCTGCATAATCAAGTTGTAGTGAAATTAAGAAATTATCTATTATCGAGACATACCTTTCTGTAGCACACAAAAGTCCCATAATTTTGCAACCATAGAAGTATTTTCTTTCACAACAGCAACACTTCTTCCATTTAATGTGGGACAATAAAATCCGAAAGAATGTAGTTTCAGCAAGCCAATAACAACACACCTAAGAGATAAATAAAAACATTTAAATGGCTTTAAAACTGATGAAATTTTACCTACAGATTAATAAAATAAAAGCAGCTTATAACATACCTTATCAACTCAATAAACAGCTCAGTAAATCTCTCAAATTGTATTGAACGTTTGTCTTTGTCCATATAATCTGCAAGGGTCTCTTCGTGGAAACGCTAAGAAGATATAATTTCCATGTACTCCGGTTCCAATCTCACATCCTAGACTTGTCATGATATATGGATGACTAACTAGATTGAGTCTGCAATATAAAGCTTCAATAACTTCCTTTTCATGCATATAGAAAGCCAGAATTGTTGCCTCCTCATTAGAGGATCCATTATCACCACATCTCACCACACCATAATAGTGAAACAGTGAAGCCTTAGAACACTTTGTGTTTGTTATGATTATTTCTTTGGAACCAGTAACCTGAGAAAAACAATCAAAATATAACTCAAAATATGAAGCAGAATAAGCAGCTAAATTACTTAGCAACCCTGAATTCTTAGAAGACCTGATTATTTATTATAACTATTTATTCAGTTATACTAATCAGAAAAATATACTAAAAGTAAATTTAAAATATGAAGCTAAACAAGCATTAAATTATTTAACATCTATATTAAATCAATACCATACTTAACATTAGCATAATTCCTAACTTGTAGAAAATTGCAAGCTCGCTTGTACATGATATATTATAACCAGCGTGACATATAAACGCCAGAAGGCCCATGTGGCTAGATGCATGGTGGCCCAGTAGGAAGCTAGGGGCCAAAGGAGATATTGTATTAGTTTATCTTCCATTCAGTATCCTAGGAAAATAGGAGATTGGATCTTAGATTGATTCATTAATGTTGGAACCAAATCACTGTTTGGGGCTAGAATTTCTTATTTCATTAGCCAAACCAACCATGACAGGATTGGAGGTACATATAGGGTAGCTTCCTTGGTCCTTGAGAAAGGATTACAACATATTCCAACTATTAAAGTAGATGCTAGATAGAGGCTAAAGTAAAGCAGGATAAGATAAGGATGGTGACACTGCTCCTCAACTACTCCTAAGATAAGCACTAGACCTATTGAGGTATATCAATCTCCCCCTAAGTCTTGTGTGGTGCCTTCTGGAGAATTTGAACCGTCCCAATCCTAGTGCGAAGCTCATGGAACTTGACCTGCCTGAGGGACTTGGTGAGGAAATCTGCGAGCTGGTCCTGGGTGTTGATGTAGCTGGCCTTGATGCTCCCCTCATCCAAGCAGCTCGTGATAAAGTGATACTTGATGCGGATATGCTTGCTGCGTTCATCGAAGACAAGGTTGTTTGCCAAGGCCAAGGCAGACTTGTCCACCCAGAGCTCCACTACTTGAGCGTCTACCCAGCAGATCATCCAGTAGCTAAGACAGCCACAGAGCCTTTGTCGAAGCGGTAGTAGCAGCGATGTACTCCACCTCGCAGCTAGATAGGGCCACCACCTACTGCTTGACCGACTGACAGCTAATGAGGCACTTGCCAAGGAAAACAACGTCCTAGTGGTGCTCTTGCTATTGCCGATGTTGCCGATGAGGTCGTTGTTGCTGTACCCGATGAAGTCCTTCGTGCCGCGACATCTCGGGTAGTGCAAGCCATAGTCAAAGGTACCCACGACGTAGCGTAGGATCCTCTTGACAGCGTGTTGATGCTCCACTGTCGGTCGCTGCATGAATCGACTGACGTAGCCCACAGCGAACGCCAGGTCCGGGCGCGTGTGGATGCGGTAGCAAAGGCTGTGCCAGTACTCGGTGGCGTCAACCTCCTTCGTTGTGCTGTCACGGCTCAGTTTCAACCTCTCATCCATGGGAGTGTGGGCTAGGTTGCAGCCGTTGAGGATGCCCAACTCAACAATGAGTTTGGTGTAGGCGTCTGGCGAGGAGAGATGTCGAAGATGTCCAGGTGAACCTCAATCCCCAGGTAGGAGAGCAGCCCCAAGTCGCTTATCTGAAAGGTGGCTTTCATCTCCGGCTTGAACACTTCCACCTCTTCTTCCTTAGTGCCGGTGATCACCAAGTCATCGACGTAGCGCCCACTAACAAGGTGTTGCATCCATTGCCCCGCTGGTAGACAACAGCCTCATGAGGGCTTTGCTGAAATCCATCTTCTTGACGGTGCGGTCCAGTTGTCGTTCCAAGCTCGTGGTGCTCATTGCAAGCCATAGAGGGCCTTGAGGCAGAGAACCTTTTTCTCCTTGCCGGGGATGACGAATCCCAACAGCTAGCGGACATAGACATCCCACTTCAAGTCACCATTAAGGAAGGCGGACTTGACGTCCATGTGGTGCACATGCGAGCCCTTCTGCGCAGCTGGTGCGAGGAGACAAATGGACTCCATCCACGCAACGGGTGTGAAAGCGTCGTCAAAGTTGACTCCCTCCTAGTGAACGAACCTGCATGAGCACCGCACCAAACTCATGTTTCTTGAGTTTGTACACCCACTTAAGGGTGATGGTGTAGTGGCCGCCAAGAAGATCCATGAGCTCTGACGTTCGGTTCCGCTCAACGGCGTCCATCTCTTGCTCCATCGCGACGCGCCATGCCACATCTCCCTCCACTTCAGCGAAGGATAGAGGCTCAACATCCTCGTGTGCCAAGAGTAGCTCTGCCTCAAAGTAGGGCATCGCAAACCCACGGATAGGCATCAACACAGTCCTCGTCGTCCGACAACGAACTCCACCGTTCGCTGATGGGCCAAAGCTGCTGGTGCCGATCCTAGAAGTGTCAACGCCAGTGCAAGAGAATGGAGAGCCAGTGTAGGAGAGCAGGGTGTAGTTGGTGGAGGTTGCTGAGAACTTGCTAGTGGTGTAGGCAGTGGTGGACTCGCATGAGCTAATGGCGAGCTCGGTGCTAAGGAGGACGAGCTCGGGGAAGATGAGCTGCTAGCTCCCCCGATCACTCGAAATGGACATAGAGAGTCGAAGCTGAATCATCGTCCACCGCCTTGTCCTTGGTCTAGCCTCGCCCTTCATCGAACACGACGTCACGGGAGATATGGACACGTTGTGTCGCAAGGCTAGGATGTGGTAGGCCTTGATGCCCTCCGCATATCTGATGAAGACCCCTGGTGAGCTCCGGTCGTCGAGCTTGGCAATGTGGGCGAGCTCCTTTGCAGATGGCAGACAGCAGAAGATGCAGAGGTGGCTCACCACGGGCGCACCCGTGTCGGGCCTTGTATGGCATCATGCAGTCAAGCACCTTGGTGGGCAAACGGTTGAGAAGATGGATGGCGGTCATCACCGCCTTCCCCAGTAGATCGTTGACATCCTTCTCTGCTTGAGGAGGGTGCGGGCGGAGGCCACCACCATTTGGTTGTGGCACTCAACGAGGTCATTCTGTTGTGGAGTGTACGGCGCGAAGAAGTGGCGTTAGGGAGGCGCTAGGATTTCAACTCGCAGGAGCGTCCTCTGGGCTCGCGGCTCTTAGATCAACAGAGGAGAATGGACTAGAATCAGTGTTGAAACTTGGAGGGCCGTCGAGGGGTGGTTGGGTGAGCAGATTGGTAATAGGCTGCAACATGGTTTCATGGGCTATTTTTGGATGAATAAGAGAACTACAACATATTTGTTGTAGCAAAAATGTTGGGTATGCCCAAGTGAACCACTACGTACACGAGCTCTAGCTTTTCCTTGCCACGAAAGCTCGCTGGCGGGGATGTCGTTCCTTGGTGAGGATGCAAGTGTCATAGAACTGCTCCACGTGCTCGACGCTCAACATGCCCCGCGCCTTCTCCTTGTTGCCGAGCTGCTTCAGGGCCTCGAAGTTGAGGTGCCCAAAGCGCTCGTGCTACCGCTAGGTGTCGCCGTTGTGACGCGCTACAAGACAGAGGGGTCGTGCCACCTGCACGTGGAGGACGTACCCCCTCCTTATCAGCGACAACGATCTCAGATGGGCAGCACCTCGTCCTCGATCTCCACATGCGAGCCGTTCTCATCTAGTTATCCCAAGTTGGAGTTCCTCGGCGCGATGATGTAGTAGACGCCAGTGAGCAGCCAATGCTCGCAGGTCTTGGTGGTAAAGACGACTGACCCATGATCTCCACAGCAGAGGCATCCCTGAACTTGATGGAGCCTCGCACACCGGAGTCGAGCTCGCAGAAGAACTCCCGCCACCCGATCATGTGGTGGGTGCCGTCAGTGTCAAGGTACCAACTATCGATCTTGTTGTCGGTGGAGCCGACACCAAGAAAGATGTGAGCCCACAGCTCGTCGAGTTGGGGAGCACAGCGGCAGCCAAGGCGGAATGCAACTCGACGCTCTGGTGGAAAAGGAACAAAGCCACCCTGTCACCTTCCTGCGCTTGCGAGACGTGTGCTTAACCACGACGCCTCGTGCGCAGCCGGCGCTTGCGGGTGCTCAATGATCCAAAAGCCTCCCCATATGCCGCTCCCGCTGGAGGGCAAACCACTCCTCCTTGGTGAAGAGAAGCTTGCCAACGAAAGTAGTTGGCTCTGAGGGTGTGCGGTGATCGCCTAGAGGCACTTCTGTCACATCCTCGATCATTAGCTCCTCGAAGTCCATCAGCATCTCAATAGCGATGGCGACCTGCACGTACTTCTTGGGGACGACACGGAGGAACTTCTCGATAGCTCTCTCCACATCGATGAAATTAGGTTGTACCGTGCCAGCTGCTACATCATGGTGGTGAGGTGGAGAGCGAAGTCTTCGACGTCCTCACCCGGCTTGGTAATTCCACTCCTTGCACAGCTTCCGCTGCGTGGTTCTACGAGCATGGTCGCTGCCGATGCAATGCGCGGCGATGGACTCCTAGGCGTCCTTGGCGGTGCACTTGTCCAACAGGGTGGACTACATCTCCAGCTAAACAGAAAAAAGAATGGCCGCCAGCACCCGCCAATTTGCTGAAGTCGATGTCACCGTACCAGATCGTGTACCACATGCATCGCGCTTGCTTCGTGACCTTCATCACCATGGACCACTCGGCATAGTTCGTCTTCGTGAGCATGGCCCATCCGCCGTCGCGTCCACATCGACGTCCGTGCCTGCCTAGGCCCCATGCCCGTTCATCCGCCTCCTGACCTCCTCTGCTCGCAGAGCAACAATGACAGACGCGACAGACGCGGCCTACCTGTCCATCTTAATAGCCCGCACGTCTTCCGCCTCCGAGTCGGGCTGCCCACGTAGTTGCACGCTCCTGCTCCTCTGCATCCTCGTGTTCATCCGCTCCGCCAGCAACCTGTGCTCGCGCGTCTCCACGCTGCCATGCACCACCCACTTGTTGCCCCTGCTGGAAGCATTGGAGCCGTGGGAAGAGAGGAAAAGGGGGCGATTGGACCGATTGGACATGGCTAAGGGATTGGGATGGGTAAGGTAAGAAACCAAATGAAATCAGGCTCTAGACACCATTTGTTGGAACCAAATCACAGGTTTGGGTCTAGAATTTTTTATTTCATTAGCCTTACCAAGTACCAACCAAGGTAGGACTGGGGGTACATATAGGGTAGCATCCTTGGCTCTTAAGAAAGGATTACAGCATATTCCAACTACAAGTAGATGCTAGATAGATGCTAAAGTAAATAAGGATGGTGACACAGCACCTAAGATAAGCGCTAGACTTATAGAGGTCTATCACTTACGAAGCAACAACTATCATAAACTATTGATTGAAGAAATTAAGTAGAGCAACAGATTTGTTGCATTGCTTCCCTCTCGCGCTCCCTCACGCCCAACGTCACCTCCTCGACGTCGGGTTTTCAAGATCCAGACATCGACCTTCCACTCCTTGCTACACCACATAAATAACAGCAACAAGTTTATTAATCTAGTATCACTTGACAGTTGCGAGGAGTCCCCACTGCTGGCTAAGACCAACGCGATCGACATTCTCCTACACAACCGTGACGACTTCCTCGCCGAGGTCAAGGATCACTTGCTCCGAACTCAATAGTATGCCTAGCACCACAACGATGACCATCATCACGACTTGGAGTTTGTGGCGGGTGACTATGTGTAGTTATGCCTCCTCCATTGCGCGATGCTCTAGCTAGTTGGAGTCTCGTCCCAAGGGTAAATTGGGGCCACACTACACAGGGCCACTCTAGGTGACGGGACACATCCATGTAGAGGGCGCCAAGCACCATGACGTCTTCCACGTGGACCTCCACAAGTTCTTCCACGACGACCACCGACGACTCTGCCCCTGGTGTCACCAATGCACAATGGCCAACTAACATAATCGCATGTTGGCGTTTGGCACGCCTTGTCCACTGGCGCGACATTGCGAACGACAACACGCCTTGGGAAAGCCTAGCGCTTAGCCGAGATCTATCGGATGTTCAACTCGACGAATTGTTTGCGGAGGCAGGGAGATGTTATGATCGGCTATAAAACACGGACACGGCAGGAAAGGCACGTATCGCGTATCCGATACGTTTCGGATACGAATACGCGTCCCATACGCCGCGGATACGTATCGACGGAGTATCCGATTTTTATTAATTTTGCAAAATTCCGATACGCGGGGCCTGATACGTATCATTGTTGGGATACGCGTATCAGCGTTAAAGGATATGGCCCGGCCCAATTACAGCAGCATATCCGGTCGCCCTAGCCTATCCAGCGGGTCACACTCCCGCATCACGCCGCATCCCTTCGCCCGCAACGCGATTCCTGCCCTGCGCGGTGACGTCGCGAACTCCGCTCGCCGCCCGCCGGCCACCGGCGATGAGCATCCGTCCCTGCTCGCCGGAGACGAGCTCCGCCCCTGCTCGCCACTTCGCCCAGCCGCCAGTGCCCAGTGGAGTTTCTCCCCCGCGCGGTGACGCAGCGAGCGCCGCTCGCCGCCCGCCGGCCACCAACGACGAGCATCCGCCCTTGCTCGCCACTTCGCCCAGCCGCTAGTGGAGTTTCCATGCTCGCCAATTGAGTTTCTGCCACGGCCAGGCTGCCACGGTGAGTCCCTTCCCCATTCTCGATCTGCTCTGCTTCAGTTCGTAGTAGTAGCTGTTTGATTTGTTCGATCCCTACCTCATCTTCCTCTCCCCGTTCTCGATCTATGCAGTAGATGGTGTCTCCCAATTTGAGCGCTGCTAGTGGAAGTGCAAGACCTACTGCATGATTTGCATTTTATTATTTGCATTTTATAGTATTGGCCAGGCATGACTGGTATTACATTGCAAATTTTAAGCTGCCGCCATTTTCTTCACTGCAGCAGGAGAGTAAAGTTGACAAAAGGTGTATGGATGATTCAGGTTTGCCCATGCATCTCATTCCCTTCTAAGATAAGTCTTGACTATTTTCCCTGATTCCTTTGTTTCTAACGTCTCAGTTTTATGTTTACATCTGCATTATTATTATTTCTATTTTCTATTTTTTTTTAAATATTAAATGTATCCGTGTATCGGGTTTTTGGGAAGTTGGCGTATCCGATACGCGTATCCGTATCCGATACTGAAACGCGTATCCGTATCCGTGCAATTTAGATGACCGGGCATCACGTACTAATACGAAAACCCACGTGGTTAGATGCCCTTCAGGCCAAAAAGAAGACACAGGCCCAAGGAGAAATTGTATTAGTTTATTTACCATTTATTTTCTCACAAAATAGGAGACTGGAGCCTAGCTTGGTTTGTTAGGAGGGGATAAATATCCTGAACTATTGATTGAAGAAAGTAAGCAGAGCAACAGATTTGTTGCGGTGCTGCTCTCGTGCTCCTCTCTCTCCCTAAAGCCTGACGGCGCCTCCATGACTTTGGGATTTCAAGGCCTGGCCATTGACCAGCCACTCCTACTTCCTACCAAAACTAAATAGTAGCAGCAATTCTATCAGATAGGATAGCAAATAAAGAAAAGATCAAAGCACTTTACTTTGAGTAGAGATAAGTACCTTCAGAACGATGCGTAGTGGTACAGAGAGCTTCAATTCCTGGATATTGCATGCCATAACAGTAGCAACTCAATTCAATCAACCTTCAAATAAAAAACATGTTTGCTTAAAATGCATCAATACAACATTGATGGAAAATAAGGCAAAACCAGACCACATAAATTGTTCCCTAGTTGTTAGAGCTCGAGTTGTGACTCAGGTTGTAGGAGAAGGATGTGGATGGCTGGGGCTTGAATGCCCAGTGGCAAGCTGGCGGAGCCATGCCTTGCCTGGCGCAGAGCAATTGGGACTAGGGAGGTCGAGCGGGGGTAACAGAGGGCGCAAACTGACTGACTAAGGGCCGGTGCACCTGGTGGTGGCCATGCGCTGGGCACGTTCAGGCTCACAGCCATGCACCTCAGCCATGGGTCCTCTTCCTGCTCTTATCAGGTTTGCATGTACAAACATGGGAGCATCAAATTGTTGTATAATAGTTTGTTTATAGGCAATGGTGGAGCTAGTGAATTTTGATGCCTATGGTCACTGTCTAAGTGCCTAAACAACTCAAGCTCGACCCATGCACTGATAATTCACAAAAGGCAAAGGGAAAAAATGAATAATTTAGTAGATTTGTGAACCATGCGTAATTGGACAACTAACTTGATAAAACTACAATGTGGTACAAAATAAGGACCTCACTAAAGACAGTTTACGTGATTCTGAACATATCACATATGCAAGGTGGTTTCAGTTAAGCACATGATCTTTCGACCTGCCTGGTACTTGCTACGAAGGCAACTAAAACAACTTTGCGATTATTTAAAAAAACAGCCTGCTACTTGCAACGAGGCCATAAACAATTGAGAAGAAGTTGGAAATGAAACATTAGCATTGCAGTTGGGATTTGGGAACAATGAACAAGCACCTCCTAATTGCAGTCCCGGCGGACCTTGCCCCCTCCGCCTGTGCTACTCCGCCCACGCGGCCACGCCGATGTCGGCTCGCCGCCTGGGCAAGCGACTTACCACCGGCCGCCGCGGACCGCTCTTCGCGGCTGGCGGCGGCCGGCTGCGGCCTGCGCTCCGAGTTGCGGCAGGGGCTGTAGGGTTTGAAGCACAAGGAGGAACCTGAGAGAGGAGAGGGAGAGGAGAGACGGCGGCGGCGGCGTGAAAGAGGTAGAGCCCCCCGCGCGGCGACCCGGCGATGAAAATTGCCTGCCTGCTGGACCCTGGACTGCTGGGCCCTAGGCTTTTGAGTTTTGACCCATGCGTTGCTTTACTAATAACTATAGAAAAAAACGATAACTAAAATAAAAGGTTGACCGCTAAAATTCATAAATATTTTTTTAAAATCAAATAATATTAAATTGATACAAAATATTTCAATATTTTTGGTTTGTAATTTCTACATCTGAGTCTGTTCAAACAATTTAAAAATTTTGATTTTTGTAATATATGAACTTGAAATAGAATTTTGGGTGGTAAAAACTTTCAAACAAAAAAATTATCAGTTACAAATTTTATATCTCATCGAGATATAAAACTTTGGTATTGGACATTTGTCCATCTATATGTTTGACATCAATTCAAAATATTTGAACTTCAAAATATGAGAGTTTCAAACATAGTTATGGGATCATAGATGATATTAAATGAAGAGGTCACAAACTATAAAGTAATATATCTCATCGAGATTTATAATTGTTTTTTGTCACTTTCCTAGCTAAGTTTATTTGAACAATTCAAATAAAATGAATTTAAAAATATGATAACTTTAAACAAATTTTTGGGAGAATAAGTGGTTCAATGTATACAAATTTGTAGTTATCATCAAGTTACTGTTCATTATTCAAAAAATAGATTCCAATATATTACATTTCTAAAAAATCATAAATAATTTATTCAAATATATAGATTATTTTTTTAGAAAATTGTGGTACCAGTTTTATATTTTATTTCAAAAATATTATGAATTTTAGAGATTTACTTATTATTTATTATTATTAAATCAATAATAGATGGACATACACTCAAAACCAGCTTTCAAACTAATCAAGGACTAAAGTTTCCGGTTTAGATAGTTGGTAGGCTGATCATGTCTGGTTTTTGAGTTCGAGGTCTAAATCCATATATTTGAGCAAAAGTTTGTGGAAAATGGATTTTTTTTCTTATCCTATTTTTTGGTAATCCACTACACTGGAAATATTTTTTTGAAAGCAAACGGGGGAGAGCTTCCCCACCTAAATCTCATTCATAGCTAATAGCTCATTGCAAAAACGCAAGGGTTAATTGTGTTACATGACAAGAGGTACTCACGCCATACATCAAGTTTGACTAGTTGATCCTTTTGAAGACGTTTACGCCAAGTTACAAGATCGTCATAGACTTTGGTGATGATCAGGCAGGGTGTTGGGCTCTCCTGCCTGAAGATCTCGCCATTTCTGGCATCCCAGAGCCACCACAGAATTGTTTGAAGGATAAAAGGCCATAGCGTCGCGTCGACAGACGGTGGTACTTCGGCATTCCAGACGTCGACGTCGTCTAATGTTGAAACACTCTCTAGTCCAAGCCGGGACCATACAGCAGCACTCTTGTGACAGCAGAAGAAGACGTGTGTCTTTCTTCACCTTCCGTGGAGCTGCGTTCGCATTTCTCATGATCAAAGACGTGCTTGGCGTAGAGGTTTGTCCGTGTGCTTAGGCGGTCTTTGAAATAAAGCCAAGCAAAGAGCCAAGCAAAGATCTTCACCTTGTTTGGCACACGCGAACTCCAGATGCTTTGCCCGTGCAGGTCAATGTTCCCGCTGTTGTTTTTAAGAGCACAGTAGACGTCTCTGCCAGTGTTTTTTTACCAGTAAGTCTTTGGTCCTGGAGGTCATCCAGCTGTATTACCTGCAAACGTGGAAGTAGGGCAGCTAGTGCGGCACTAGCGGCGTTAGTGAGCCTAGGGCGTAGGCACAAATCAAAATTCATTTGAAAAACACGCTGGATCGAGATATTAGGCCTCAAAGTGTGGTCAAAGAATGATACGTGGACAACTCGTCATTAACAGTTTTCCAAATAAAAATGTTGCCACCAGCCCATAGAGTGTCATGGGTGGACAAAACCCAACTCTTCTAGGGAGCCTCAGCACTCGAGAATAACTTGTCAATAATTTCATGAGCAAGCAACGGTTCTGCAGCTCAAGGTCTTTCACACCCAGTCCACCATGATCCTTGCACAGCTGAAGAGTATGCCAAGCAACAAGACATTTTGATCCATGGCACTTATCTTTCCCGGTCCAAAAAAAAGCTCTTCTTCGATGATCAATGGCCTGTCAATAATTTCATGAGCAAGCAACGGTTCTACAGCTCAAGGTCTTTCACACCCAGCCCACCATGATCCTTGCACAGCTAAAGAGTATGCCAAGCAACAAGACATTTTGATCCATGGCACTTATCTTCCCTGGTCAAAAAAAAAAGCTCTTCTTCGATGATCAATGGCCTGAATCACAGTTTTCGGGACAGCCATAGCGGACATGTAGCAGTACACTAGGAAATATCATGTTTATTTCCCATTAAGTCAGAAAATATTATTTTATAATCCACGGCACTGAATAGCTAAGTTCTCGTTCCAGAGAGCAACGCCGACTCTTTATGAAAAAATTATATTACCATAAAGAAAGCAACAAAACCGTGGTACTATGATTTATTTGTGTCATAGAATAAAGAAACTCAAGCCAGTCACCACTTGCAAAGATCTAGTCACCACTTGCAAAGATCTAGGCATCGTGGAGTAATCTATGTCAATATATCTCTTATAAAGTTAATCCTCATTATAAGCCTATCTCAACATGTGAGTCATCCATATCGTCCACCAATAGTTATCCACATCATCTCCCACTAGCCATGTCATCTCATTAAGTTCTAACCTCTTAATTGAAAGCTCGATATCACATCCACTTAATTATGATATTTTTAGTACTATTATTCCTCATTTTATTTATTTTATTTTTCCCTTATTTGTTGCTCATAGTTATTGTCACTATTTATTTCTACCATTTTATTAACTACTTATAAAGATAAGATAAATGGAATTACTTAGAAATTTAAACATGAGGAGAATTAAAGAAAACAATGCATTGTTTGAAATAAATATGGGATAAACACCTATTAACTTCGGCGAGGCTCAAGGCTTCTCTTCCTCGAGTGGGGTTGATATGTAATTATTTACCGAGGAGATGAGGAGGCGGATGAAGGTTCCTCCTTCTTTTGCCACGTCTTCTTGGATTTTGATTGTTTCTTGGCAAGCTTCTCCATTCCTTGTTGGCTGAAGTTTCTTCGCCCATGTCTTGTTTATTGATGATTCTTCTTCGAGTTGTCCTAATATGATTGTGTTGATCTACTCAACTTGTATATCCACTTCTATTATTTCTCTAATGGTAAATCACAATTTACAACCTTGAACTCTTACCAAATTTGGATGTCAACCTCCAACTCCAAAACTGGATACCTCTGATCCTCCAACTCTTGAAACTATTCAATTTTCAACCTTAGGCTGGTTTCTGGGCCATTTTTGTGTATCAACAATAATATTTGACATTTTTTATAACTTCTTTAAAAAATATAACTTAATAAGCAGTAAAGAAGGTGGTACCTAGAGAGCTGTAAAAATCTTGATATTTTGTAGATCGGTAGAGTGAATAAGAAGGATTATATGGCATAGAACACGCTAAATTTTATTAAGTAATATTTAAATTATTGAATTTCAAAAAAGGTAAACTTATATATTCTATGATCTTTTTATAGTATTCAAATGGAGATTAAAAATATCAAAAGATAATATATGTGGATCACTGAAACTCTAGTTAATTTTGGTATATTTGTTCAACACATGTTACATGGGTAAAATTTTAGTTGCTTTATCCTAAGATTCACAGAATATATAATTTTAATCATTTTTGAAATGCAATAATTCAAATTTTACTTAACCAAATCTATCATGTACTATATCATTATTATCCTTGTTATTCAAGCTACCAACCTACAAAATATGAAGACTTTTAGAGCTCTCTAGATACCCTTTTTTGCTTCTTAAGTTGGACTAGCAAATATGCCCGTGCGTTGCAACAAGAATTATAACTTGTGTTATTTGTTTTAGTACACTTTAGAATCATATAGCGTACGTTGGTTGGAGATATGCTATCTAACTCGTATGAATATAAATCATGAGTATAGACGGCTATGTCTATGGCTAGCGGCGTCACATGTTCATTTTATAGTGTGCGGTGGTAGCAGCTGCCCTCAACAGCGGCGCTAAGGCTAGTGAAGGCTCCCGTTCATTTGGCCTTGTGTGCCTCGCTACCGCCATCATGGCCTTCCACGTCCAGTCCAACGCGGACGAGGTCCTCGTAGCGTCAATTAGCCAAGCTCGCTGCCTCCCCTGGACAAGTGGACCTGGTTGGCAGTGCAGGCTGCGAAAGCCAGGGCGCGGAGTCTTGATCTGATTTCCACTTGGATCAATTCGTGCTAGCCAAGCTCGCCACTTTGCCTGCACAAGCGGACCTTGATGGCGGCGCTGAGGCACGTCGCGGGCACTTTGGGCGACCTGGAGGCTTGATCTGATTTTCAAATCGATCGATTTGTGTATGGGTTGATTGGTTTGATTTTATAAGCTATTTGTGTTTCCGGAGCTATTTTCATTTGAGCTTGGATTTGGATGGGAGACCATCTATAATGATAAATGTCAAAATTGAACGACAACAACATAGGCAATTCTCATTCATATCAAGTTTTTTGACTATTTTTTTATCTTTACTGTTGCGTACTATTCTTGTTGGATTTGGATTTACCTTTTACCTGATCTTCACCGTCCGAATAAAAGCTAGGATGCCATAATTAAATAATCCTAGTTCTAAACGGACTCTGAACGCAAACGGGAGGAGAGGCAGAAAATTAAATATAATTCTAATTCTGTACAGACTGGACGTAGAGGAGAGGAATCTACCGTAACCGATCCAAACACGGAGGTGAAAGAAAATTGGGTGAAGAAATTTTCGCTTTTATAGATAGGTATAGATTTCTACAAAGGTTATGGAAAAATATCAAAAGATATCGTTCATACATCAAAACTTCTTATAAACTATTCTAAGGTTGAAAATTGAAAGGTTTTAAGAGTTGGAGGGGCAAAACTATCTAGTTTTAGAGTTTGTAAGTTAAAATCCGGACTTCGATAAGAGTTTAATGTTGTAACTTGAACTTTACCCTTTCTCTAATACTACAATCTAATGCAATTAACCGAAGAGTAGATTGCTTTGAACAAATTTTAGGTCTACGGAGTAGATTGGTATAATAAAATTGAAAAATCTATTTATTTATTGGCATTGTAATAATGGTATTGTTGTAAGTGTAACGATCTCTAATGAAGACAGAGAAGCCCTTGGCTGGTCGGCCCATTGGTAAAGAAGCCTGGTTTTGTTCCCGAAAGGGACGGTGAAGATCGCACATTTGCTTAGCTCAGCGGTCATTAATTGTGCGCCCCTCTCGAGAAATATTTTATCAGCCTAAATCCACAATAAAATATTATATACATTATATATATATATATATATATATATATATTAATTCGAAAGCATCCTCAAAGTGCAGCCCTTTGCTGCGAGAAGAAGTAACCTCCCTCTAGCTCTTGGCCGCACGCACAGACACGCCACGCACTCCGTTCTCCTCAAGCGCGAGCCGAGAGCCAAGGCCGCAGCCCAGGACGCGCACCGCACCGGCGGCTGTCCTCCACTACTACTATTCCATCTACCGGCGCGCGCGCGCATGGACTGGCGCCGGGCCGGCAGCCCGACGTACGGGCGCCAGCGGCGCTCGGTGGGCGGGATCTACTCGGCGCCGGCGTCCCCAGCGCACCCTCTCGGTCCCAACGGCGCCGCCACGACGACAACAGCGACGGCGTCGCCAAAGCACCCGCTGGCGGCGCGGTCCAAGGCCCGCGCGGCCGCCGCCATGGCGCACGCCATGTCGCGCGCCGCCGCGGGCCCGCGGGACGACTACGACGACGACGTCCCTGGCAGCAACGGGATGACGACGAGGTACGACGGCGGGCGGAGCCCCCTCCGCGGCGGCGGCGCGTACGGGTACGGGTACGGCGGTGGCCGGAGCCCGCTGCACCCCGCCTTGGCCGGCGGCGGCGGCGGCGGCGCCGGCGGAGGCGCGGCCAAGGACAAGTACTTCGGTTTCGCTCTTCCTAAGGTATTTACTCTCGATCGATCTCTGTTAATTACTTACTACTAGTGTTATTAAACTATTAATTACCGCTGGCATTTGCTTAGCTAGGACGGACTCCTGGTAGAAACTTGCCAGATTTTCGCTGGCAGTTTTTGGACGCGTTTCTCGTGTTTTTGTTGCCTTCTTTTTTGGTTTTACGCTCCTTTTTTGGCTGTTTATTCGCGTGTGCGTTTCCGCTGTCATCGTCGTCGTAGGAACCTGGAACACGATCGATCGAACTTCCCTTTCCTTGGCGTATTGTGCGAGTAAGAAACGGAGGTGGTGGGGGTAGCGTTTGTTTGCATTGTATACGTAGCTCCAAAACTTTGACGAGGAACAGAGAGTTACTAGCGGTGCACTGGTATTTCTGACGCGCCCGTTGTGTTGTGTGAACTTCAAACTACTCCAACACCAAGTCACCAACTCCAACTACACGCAAAATATTATCTAAAAAAAACTACACGCAAAATAAAACGTGCAGTGCAAAACGCGCGTTACTGTCAATTTAGGCATTAATCTAGTAGGCATATCCCGTGTTGCGCGCATAGATCGCATTCAGGAGAAATTGATTTTGCCTCTTGTTGCCAAAATAATGTTGACCAATTTACCCATGGTAATAAATGGAGTAATTTGCTCAACCAACCAAGGTTTTGTTTATTTGTGTCTAAAAAGAAAAAGGGATTTGTTTAACCTACGCGAGGGTTAGCTTTGGAAATCGGGAGAAGTTATTAATTACCGCGAGAATCCCGAGGGAGCCTGCCGGGTGCTTCGTGTGCGGCGGTGCGGCCACGTGGCACCGGCCCCGCACTCCCATGCCTGCGTGCATGGATCCATGCACGGTCAACGCCGCCTACCTATGCCTGCCTAGCTAGGATTCCTTGCCGCTGACCTTCTCCTTTGCCAAGAGTAGTCTCTACTAGTCCACACTGGTCGGTGGGTGCCCACCGGGTGGGGTGGGAGACGGCCGATCGGGTCGAACCGGCCGGCGGCCGGCGCTCGGGCGCTGGACGCGCTAGATGCACGTGCGACCACGAGCGGCCCCTCCGGCCGCGGCAAGTCAATCAGGTGTGGATCCGGCTCCGGCGGCTGTTCAGACTGCGACTGCGATCCAGCTTCGTACTCAGACAAACAGAGGCTCGGTGCCGGTGGTCAGAGGGGTCGAAGCCCACAGCTCTCTGGTCGATAAGAGATCTCGATGCGGCAGTCATACGCGTTAAAAAAAAAGGAACTGACCACTAGAGTGTCGTTTACATTTTTTCTTCCGTTGTTATTAATTTCGTGCTTCCATCTCAAAGTTCATTTTTCAACGGATCTTGTTTACAATTTATACTATTTATATTGACAAAAAATAATCATGATGTAAATAGGATCAGGCAAACTAAACTCTTGGCTTCAGCTAGTATTATCAATTATATGGTCCCGCAAAGGCGTGAAATCAAAATCGAAATGAAAAAAAAAAACACCAATGTGGGTGCACTCTGCATTTGGCAATTTTTGCTCAAGAAAAATCATGGTAAGCTAAAGTTAGGCTTGCCAATATTAAGACCGGCTAAAGTTTAGATAAAAAAGTGTTAGTTGGGCTATTGGTTGAGTGTTAAAAAACTTATACATGAGCTAATAAGTATGACATTTTTAATATAGTTCAAGAAAACAATAATTAACCTGCCTTAAAAATTTATGAATTATTTCAATAATTACAGAAAACATAGGTCCAAAGCTGAGCATACCATATTATATGTTCGTTGTGTGTATTCATGTGAAGCCTAATAAAATTAATTTTATATTTTATATTTTTTCTTATGATTTACTATGATATTTTAAAAGATTCAGTTGAAATAAATAAAAAAAAGAAAGAAGACAAAAAACCGCCTTCAAAGCTGCTCAACGCTCATAACCTGGTTATGAAATGTAATACAAATGATTTTAAAAGTTAAAAAAATATATTTTATTTGATTTTAAAGTTTAGAGACGAAAAACAAACTTTCATGAAAGAGATAGGTGCACTTTCTCTAAAATTTAAAGCCAGCCAAACAATCCCCATATACTCCACACCTAGGCCACCAGCCCACTAGAGTCCCTTCCGGCCCACTGCAGTGTCTAGTGGTCAGTTGCAATACACTCGTTGCTCAAAAAAAAAAAAAGTTGCAAAGCACTCACTCGCCAACGTCACTGCTTCTAACACATTCTTCATCATCAAAAAGAAAAGATCCAAAATGTCGTTGCTTCCAATTATGCATCGTGATGGGTACAGCGAAATTTATCAAAGGGAAACTACACTTTCGAAAAGACGTGCCAAGTCAATGCCTGCTACTGCGTCGTTATCTCCCTGGCTGGAAAACAACAGCTGAAAACCATTTTCGTGCCAAGATAATTCGACTGCCAGTAATTTCTTGTGATGGGGGATGATTTACGCGATTAGAAGTGACTGTTCCATTTTTTTATTTAATAAATTCTGAGTCCGAGTCCCATGCTTTTTTTTTTTTGACAAAAGGGCATGATTTGATCGGGTCCAGGTAGCAGCCAGCGTTTCCGTGTCAACCGAGATATATAAACAAAAAAAAATTGTGGGCCCTTCAGGGGACTCCGTGACCATGTACACCTGCACATGCGAGTGGGACGGATTTTTCGTGCAAGTCAAGGTTTTTAAATCATCCATTTTACAAAACAGTGCATGTTCTTTTTTGCATTCTCATGAATAGGAATGTTAAGTTTGCATCTAGGCCCTCTCGATTTGGGTTATCCTAAAAGTTTTTTACACATATGAAGACTGTCTTCCACCTCTTTGTGGACATTAGATAGATTCCAACCCTTGCTCAGACTTGTAAAAAAAACCTTGCTCAGTTATTTTAAACACACATCTCTATTAAACATTTTATTTCAAGTGAGAAGGGAGCAAAATTCAAAGGCTACAACATGCCTATTCCAACCACTCACCATTGACACTTTGACGCCTAGTTCAACAACTAAAGAGAAACTCACCATAACGGTAGAACCGTTTTTTTACGGCACATAACGATAGAACCATTATAAGGTGAAAAAAGACATGTTTGGAGGGAATGAGTCCACACACCATGCTCATTCATCTCATTGGTAACCTAGCTACCATAATTTGACAACCCCTAACCACTGAGTTGAGAGAGACAAGTTAAAAGCAATTCATTTTGAACCCCCTCTCTTCCCCCACTCGAGATCAAATGGGAGTTGAGAGTGAAGGGTCTTACCATCTTAGTTCTAGGTCATCTTGGTTTTAAGTTGTAGTCTTTAGTAATAGTGATTCAATGATTGATGCTAAATAGTTCCTTCTGATTTCTCATTTCTACTACAACCTACGCCAATCTTTCAATGGCAAAACACAGATATGTGTACATTCTTGCATACGTAACATCTGCTACCTGTGATAGCGTGATTTTAGGACAACACCATGGGAGATAAAGAGTGAATTGTGGTCGTCCAACCTTAGGCGCTAGCATCTCCTTGTTGTCCTTACAATAGTAGCAGCCCTTGACATCTTCACCACCTCACATGTGGCTTAACATGGGATAAGAAGCGATTTTAAGTTCGATCAAACGACTTTGGAAACACTATGGTCCATTGAGCATATGCCGAGTAGAACCGAAACAGAGGAAGATGGATATTTCTAGTGCTATGGGTGGTCACATGGCAATTCATTTTATGCAAGGAAGTCAATAGTCTGAATCAAGTTTTAGGACCTCATGTAATTTATGCAAAGAAATGACATTAAGACGAATTCAAATAAAAAAATACTACGGGGCACAAACTATATAACCGATAATTGACAATTAATTTATTTATAAAAATCAAAAGGACTAGGATGCAAACCGACGCACACCTTTCCCTCTCCAACATTTCTTGTCATCTTCGTCGAAACGGCCAAAGCCCCCAAATCCGCAACTTCGTGTTTTCGAACCCAAAGTCCCACCCAAACGGCGGAACGGAAAAGTCAAATCAAAGTCAGCGCGGCGGCGGTTAGGCGGCCACCCACCCCCAACGCCGATGGACGCGCCCCGCGGCGGCCACGCGCGGCGGCCGGGGCCATCCGGCGCGGCGGCGGACCAGCGCCGCACGGCCGCGGCGCAGGCGATGGCGCGCATGGAGGAGATGATGCTCGCGCACGCGGGCGCCGCCGGCGAGTTCAGCATCATCCTTGACGCGCCTCTGCCTTCGCTCCAGCAGTACCGCTGCAACCCCGCGCCGCCGTCGGGCGCACCCAAGGCCTCTTCCGCCACCTCCCCGTTCCGACGCAGCGCGCAGGGCGGCGGCGGAGGACGGGACGAGGGAGTCCCCGCGCGCTTGCGCCGCGACGGGAGCGGGCACGATGCCCTCGCCGACCCGGGCACCGCCTCGCGCGCCTCTCGCCGCAGCGTGGTCGATGGAATGGGCGTGGCACGGCCGCGAGCGGATGCTCCGCGCCGCGAGCGCGAGCAGGAGGTGACGGTTGAGGCGCCGGTGCGGCTGACGGACCCGCGGAGCGTGCGGAGGCCGGTCTCCCGCGGCGCGACGCCTCCGCCGAGGTCCACCGAGGTGAGACGCGCGACGGCTCAGGAGGAGGAAGAGCGTGCCGCGCGCCGCGAGCGCGAGCAGGAGGAGACGGTAGCGGCGCCGGTGTGGCTGACGGACCCGCGGAGCGTGCGGAGGCCGGTCTCCCGCGGCGCAACGCCTCCACGCGTGGCGGCTCAGGAGGAGGAAGAGGAGACGCCGCTTCAGTTGCTGGGGCGCGGTGGGCGGAGCTCAAGCGCGACGAGGCCTCCAGAAGCGCCGCAAGAGTCAGAGGCCGTCGCCGCTGCCAGCCTGCCTGCCACAAGGCCCTCTAGTCGGCGGTCGAGGCGGGACGTCGGCGTAAAGCAAGTTGTGTCTGAGGTAGCGTCGAGCGTGGACTCCGACGCGGAGAGTGTCGGGCGGTGGAGCAGCCGAGGGAGCGAGGAGGGTGGGGATGAGGCGGTGCCGTTGCCCAAGCCATTGGCGGCAGTCGTCGCCAGAGATCGGAGCAGGAGCAATTCGCCCGCGATAAGTAATGTCAAAGATGATAGCTTACCATTTCTTATCTCAAGCAACTTGTTTGATACAACTAAGAATTTAGCTTCATCAAAGAAAGAAACAAGTCTGGAAAAAATATTAGTATTGTTTTGCTCTTGATATCTCTGCTTGATACTCTGTTTTGAAACGAAAAGATTATAAAAATATTTTGTTTTCATTTTTAAACTATTAACAATTTATAGGAAACAAAGCATATGTCATATAAGGCGCTGCAGAATGTAGTTGCTGAATTTGTGATTCTGGTCTGTTCTCAGTTTACTACTGATAATTGATTGCTTTGCTGTTATACTGTTTTTCTTTCTCCCACAACTTCTAATTACTGGTAACACGAGATATAATTATTTAAAAAACATGGTACTGTTAAATTTGATGTTTCTTGCTGGTACATTCTTGTTTCATGCTGCTGCTTGTTTGATGATTCCTTTTGATGCAATTTATTTTCTTGCTTCATGCGAACATGAAGTTAAGGGGATATGAGAAGTGAATTCGAAAAGTATTACTTCTCCTCTTGACTTCTTTTTAAAAATATTCTTTCTGAAGAAACTACCTGCAATCTCAGATTCTGAAGCAAGCCTATTGTTCGTGAATATTTCAGTCACCTATGAGATGGCACACCTTATTTCTTCTGTCCTTGTTTACCTAGTTAGGTCGGAATGGTGTGGACTCAGCGAATCGCGCACCATCAACAGGAAGGTCAACCTTTGCACCTCCAGTTGGCGCTAGTGTGAGGCCTCTACAAGCTGTGGAGATTCCCAATGGGACACCTAGGGATAGAAGGTGAATTGTCAAGCTCTGAGATAATTCTCTTGCTATTGCATTGTCATTTTGCCGGCACGTCTCTTCAAAACAGATGTTGCTCTCATTCTGTTAATGATTTTGTGCCTAAATTCGTAGTTGTGACTTTTTTTTTTGCTACATACGTAGATTGTAGAGTTCCATACATTGTACTTGAGGGATGACTCACTTTCTTCACTTCTTGATTGCATAGAAAATTTTGTGTTACTTTACAAATATTGCAATGAAATATCCTTTTCATAGACCCCAATGCCTTTCTTGGCATAGACATGTGTTCCTATTTTTTTATATTTTGTTTTCCTCGAAAGTATGAATAATTTAATCAGAAAAACTTTTCTGCTGTTAATGTTCATGATAATGTTGCTAATGTATTCGTTGCATATGAAATTAATCTGACTTCCTTGTCAGTATATTTCATCATTACTGATATAATTATAGTCTATCTATAAGTAGTAATGAGATTGCTGGGATTAACAGTTGATATTTCACCATGCTGTAGGGCTGTTTATCCAGATCCTACTTTTGCCCAGTCCACACAGTCACGGGACTCACATGACAGTTCAACACTAACAGAAGAGGTCTGTCGCAGAGCTTACTGATCACACCTTCTACATTCTATAGTTTTCAGAACAATTAGTGAACTAACACAAGACTTTCTTCAGTAATAGTGAGGTAACCTTTTCCATTTAAGAAATCTGACAAATGCTGCTTTTGTTTTTCAGCTTGAAATGCTAAAAGATGAGAATGTAAATCTTCTGGAGAAGGTGCACTACGGTTCTTGTATTCTTATACAGATTCCATGAATCAGAAAATAGAAGTGTCTTTGTTTCATACTTAACTCATCTAATAATCTTCCCAATTCAGCTTGGGCTAGCAGAAGAGAAACTTAGACAATCTGAAGCCCGGACAACGGAGCTTGAGAAACAGGTATTCTGTTTGCCATATCAAGTATCTGGTATTACTTTCGCAGATTCTGCTTCATCCATATTGTAAAACTTGATATAATTAATAGTTATGTAGCTTCTTTCAGAGATCTGAGATTTTAATATTGTGCTTGATGAGTTTCTCAACATGCATCATACTGTTGCTTCATAGTATACATTTTCAAGTATTCAATTGGTACTTGTAGTGTTAAGATTGTATTATTGTATAGTGGCATAATCAAGAGGTTATATCAGTCTTTTCTTACAAATTTATTATAGTATCATACTACCAGTTTCCATAAGCATTGTTTTTACATATAAATGATGCTTCTACAAATATGAAAGCTCATTCAGTCTGGATTGAGTTTAAATTATATCCTTTTCCATTACTTCATTCATGTGACCATTGTGATTGGATAATTTGATTATGAAGAGCACATATGATATCCATTTTATATCTTTGCTGTCTGCAATATCTCCAGGTTGCTAATCTTGGTGATGGGTTATCTATGGAAGTAAAGCTTATGAAAAGGTATTTGGAGTGTATTTTTAGATACTTTACATGTTGTTTCTCCTATCACACTATCCATGACTTCCAACTTATGGATGCAGGAGGGAGGAGATGCTTGTAAGAAAGGAGGTACAAGTTTAATTTTGCCTGTTTATCTGTTTACATTAATACGTGATCATTTGGATTTTTCTCAACTGGAATCCATTATTTGGATTTTTCTCGACTGGAATCCATTATTTGGATTTTTCTCAACTGGAATCCATTCTAGAAGTGTGACGAATGATGCATTAGAATTCCTTCATTTTGTTGTATGAAGTGGCCCGAATCCCAATACTTTCTACAATCCAAGTTTTGGTACAATAATTGCTACTCTAGGCAATTTCTTCACCTGTTAGGTGTTACAAGAGGACATGATGCTGATACAAATATCTTTTTCCTGATTTAAAAACAGCAAGAGATAAGAAAAGCTCTTATATCCAAGAACGGTAAAAGTGAGGAACTCACCACTCTTCAACAACAGCTACAGGTAAGGTGCTAGCCTATATGCCCTACGATAAGGAACATTATGAATTCGACTACCAGTTGTCAATATTGATTTCTGTTCTAGTCTGCAAGAGAAGAAGCATCTGCTGCTGTGAAGAAACTCAAAGAAGCTGAATCTGAAACACAAGAGTTACGCACAATGACACGCAGGATGATCTTAAGCAAAGAAGAAATGGTCAATTTCCTCTATCGTTTTCCTTTTATGTAGAGATTCAATCAAGCATAAATGTCTAGTTGTTTGTGGAAGTGATGATTTGAAGCACATAATTATTGTACAGGAAGAGGTTGTCATGAAGAGGTGTTGGTTAGCCCGTTATTGGGGCCTGGCTGTCCAGTATGGTAATTCAGAATAAGACAACCTTTTTATTTTTGCAACGAATTCAACTGAATGCTGGTTTTGTTAGCATGTGGGGACATATAACATCAGTCTTCCTAAAATTCCTGTCATTGTTGATTCGCAGTGACTGAATTCCCCCACTTGTAACGTATTTTACCAATTGATGCTTTGTTTTTCCTGAGTAAATTCTTGCAATTCTACAGGCATATATCCAGATATCTCAATGTCAAAACATGAATACTGGTCTTCACTTGCACCTCTTCCGTATGAGTATGTAACATCGGCTGGACAGAGAGCTAAGAATGGATCTGAAACAGAAAGTAATGGTTTGGAAGACGTAGACAAGCTTGTTCATGATTTGACTGTTACAGCAGGGGAAGGTAACATAGAAGCCATGCTTGCTGTTGATAAAGGACTTCAAGAACTAGCATTCCTTAAGGTGCTTATCTTTTTAACTAGGCTTTCATCTGTATTTATTGTGTATAATATATATATTCAGCAGGTCTCAGCAGTCAGCACCTTAGGTAGCCTGGTGGCTGATGCTGAAGATTTTCTAGATCAAACCTAGCCATTTACCTTTTTTTCTTGTTCTCACTCTTCTGATGCTCCTAATTATTTTTTGGAGGTTGAGGATGCGGTACTTTTTGCCCTTGCCCAACAACATCGTTCTAATGTTCCTGGAGCAGCTGATCCAGGTTTCTTATGTTGCTTTTCCTATTTGTTATTGATAATGTACCAAGAATACTTTGCACAAAAGATCATTATATGATGTATCATCAATTGATCAGTTGACATATTACCCATCTGAGAAGTTAACTCACGTTTATGATTTGGTGTTTCACATATGCAGATATTAAATCATCTGGGGATGAAAAATTCACTGAAGCATTTGGTACTGTTATCTCTCTGTTTTCTATAACCATCATATCAATAGCTAGCTATATGAGTGATGTTCTTTCAACATTAGTTGGCTGGTTAGCTGTAGCATCACCCAGTGCCATTTTTCTTCTGTTGAGAAACGTTACAAATTCATGACCAATACTTAATCTAAGTTGTGCAGACCTAAGCAAGGAGGAGGAAGAAGATGCACAGTTCAAGCAGGTACCGTCCCTATTCCTTTTTCTCTGAGCCTGACTTCAATTAGCAAGTTGGTTAATTCTGTGCCAAGTTACTAATAAAATTCATTTTGCTTCATGGTGACTGTCATCCCTTGTAAGTTTATTCCTGTAGTCTTGCATGTTTTAGTATAAATATGGCTAGAATAGAAGTTCGTGGCTGTTGCCTTGGTGGCCTGAGGCCAATGTACTAAAGAAAAGGGAAAATGAATTGTCCCATATCATAATTGCAGTCAGTTCTGTAGATCAGAAAAATGAGCTGCGTGAGGATGGGCAGTATGAGTTACAGAAAAAAGTTGTTCAATAGACCTTGGCTATATATAGGCCAAAGGAGTGTGACATGTCAGATGCCTAGATTATGTAAATGTTAACGTTCTTATGTGGTGACCGTTTACTCTGATGCCACTACTCAGGCTTGGCTCATCTATTTCTGGAGGAGGGCTAAAACCCACAACGTGGAAGAAGATATTGCTGAGGAGCGATTGCAGATGTGGATCGATCGACACGGCCAGCAACCAACGTCACATGACGCTGTGGATGGTATAATTTTCTTCTGCTAGTTTTCTTATGTCATGCTTCTAGCTGGTGCCACACTGAGCATCGAAGCCACAACGGTGATTGTTGGTCGTGAAAATCAATCCAGCTAGAAATGACTTATACCTTGAGCATATTGTATTCTCTCGCAGTTGAGCAAGGCATCCACGAGCTGAGGAAGCTGGGGATCGAGCAGCTCCTATGGGAGCTCTCCCGCCATGAGGCAAACCTCGCGAAAGACCAACCGTCGGATGTCGAGGACCTGACCTAACAACCTCAGTGGACGACGGCAGCCATCCTCCGAAATGCAGTTCAGTCATATATTTGTACATCACATACAGAAAACTGGGACATTGTAAACATTTTTGTGGTTTTGTTTTTGAGGTTTGTTACAAAATGTTTAATTGATTCTTTCCCCCATGTACATAACTTACACCCTACTTTTGTTAGTAGAAAGCAGCTTGAAGTGTGCAATGCAACTGAAAGTTTTGATGATCAGCCGACTCTGCATACATGGGTTGACGGCATGCATTCCAACAACAGAGGGACATGTCATACATTCTGGAGTCACATGGAGAACATTAAAAGCAACACTTGATTTGTCTAACAGCAAGGGCAAGTGGCAAATCAAACCTAGTGATGCACTTGCAGTTTTCCTTATACAAAGCTGAAGAAATCAGTGAGAATCAATAATACCAGAGCTAAAAAAAAGAACCAAATCTCCGTTCAGAAAGAAAGAAAGAAGTACCCAACATAAAATAAAAGGCGCGGACCCGAGCAAGAGCCGTGGTCATCGTAGACTTCGTGGCCGTCACGGACGACACCCCATCCTCGCGATGGTACTCCCCACCGCCAAACGCTTCCGCCCCGCGCCTTCCCGGGGTCTGCCCGTCTCAATGCGCGTGAGCCGTGCGTCGTGGGAATTGAGACAATCGGTGATGGTTTGAAGCGGACCAAAGATGCAATCGAGTCCAGCTTCTTCTCAATGGCCGCAGGATCGGGTCTGCCCGTCTCAATGCGCGCGAGCCGTGCGTTGTGGGAATTGAGACAATTGGTGATGGTTTGAAGCTGACCGAAGATGCAATCGAGTCCAGCTTCTTCTCAATGGCCGCAGGATCAAACGGAGCGCTAGACATGGTTGTTGATGCGCTCGTGGAGGTCTTTAATAACAAATTGTTACGGTGTGGTGAATGGAGAGGTGAGTGGAGGAGGCTGGATTGAGAATTGGAACGCAAGGGGTTGCGAGGAACGTCGTGGTGGGTTCTTGTCCGGTGTACGCGGCTGAACCCCCACGCTGATAACCAGGGAGAGTTTATTCCTTCTTCGATAGCAATTACAATTACATTACAATCTACTAAGGTGCCACAGCTTACCCCTGCTGGCCTGCGTGGACGATGTTTAAGGTACGTCCGACAACAGAATAAACTGCTTCTGGCCTGGCAGCCATCGGCCCATGGCGGTAGCCGGTAGGTGAGAAAGAAAGCATAGGGAACACGGTTTTCTAATCTAAAAAAAAAAAAACATAGGGAACACGGAGTCAATCGACAGATACCCCCACTCGTCGCCTCGTCCTTTTTCTAAAAAAACAAAAAAACTCGTCGCCTCGTCCGCTCTGCACTCGGTGTCGCTGTCGCAGGTGTGGCGGCCGCGCTCGCAGCGAAACAGGCGTGGTCTCGCCAAGCGCCCTCGCGTCCGATCTGCTCGCCGGCCAGCGGCCGCTCGGCTCGCAGGATCCTCCTCCTGCTAAGTGCTAACCTGCTTTGTCTCAAGCGAACCCGCCTCAAGGTCCTCAAGCAGCCGCCCATCGAGGCGCAAAGCTCCAAGCTCGTCTTTGCGATTCGCATTCTTAGGTTGGTACTGGTTCTTCCTGGTAGTGGAGCAAGCTCTCTGCTCACCTTTTCTAAAAAAGGCTCTCTGCTCTATTTTTCCCAATCGCATTTACAATTGTTTGTTTGTTTTTGGATATGGACGTTGTTTGTTTGATGCGTGTGGTTCTAGCTCTGTGGACTTTTGCATCGGCACCGCCTCAGTGCGTGGTGCCTACGTGTCAATTGATGTCGTTGATTAATAGCTAGCGTCGTTCTAGCTCCTTCATCAAAGCTATAAATTCTCCATTGAAGCATATATGTTGGCACCAGAGATAGATCAGAGTTGGGAGAAGAACTGGATCAGGTAGGAAGCACGAATTATATATAGTTCGGAGGACTGATTAATAGCTTTGGGGGAAATTGTTCATACAGTTCTTTAATAATCCCTCGATCTCTCTCAAAACTGATACATAAGGGTTTGTTTGGTTGGGTGGCTAATCTCTGATCAGACTCCAGATTACTTTTGACCTGTTTAGTTGCCTGTTTAGAGCCGACGCCAGGCTCCGGAAAAAAACGTGGATCCGTTTTCTGGGGCCAGAGGCTTGTCCAGCGCTCATTCCTGGTTGCTGTCACCTCCCGCCCAGGCCGGTCTCCTCCCCCGCCGGCACAACCATGGACCGCAAGAGCAAGTCCACCAAGGGTTCCACGAACTCGGCATCGACGTCCATGGCCGCGCTCGCATGCCTCCGCCACGGCCGGCGACAGCAGCGCGCCCGGGGCGAAGGACAACGTGCCTGCGAAGATGGCAGCCGTGGGAGACGCCTCCAGCTCCTACCCGGTGGCGGCGAGGAGGGGCGCCGCCTCGTCCAGCTCCTCCCCGATGTTGGTGGTGGCGAGGAGAGGGGCGGCGGCGGCGGCGGGGTACCGAGGCGCCAGGCATCTGCATCCGCTTCCTCCGCTTCACGCCGAAGAGGACAAGCGAGCTCGGGAGCCTTCTCTCTCCACCGCGTGCGACCGGGCGTACGATCCGTGCTCGGGAGCCTGGCTCACCGTCGTCGCCGACCCCCTCGTTGGCTGTCGCATCGCACGTCCGTCTCCTGCGCGGCGCTCGCGGCGACTGCGTCTGCGCGCTCTCGATCAGGCCTCGCCGTCGTCCACCCGCTCGGAACGACAATGGCCGCCGGCTACGTCGCGCTGGACGCCCCCTCCGTGTGCTGCGTCGACCCAGTGCTCGCTGCGGTGGCGACCGCCTGCGACACGATGCCGGACGCGCTCAGGGACTCCACGCGGCTCCGTGGCTCTCCGTGGCCGCCACGGACCAGTAGGTGTACCTCGTGGAGAGGTCCACCGGGTGGGCGAGCTGGTTCGATCCGGCGAACCGGCGGTGGGGCCCCACCCGTCACCTTGTGGGCACGACACGCTTGCTGGGCCGGCCGAGCAGATGGTACACGGCAGGCAGCGCTCGCGGCCGCAGCACCGAGGACGGCGCGGATCGAGCCCGTGCCCGCTAGCCTCTGCTCACCTTGCCTTGCTCAACTTTCTGCTCAGTATGTATTCGATGAAATACCTCAAAGGTGGTGAAGTTACCTGCCCGTAACAATATTGTAGCCAAATCAGCCAACCAAACAAACTAGATGCTAGCCAGGCTTAGATATTGTAAGTAACCAAACAAGTTCACCTTAGCTAGCTGGAGGCAGGCTTAAACTACCCTAGCTTATTTTCTAGTCAGGCTTGGGTTCGAGAAGTGAACCAAACAGACCCATAGGGTATGTTTTGTTCCGGTTTAATTCCTAGCCAGGCTAGACTTAGCCAGTTTGCACAAGCCAACAACCACCTGTTTGGTCGAAGTGATTGCTTATGCCTGGCTAAGTTTTGGTGTGCTTGGTTAGCTGGTTTGGCTCGAATAGAATCACCTTCTCTCTGTGGAGGTAAGTTAAGCCCTTGAAGCATTCCATCGAAAATGTGTGGTGCATCACCATGGACAGCTTTAGCAGGTCAAACACATGACATCGGCGCATGCGTGGACGGGACTAAGCCTGGACAAGGGTAGGAGGGAGCGCGAGGTGCGAGGCAGCAAGGCAACTCGCGTGAAGCAGCAGCGTTGGTGTTGGGAGGAGCACCGGGATGGAGGTGGTCATCGTCGCTGCCGTGGTCTTCGCCATGGGCACGGGGAACTGCGTCCTTACAAGCCCGCGCTCGTGCTACTCTTTGCCTACAGCAGACCATGGAGAGTCGCGCGCGGGAGGCCGTGAAGGAGGTGGCGAGGGCGGCCATCTCTGTGTCTCCTGCTTCTTCCGGCGGCCACGGTTGGAAGCAAGGTGGCTAGGGAAGCGGGTGGGAAGGCGGAGGCGACGACGACCATCTCTGCGGCTACTGCTGCTTCCGGTGGCTGCGGGCGGAGATGAGCTGGCCGGAGAAGCGGGTGGGGAAGGCGGAGGCGAGGGCGGATATCTCCTATGCTGTTGCTTTTTCCAGCGTGCGTGCGAAGATGAGGTGGCTCTGGTGGCAAGTGAGGATGGAAGAGGCGTGGTGGCTCGGGTCGCAAGTGGGGAAGGCGGAGGTGGGTGGCTGGCGCTTGGACGCCGCGAAACTGTTGCAGGTGGGTCGTGGTGAGGGGAGAGGAAGTGAGCCGAGTGGCACCTGGGGGCTGGCTTGGCTTCATAGAAATAGTCGCCCCACTCGTTTTCGCCAAGCCTTGCTAGGAGGTGGTTGATGGCCCGAGCTAGCCTGGCTAAAGAGCCCAAAACAGGCAACCAAACAGGCCAAAACTGGCTTCCTGGATCCTGGGTAGCACTTAGCCACCCAACCAAATATGCCCATACGCTCGCTCCGTCTCTCTTGCTCACCAAGAAGCTAGCCTAGCAGGGACGGAGCTGAGTGGAGGCGAAACTGGGCTCCAACCCTGCTTGCCTACTTCAAAGTTATGAAGAACATGTAACATGTCAGGCGATATAGAGACATACTGTGTTGGAGTCATAATTAGCTACCTATTTTTTCATGATGACTTGCTAGCTCTTGCATTCAGTTCCCATATTAGCATCAAGTCACTATCTATGCTAAAAATTCACACACCGTGATGCTTACAATAGAAAATGGGATAATGTTTAGCACTGAATTACCCCCCCAATGTTTAGTCATGTTCCGTCACTGTAGCCTAGCTATTGGACCAAGACGGGTTGAAGAAAGCGCTTGTTGGGCGGTTGGGCCTCCTCGGTTGGCGCACTCTTGGGCTTGATGACCCGATGTCATGATCGGCAAGACCTACACCATAAGGAGGCAATGCCCTAAGTCTACAATTAGTCGCTAGTGTTGGGGCGCAACGAGCCCAACTCACTACACCACGGGCATAAAGCCTTTCAGCCCAGGTCCACACAACATACTACTTCATTGGGCCTAACTCAGCCCCCAAAAGACTAGCCTGATAGGTGAGGACTGCCCAGCCTTGTATGTTGTGCACTCTCAACATCAATTCCTGATGTGGGACTAAACCCAACAATCACACATCAGACCCAGCTCTTCACATCCGGGAAGAGGGTTGCCCTGAGTCCACCATGGGATTGAGGCCCAATGTCTGATCACACATCCCGTGTGAACCTACAAGACGTTCACGGGCTCCCCCATAACCATGTGACCATACTAGTTGTTGGGGCACAACGAAAACCGGCCCAACTCACTACACCACGAGCAAAAAGCCTTTCAGCCAGGTCCACACAACATACTCCTTCATTGGGCCTAACTCAACCCAAAAGACTAGCCGGATAGGTGAGGGCTGCCCAGCCTTATATGTTGTGCACTCCCAACATCAATTCCTCATGTGGGACTAAACCCAAGTAGATGGCAATAGGCCAAATTATTATGTTTTAGCTTTAATAGATTATTGGACCAGGCCCATTAGTGGTTGTAACCCTCCCCGTATATATATGAGGGAGACACTTAATGAGAAAACTAAGGAAGTTTAGGCCTAAACCTTTATCCCCTCTCCTCCTCTCTCCTCTCTCTCTGTAGTGTGCACCGCCTCCCTCTTCTCCCCTAGTACGCCGCCCTTTCTCCTCTTTCCCTACCGCCATGCCACTCCTCCAGCCTACACCAGCCAGGCTGCTGCCCAGCCAGGCCAGCCGCCGCAACCTCCTGCCAGTCTGCAGCCGCTGCTACGGCCCTGTCGCCACTGTATAGCCCTAACCGGCGGTACAGCCCCCACGTCAACATCACCGGTGATCTAACGTGTTACACCTGGCTTGGGCTTGTGCTCTGTCGTCCACGAGCCTGGGCTTGGGCTTGATGACTCGGACAAGCCTTGCTGATCCTCGTGCTGTGTACCACCTGGGTTAGCTGATGGGCTAACAATTTATTATCGATTATTCCTCTATTAAAAGGTGATATACATGCTGTCGTTGAGGCAAAAGTTTTTAGTTTAAGTCCGCCCTACCTCAATTCTCAGGCTGGATCCATTACTGATCATTAGATCCCATAGCTATGATTCCATTTCATATGTAGCTGCAACATAGTTTCTCTATTTTTTTCATTTTTCACCACTAACATTCTTTTTAAAACATACTTTCTTATTCCTTATTTGGAGAACAATTCTAATAAAGATTCTCTATATCTCTCCATCCTCCAACAACTTCTCTATATCTTTTTTTGGAAAACACAGGAGATCTGCGCATCATTATATTAAGAAGAAAATGGGTGCAAGAACCCAACACACTTACAAAACTCAACCCAACTCAACGCGCTCACACATACAGCATATCACAATAGACATATGGCTCTCCTAAGCTGGCTAACAAAGCGACCCAATAAGACCTAAGCAACTAATCACCTCGGATGTGAACAGATAAAAGAGATAGTCCTCGAGCCCCAGCCAAGGTCCACAGTCGGCGTTCGTCACTGACCATGACTAAGGCCCCAGAAATACTTGGAGCCGCTCCATCAAAAACACACCGATTGCGATGGTTCCAAAGAATCCAAGCCCCTAGCTTGAATAGGGAGTTGACCCCTTGCCTTAGAAGCTCAGAAGTACCATCATTAGCTCGGTCCCACCAGTCGAGGAAGGAGTTTTCAGCAGGCTGTGGAGATAAGGCCTGTAGACCAACCTGTCTTAGCAGATGGAACCAGAACTCCCTAGCCAAGACACAAGCGACTAGAAGATTGATAGTTTCCTCCTCTTGATCACACAGTGGACAACAGCCTGGGCGAGGCAGGCCCCGACGTGCAAGTTGATCAGCTGTCCAACATTTCTTGTGAGCTACTAACCACATGAAGAACCGACATTTCGGTGGTGCCCAAGTCTTCCAAATCAGTTCCCATGGTGCAAATGGGGTAGCTCCCAAGAAAAATCCCTCATATGTCGACTTGGCTGAGTACTAACCATTAGAGGAAAGCCTCCAAATATGTTTGTCCTCCCTTTCTGGCTGTAAAATGGTAGCTGAAACTATATCCCATAGATGCAAATAATCCACAATTACCCCAACAGTTAGAGCCCCCTTTATATCTACAATCCAAGCATGGTTAGTGAGTGCTTCCTTGACCGTACATTGCTTAGTCCATCTTTTGGGGATGGCAGCAAATAAACAAGGAGCCAGCTCTTCTATACACCGACCATGCAGCCATCTATTAGTCCAGAAAAGGGTATGTGCACCATCTCCAACTTTTGAACTAACAGCCACCGCAAAGAAAGCTTTTGCTTGTTCAGGAACTTGAATTGGGAGATGAGCCCATGGACGGTTTGGCTCTGTTTTTGCAGCCATAACCATCTCATTCTTAATGCCCAGCCAAGAGTTTTTAAGTCTGAGATCCCTAGTCCACCGAGTTCAGTTGGCCTGCAAACCTTTACCCAAGCAACCAGACAGTGTCCACCTCTTGCTTCCTTGCGACCACGCCAGAAAAAGCCCCTCAGAATTTTGTCAATTGCTTTGATAGCCCATGTTGGAAGGTCAGTTGCCATAACAATATAAATAAGCATCCCAGTGAGCACAAATTGGACCTGAATTTTCCTTCCCGCCCTTGACATCAAATCCGCCTTCTAGCCTATTAGTTGATCAGCAATATGGTCAACAATGGGTTGCACTTGACTCTAATGTAGCTTTTTCAAAGAAAGAGGCAAGCCTAAGTATTTGGAGGGGAATTCAGCAAGGGCGCATGGCAGCAGGTTCTGAATATTTGTCAACTTCGAGCTCCCACACCTAATTGGCAACACACTGCTCTTTTGTAAGTTTGTCTTTAGTCCCAAGGCTTCTCCAAAGATGTCAAGGATATCCATTGTTATAGAAATATCACTAACTTCTGGTCGAAGGAAGAAAACCACATCATCCGCATAAAGGGAAATGCGGTGTTGTATGTTCCTTGTTGAGAGGGGCTGCAGAAGTCGTCCCTAGCAGCTTGGGCAATCAAATATCCTAAAACATCCATAACCAGGATAAAAAGCATGGGAGAGAGGGGGTCGCCTTGCCTTAGGCCCCGCCGATGAGATATGTCATCCCCGAGGATGCCGTTTAAGAGGACTTGAGTGGTCGAGGAAGATAACAACCCACGAATAATATCTCACCAAATTTGTCCAAAACCCAAATGTTGCAAGACCTCCAGGAGGAAGGACCAGGAGACCGAATCAAATGCTTTTGAATATCCAATTTGAGTAATATGCGGAGTTGTTTCTGTTGATGAAGAAATCTAGCTGTTTGTTGCACCAACATAAAATTATCCTGAATGAACCTTCCTTTTATGAAAGCACTTTGATTAAGGGAAACCATTTGATGAGATGAGCAGCAAGTCGATTAGCCATTAACTTGGTGATTAGTTTAGCAAAACTGTGCACTAAGCTGATAGGCCGAAAGTCCTTAGGCTGATCTGCACCCTCCTTCTTAGGGACCGGGACGATATAGGCTGAATTAAGAGTGCTGAAATTTCTAAATTTCCTGGTCCATAGTGCTGAGACAGCTGCCATGATGTCAGCCTTTATGATTGGCCAACAAGATTTATAAAAGCGATCTCTAAATCCATCTGGTCCAGGAGGTTTATCAGAAGGCATTTGCCGAATAGTCTTTGTTAGAATGAATGATTTTTTATTATTGGGCTAACCCTAGGGAGGGTAGCTATATAGACATACATGGGTCTCATGGGCCTAAACCTCATACTCAAACACCCCCCCCGTAGTCTGAACTACCGGCGCAGCGGAGTTTACAGACTGGACATGAAGAGAAGCAAGAACAACACACGAGCCCCCCCACAGTCGCAACTAGCCACCGGTGATGTTGAGGCTGGAGCGGAACTCGGCGAAGGTCAAGGACGGGAGACCTTTGGTGAAGATGTCGGCGAACTGGGAGGTGGTCGGGACGTGGAGAACCCGAACATCGCCAATGGTGACCCGATCCCGGACGAAGTGGAGATCGATCTCCACATGCTTGGTCCGCTGGTGCTGCACAAGGTTGGTGGAGAGGTACACCGCACTGACATTGTCGCAGTAGACCAGCGTGCTCCGGGAGAGAGGGCTGTGAAGCTCGACGAGAAGCTGCCGGAGCCAGGAAGCCTCAGCCACGCCGTTAGCGACAGCGCGGTACTCCGCCTCGGCACTGGAGCGGGAGACGACCGGCTGGCGCTTGGATGACCAGAACACAAGGTTGCCACCCAGGAAGACGGCATAGCCGGAGGTGGAGCGCCGAGTGTCCGGGCACTCGGCCCAGTCAGCGTCAGTGTAAACGACGAGCTCGGAGGAGGAAGACTGGTGAAGGAGCAAGCCGTAGTCGATAGTGCCACGGAGGTAGCGGAGGAGCTTGAGAGCAGTGAGGTGGGGCTCTCGGGGATCATACATGTGAAGACAAATCTTCTGCACTGCATAGGTGATGTCTGGCCTAGTGAAGGTAAGGTACTGAAGTGCACCTGCGAGACTCCGGTATGCCGTGGGGTCATCCACTGAGTGGCCCTCGGCCTCTGACAGCTTGCCCTGAGTGTCAACTGGAGTGGAGCAGGGCTTGTAGTTAGTCATCCCAGCTCGCTCCAGGATATCAAGAGTGTACTGCCGCTGGTGAAGAAGAAGGCCGGCAGGACGAAGCTCAACAGTCACCCCAAGGAAATGGTGGAGCACACCAAGATCCTTCACAGGAAACTCCTGCTGAAGAGAGCTGATGATGTGGTTGAGTAGTGATGAACTGGAGGCTGTGAGGACAATGTCATCAACGTAGAGCAGCAGGTAAGCAATCTCAGCTCCATGGTGATATATAAACAGAGACGTATCTGACTCGGCCTCCACAAACCCCATTGTCACCAGGAAGGCAGAAAACCAGGAGTGCCACGCCCGAGGGGCCTGCTTGAGGCCGTAGAGAGACCTGTTGAGCCGACAGACCATGTCTGGACATGAAGAGTCAACAAACCCTGCTGGCTGGCTGCAGTACACTGTCTCAGTGAGAGTCCTGTGCAGAAATGCATTCTTGACATCCAGCTGATGCACTGGCCAGGAGCGAGCAAGGGCCAGTGAGAGCACCGTGCGGACGGTGGCCGGTTTCACCACCGGGCTAAAAGTCTCATCGTAGTCGACTCCAAGGCGTTGATTGAAACCCCGAAGAACCCAGTGAGCCTTGTATCGCTCCAGGGTACCATCAGCCCGCCGCTTGTCCGTCCAGATCCACTTGCCAGTGACAACATTGGAGCTGGGCGGATGGGGCACCAGATCCCACGTCTGGTTGGCGAGGAGAGCCGCGTACTCCTTTTCCATCGCGTGGTGCCAGTGAGGGTCTGACAAGGCGTCGCGAACGGAAGAGGGTACAGGAGAGACCTACGTGTCGCTAGGCATCGCCGCAAGAGCCCGGGATCTCAGGGTACCCGCCGCGTGCCGCGTCACCATAGGGTGAACATGCTGCGGGTGGCGGTGAAGGAGTGGTGGGTGGTACACCGGCTGCACGACACGGGCTGCTGAAGGCGGCGGCGGTGGTGTAGGTGTCGTCAGCGGTGAAGAGGCCACCGGCAGTGGCCGCACTGCCGGTGGAGAGGATGCCCCTGGTGGCGACGGAGGCGTCGGGTCCGCCTGTGCACGGCGTTGGTAGACAAGCACCGGCTGAGCGAACCGCGTCGGGGGTGCAGGAACCGGCATCCCTGGCCCCGTGGCACATGGAGGAGCCGGGGCCGCACCGGAGGGCGACGCTACCGGACCCGTGCAGGGCACAGGGCTAGGAGCAGCAGGTGCCGGGTCCACCCCCACACGGCGCTGGTAGACAAGCGCCGGCTGGGCAAACCGCGTCGGGGCTGCAGGAACCGACGTCCCCAGCCCCGTGTCAGGCGGAGGAGCCGAGGCCGTACCGGAGGGTGATGCTACCGGACCCGTGTAGGGCACAGGGTCAGGAGCAGCACTGGTGCGCGGCGGAGGAGCAGTACCTGCAGGAGAAAACGGCAAAGGTGGCTGGACCACCATGTCAATGGGAAACAGAGAGGCGAGGTCAGGGCCAGGGGTGGAGGATGGTGTGGCAGTGGTGGAGTAGGAGAAGACAGACTCATCAAACACCACATGGCAAGAGATGAGGACCCGACGAGAAGTGAGGTCAAAACACCGGTAACCCTTATGATCTGGGGAATACCCAAAGAAAACACACAGAGTCAAACGGGGAGCCAGTTTATGGGGAGTGGTGGCAATGGTGTTAGGGTAACACACACACCCGAAGACACGAAGGTGGTCATACCGAGCAGGGGTACCGAAGAGAGCATGATGTGGTGTAGGAGCTGGGCAGGCAGCGGAAGGAAGACGATTAAGGAGATAGGTGGAGGTGTGCAGACTCTCTGCCCAGAAATGAGCAGGAAGTGACGCCTAGAGCAAAAGGGTGCGCATGGTGTCATTCATGGTCCGAATCATGCGCTCCGCCTTGCCATTTTGGGAGGAGGTATAC
>CM041636.1:24576818-24644512 GCA_023333625.1 Bothriochloa decipiens | reverse complement strand
CCATATCCATTTTATATGCATTCCTAGTATTCATGTATGCATACGCACCATACAGGATCGCATGCGAGAACCTTGTCGGGAAGTCGAGAAGCCAGAAAGACGACTCGTTGGAAGTTCCCGCATCAGAGGTGATCTGGGACTAGGAGAAGGACATGGAGCTATACGAGTGTCCGAAGAATCAACCTCGCTCTTCTGAGGAAGGCAAGCCTCGGAGCATTCTCCCTGTGGTTTGTAAAAATATCTAACTTGAGTCCTATACTTGTTTGATGCATTAAGTTATAGGCGTTGCTTTATACCGTTGCTGCATTACTTATATCCCTTGCCATTGTTATACTTCAACCCTGTTAGGTTCAGGTGCGATTATCTGCTTAGCCCTGCTTTAACTAGATCAGTAGAAGTCGGGTGATTCCCTGTCATCCGCGAGTTATAGGTGGTTACTCGGAATGGTTGAATACATTGTTATCTTGGATAACCATGTGGAGATAATAAATCGAGACCGGGCAGGATCGGTGTTGAGACGGAACTGGAGGTTCGGTGAGGTTATCCCATCTGTGTCGAACTAGGACCCCGTCCGTTGTACGTCCTCAAGTCATATTGAATTTATGCCTCACATTTAGCTGGAAGGATAAGTCGTTCTGACCGCGAAGCCTAATTTTGATTTGGGCCGAGAGTCGACCTGCTGTACGCATCGTATTGGTGAAGATGGGGACCATAGGTTACGCGGAGAGTAAGTCCGAGGTCAAGGTCGCCCTGAATAAGGCAGCCGGGCGGTTTCTGGATACGATGGTACCTGTTGATCCCGCGCTTTTCCTGAATTGGATGTCGGTGACCTGTAGCTCACCATGGCTGGTGAGTGTGGTTTGTGTGAGAAATACCCGCTAGCTGGTTAGTAATCGATTATAATCGCCATCGTTCCTGGACAGTGAACACTTGACTTAAGCAGCGGCAACGTAGTAAGAACTTGAACAAAGAGATGAGATGGTTGAGCTCTTGAGATGGAAGGATACTCAACCGGATTGGTTACTTTTACTGTTGAATAATTATTACCATGCTTGTTTAGTACAGGTGCTAATGTAGCATGATAAACTTAATCAGATTAAAATATATTGCTAGAAGGTTCTTGTTAATTGTTCCTTAATGCAAGCTTTGCCGCAATTAAATGAGTCAGCTATCCCACTTATAAAGCCTTGCATACTCCTTGGAGTTAATTTATTTTTGGTTTATGACAGGTAAGTCTAGCTGAGTACGTTCTCGTACTCAGGGTTTTATTCTCACTTGTTGCAGGTGTTCATCTAGGTTGCTGTGACTGCAAGATGGGTTTCTATCCCATTACGGGAAACAATCAGACCTTGGGCACGGTCATTTCTTATAATCTTATCTCAGATTGCTTTTGTTGGATTTGACTATGAGCTGGCACCGTATTTAAAAATATGATGTGAGTGTTGTTAAAGTAATTTGCTTCCGCTATTATATTTCTTTATAAAAAGGGTGTTGTAATATTCTCTTGTAAACTCCGATGTATTTAAGTTAATTACAAATTTATGTATCATGTGGATTGTGGTTACTGAATCTTTACGATCTTGGTTTGTAAGTTGGTTTGAAATCCTTCGTGATTTCACAGACTACCGGGTTTATATGGGTTTAGGTACAACTTAAACTATCATGGCAGATTAATTTGGACTTAAGCTTATATAAATTGGTTGGTTCTGTTACAAAATGTACGCCGTGCATGCTCTTACCTTATTGAGCATAGGAAAGACTAGTCCGACAAGCACGCTTTGTTGCGCTGGCTTGCTGAAAAGGCTGATGAACAATGTAGAACAGGAATGTTAACACCAGAAAAAACCTGAGCAGTGCCGAAGAACAATATATAATGATGGAGGTCCTCACTGGCCTCCATTTTATTTCTAGTTGAGGGATTATTAGTATTAATATATTTATTAAGTACTGTGACACTGTGTTATTATTAGTGTGTTGGACATGAATGTGATAGCTTTTTTTCTGTAGGAGGCATATAAATTAGAATACCATGGAGACCAAGTTACGGCCTACCAGTGCGATGCCAATGGAGTTTACACTCCAGAGGTTAAAGCATATTACGGATGATTTTTCTAATAATCGCATAATTGGTCATGGTGGGTGTGGAGTAGTTTACAAGGTATAATTATTACTTTACATCTTCCTCCGCTACTTCAACAAAATACAAGAGAGCAACTCGTGCATATACCATATTATTATTAACAAAATATATATATTCAGTAGGGAGTACTGGACAATGGGGAAGATATTGCTGTAAAGAAACTTTACCACATCCAGCAACCAGGACTGGACAATGACAAGCAATTCAAGAATGAATGTACTAACCTTACGAGAGCTCAACATAAAAATATTGTACGGTTAGTTGGCTACTGCTATGAAATACGACATGAACTTGTTGAGCACAATAGAGAAGTCGTTCTTGCTGGAGTGGAAGAAAGAATTCTCTGTTTTGAATACTTGCAGGGTGGAAGCCTTGAAAAACATCTCTCAGGTATGATGAATGGTTCTCTAATTATTAGACTGTTGTTTCCTGTTATATGTAGTCTCTGCATTCAATTTACTTCTTCATTCAATAGTGCACTGCTTCTACAGATGAGTCCCACGGACTAAATTGGCGCACACGTTACAAAATAATTAAGGGGATTTGTGAGGGCTTACACTAACTTCATAATGGATGTAACCGTCCTGTTTATCATCTGGACTTAAAGCCTGGGAATATATTGCTGGATAAGGACATGATGCCTAAAATAGGAGATTTTGGTTTGTCACGACTCTTTGATTCAACGGAAACACATGTCACGTCAAAAGTTTTAGGAACACGGTAAGTTAACTCACGAGAACCAATAAAAACTTCTGTTACCAACTTTTTTTATTAAAAAGTTTATTGTATTTTGTACCATGCAGTGGATACATGCCACCAGAGTACATCGCGAGGCACAAAATCACAAACAAGTTTGACATATTCAGTTTGGGTGTTATCGTCCTACAACTAGTTGCAGGACCTGAGGGCTACACAAAAAGCGACGAAATGCCCTCCCAACAATTTATTGAGCTTGTAGGAAGCGAACCTGTGTCTTAATTGAATGCCAGTCCCTTTTCACAACAAAATATAAGTTGTCTTACCTGTGTTGCAGTAATGCCACCTTAGCTTTTCTGGAATTATGTGTCAATATCGCAGGTACATGGAAACTGGTGTAAGAGGCTTCCGGAAACAATGCCCGCACATACATGGCAAGAAATTAAGACAGCCCATTGTTTGAGAAAAGATTTTTTTTTATTGAAATAGCATTAAGATGTGTGGATGCTGATCGAGAGGAAAGGCCTACTATAAGCGAGATTCTTGATGAACTGAACAAGTTTGATACTTCCACCGTGAATGAACTAGACAAGATGAATAATATTGCCAACAGCTCACCTACAAGCCAGGTACATAAGTCATCCTATTCTTGTGTTGTCATCTGCGAAAGCAGTGTGTGTACACAATGCTTAACAACAACATAGCCTTTTATTCCAAATAAGTTGGGGTAGGCATTGTGTGTGTACATAATGCTTCTTGCAACAATTTACTATCATTCACCGAAAATATTACATTGCTCCTTTCCATTAGTTAATTATTCCTTTACTCATTCTATGTGGATGTGGTAGGACTAAACTGAATACTCGGCACATCCATTAATTTCCCGCTCATATATTCCTATCCTTTTTCCATTTCTTGAACTATATATTAATTTTAGCACACAGAGGAAAATTTTGTTTTTTCTTCTCAACCCTGTTCTCTTAGTAGCATTTTTATAACATGGCATCTTGAATGAAAGACCAACCTCAAACAATCATACATACCCAAAACTGCTTCGATTCTAAACTGCAAGTCATTTTGTGTTTTCTGGGTACATGGTTTTCTATGCACGTAGAGCCAAAACAACTTAAAATTTAGAACAGAAGGAATACTTCCTAGTTGCGACCTAACCCACCATTCCACAATCTAGCAACTTTGAGTATAAATTAAAAAAAAACTCGGCTGCTGGGGGAAAGACCGCCCCCACGGTTTTCATCTAAGAAGAAACTTCTCAGTTCCCCGACTGAGAAAACCCCCGAACCCTAGCCCTGCCCCGACACTAGGGACAGACACTTTGAGTATAAATTATGGAAGTAATTTAATGTATTACACCAGCTATCTCATGCTAGCTCTATCTAGTCTAACCAGTAAAAATTGTGTTTTAAGTAGCTCTTCAAACAAATGTTGTTTGATCATGTTTATTGAAATTGTTGCAAGTTTAAATTGTGAAGCCTCTCTAAAATATTGTTGTTTCCATAGGTCACCACCGTCTTAAAAGGCAAGCAAGTTTTGCATCAATACCGAAGCTTAAGCAAGTTTTTGTTTTCACATACTATCTTATCAAGGTTGCACTACAATTTTTTTTTTCAAACATGTAGGATAGTTATGTATCATTGTAGTAGGAGAAAAGAATGTAACAATACAACACACACCAACTCACTCCCTAGGAAAATAGGTTAAATCATCACCTATACACAATAAAGTGACACCACCATAAGTCTACCTATTAGAGCACACAACCGAGCTACAAAATCACCCTAACACCAGTGAAGCCGCATAGTTGTGCCTCTTGTCTAGCAAGTGCTATGTTAACAAACTGAGCTGAGTGATGTGTCATAGTCGTGACTTACCTGTACCCATCATCCCGGTGGTTGAGATCGACGTGGTGCTCGATTGGGCTATCTGTGGGGATCACCTAGTAGATGAGCACTTGGACACCGAATTGTGATGGGGAAGCATGTTGGAGGACAAACCTTTCCCAGTAACAGGCCAACTTCCAAGCTTGATCTTGACATTGTCCACCATGGCCTCAAAGCGATGACGCCAATGCCTCAAGTTGGTTGATGCGCTCGGAGTAGCGCGTCTCAAATGCAAAGAATTGGGACTTCATGGGGGTTGCTCTCGGCAAAGCGAGATTGCAAATTGTTGATGATGACATTGGTATTAGGCTTGATCCATCATGCCCGTATGCATCTGGAGTCAAATTCAGGATAGTGTATTTTATACTAGGATGTTAGCAACCAGAGCTTGGAGAAGGGGAACTAAAGGAAGAAGATAGGAGGAACAAGGGCAGATTCTATTAGGAGGAATTCAAATGCCTTTTACATGTTGTTTGAATCTCTTTAGCTGGCTTTCGGTTCTCAACTTATACACGACACCTACTTGGGACATATCCATTCTAGGCCGAGCACTTGCATGCTTGAAGTCTAGCTGTTTTCACAAAACAGTCATGTGAGGTTAGAGTATATAATCAAGTTTTGGAATTCCCTCTAGCTTCTATGATCTCCAACAACCATTAACATACAAGTTGGAAGGGTATTTATTGCCCTGAGCAAGCCCACTAATCATTCTCCAACGGTCATAATTTTCTATGTACTCCCTCCGTTCAGCAAATAAAAGAACATCTACCTCTTTGGCATGGATATTAAAGTAGTTGACAAATTACAAAAATGCCCCTATAAAGTTGCCTGTCACTTTGCCAGGTTGTTTTGGGTACGCAGAGACCAAAAGTTTAAAATGAATAAACAACACTACTGTGGAACAATTCACAGCCACGTACACAGCCCATCGACGTGGCAATACAACAGCAATTATCAGTGCTACAAGCTCATGGCCACGTGGTATAGCTGGAATGTTCCAGTACCACAAGTCTGGCGCCAAAGTGCACAAATTTGAAATTTTGAATTGGCGCCGTTGCCACACTATATAAAGCATCCACTTGTTCCAGATCAGCACAATGAAAGGCTCAGCAAGCTCCAAACAGCAACCTGCAATCCAATCCATATTTAGACATGGCCATAGATCTCAACATAGTACCAGATGATGAAGATGGAGAGTTAGGCATAGATCTCAACATTGTGCCAGATGAAGGAGAAGGAGAGTTGGTCATAGATCTAAACATAGTTCCCCTTGAAGAAGATCAAGCATCCTTACCTGACCTAAATGCTGAACCTGCACATGTGGAAGGCGTTGGAACCCATCATCGTCAAGATCAAGATCAAGTCCATGTCCTCCAAGAGGATGGAGTACATCGACTCCATGAAGATCAGGTCCACTACCTTCATGAAGATGAACAAGTTAGTGTGCATGGCATTGATCTCAACATCATTGATTGTGAGGGACAACCACCACCACAGGAAGGTAATGTCTCTTAATTGCATCATTACAACAAGCACATGGTCAAATGTGTAAATACATGAATTACCCACTATGCCTCACCTTTTTAGCAGTCATTGCTGTTGAACAAGACCATCAACATGGAGATGTCAGCTTTCATTGTGCATATGAACAAGATGAATTTGGCCACAACTCAGAACCTTTTGATCAGCAACAAGAGATAGAACAAATGATCGGTAAGCTTTCACAAATTAACATTTTCAGCCACTATTATTATGAAACATTCAGCATTTTTGTAAAAATCTGTTCCAGTGGTATAAGAACTCACCAAATAATTGACTCTTGTAGACATGATCGAGAACACGCATGACTCTGGTGTATACACTGATGCCCTGGACATAGCCTTCGATAAAGAGGACTTGGAGGAACATGCAAATGAAAATAATACACATCATCGCAAAAATATGACAGATCTTCAAAGACAGCTAATACATGAAGCATTGCTTGAGAGAAGCAACCGTGGAAGGTTACAAAAGAACACTACAAGTTTAGTTGCTCAGAAATTCCAGGTCAGTACCAGTCAAGTGCAGAGTGTTTGGCGGAGAGCAAAGCAATGCCGTGCACAGGGAAGGCCAGTAGATGTTAGATCAAGAAGAAAGAATTGTGGCCGCAAAAGGAAACAAATAGACCTTTCAGCTATTATTAGCATCCCCTTGCGTAGGAGGAGAACGATACGATCAACAGCTGATGCTCTTGGTGTACACAGCAGCACTCTACACAGGTGGTTTAAGCTAGGTCTGCTACGACGCCATTCTAGCACATTAAAGCCTAAGAAAGAGAGGCTGCGATGGTGTGTGTCCATGTTAGATGAGCAAACATTGCCAAATGAACCCATGTTCCGTGAAATGAAAAACATTATTCACATGGACGAGAAGTGGTTCAACACCACATCGAAATACACAATGTATTACATGCATCCAAATGAGGACGACCCACATAGGACTGTGCGCAATAAGAATGCCATCAACAAAGTCATGTTCTTATCGGCGTTAGGAAGGCCTCTATATGATGAACAAGGCAAGTGCATTTGGGATGGGAAGGTAGGACTCTGGCCATTTGTTAGAAAGGTACGCAAGGCAGTAGTCTCACATTCTTACTTCAAATTCTGCTACTTACTGTTAGTGATTCCCTACTTGATTTTCTATTACTGTAGGAACAAGCAAAAAGAAGAAGCCACAATAGAGGGAGGGGGGCCAAAATAACCAAGCCTATTAAGGTAGATCGAAGCACTATGAGGTGGTACCTAATTAATAAAGTTCTCCCAGCTATTGTTGAACGGTGGCCACAAGAACTCAGAGGAGAAACTATTTACATTCAGCAAGATAACGCCCCTTCACATGTGCCAGTAAATGATAAAGAATTTGCAGATGCTGTAGCACGGACAGGGCTTGACATATAACTCATCAACCAACCTGCCAATTCACTGGATTTGAATGTCCTGGACCTAGGGTTCTTTAATTCTCTCCAGTCCTTATCCTATGACACGGTCTCTAGGAACTTGGATGACCTGATTCGGAATGTGAAACATGAGTTTGATAGATATGATCCAGATACTTTGAATAGAGTGTTCCTAACACTACAAGGGTGTATGATTGAGGTGATCAAAGATGGTGGCGGAAACAGATATAACATTCCTCACATGGACAAAGACAAGCTGGAGGCACTGGGCATGCTGCCTAAAAGGCTTCCTTGTGACCGTCACCTATATGAGTCTGTGATGGCAACATTAGGGAACTAATTGTGGTGCCACTGCTGTAATCTTAAGAACCTTGTAATGTAGGGTTGGTAGTGTTAACCATGTGTGCCAATGCTGTAAATTAGTCGTGTTTCCATGTACTGGTGCTGTAAATTTGGAAGCAACTGATGTAATTTTGTGAAACTTATAATGTAGGGTTGGTACTGTTACCCATGTGTGCTAATGTTGTAAATTAGTTGTGTCCGTTTGTTAATGTGAGCCATGTACTAGTACTGTAAATAGGGAAACCATATAATATTATAATGTGACTCATGTCTGCTACTGCTGTAAATTTTGTAAGCCTATGAAGAGATGCAAGTTGCACATCAAGAATTATATTTGCCATTCAAAAATTATCCCCACCGACAAAGACATGATTCACAGTAGAGATACAAGCAGCACATTTAGTGTTCATAATCTGATAAAAAAACACCCTCAATGATGGCGTCAAGCTTGGAAGATTTTTTTTCATCTCGACAAAAGAAACAATCTAGTATGCTTAGATTTTGCACAATGGTATTAACAGGTTCTACCATAAAAAAAAGGCATGGACTAATTGTGCCTAGTGCACCAGCTTGACCAAGGGGAGTGAACATTCTGTGATTATGGGGAACTAACAAGGATAAGTCAATAGGTTGAACAAGCATTTTATTATACACAAAAACAGCAGTTCATCCTTACACATTCCGAGTAACTGATAATTCATCAGAGTACACCTAATTATCTAAATCCTATATACAATGGTTATCATCTCACAACAAAAGCATTCCGTACATTTAACCCATTTTAACATCAAACATAAGAAGCATTACATGGCACATAAAGCAACGACAAATGAGCTAACCATGCAAGGGACGCAAGCAAATACGCACTAGAATTTTGTACAGGCTTACAAAGAAGTCATGGTAGACTGGATCCAAATTGGCAAGAACCTCCTTCAGCTGTTCAAGCACCTCCGGAGGCCCCTTGACGAGCAGATCCTGATGAGGAGCATGATCGGCGGCAACATCAGGGACCTGACCCACAACGTCGACGAACGCGTCTCCTTCAGGAACCAGCTCCACGCTGACTGCCTTGGGAACCTGGGGGGTCAGGTCTATGGCGTGATCCATGCCCGCAGCGACATCTAGCCCACACGCCTCCGCCTCCTCCGTACCGGATTCTTCTTCCGAGTCGGGGACATACACGTCGCCGTGGGAGTCGATACGTAGGTGTAGGCCGGCCTTCTGGATTCGATGCCCACGCACAAAGATGTAGTCGTCGCTGGCCGAATTGGCGTTGCTTGGCTTTTGGATCTTGGAGTCGTCACCGCTTGAATCGACGACTTGGCCGAGGCTCGCATCACCGGCGCGCCTAAGGAAACCACGGCCACCATGCTTGCCGCCACCATGCTTCTTGATTACAGCACCGCCGGCGCCCGACATCTGGCTGCCTCGACGCATCCCGTGGCTACGAGGACGGATCTTGCGCCTCTGCCCATGCACGCACAGGAGAACCGGTCTGGTTTGGGGATCGAACTCGCAGCTGTAGGTGGGTGTGAGGTGGGGAAGGGGAAGGATGGGGAACGAGTGGAGGTCCGGTGGACGAAACCGATCCGTGTGCGGGAGAGAGACCAGCAGGCTAAAAAGTCACGGGCCTTCTCGATTCCTCCGTTGTTTGCTGACCCCTTCATTTTATCTAGCCATTTTTTTATTTCCTTTTTTCTCCGATACAGCTGGACAACTGGAGCACTCACAGCTGCATGTGCTAGGGGAATTTCTGAAAAAAATGCTCATATATGACCATTAATATGAGAAAATTTTTGAATCATACATGTTCTTTTATTTGCTGAACGGAGGGAGTACACTAGAAGATTAATAGGACTATAGGAATATGAACAGTAGTACTGATTCACAAGGTGGTACAATGTGAGCTTTGTAATCAACTTACTGAACATCACCGGATGATCTGCTGGCATATAAACAGTAGTACTAGATCATATTGGTGGTACTATACGATTTCCATGGTCAAGTTCCTAGACATCACCAAATGATCTATCTGGTCAAAACTGTGAACACCAGATCATATGGTGGTATTGTTTTCAACATACAACGTTCTCGCTGTATATCTCCTAGCTCTAAAGTCCATTTTTTATGATCTTGTACTTGTTGTAACATTGTAAAGTTATGTGCAAGATTATTAAAAGACCCCTCTAAAATACTACATCATACGATTAGAGAATATGCCCATCATGTGAATAGATTGCAGACTTGTTGGTAATTTGGTTTTTTTAGATAGATAAAAAGGGCGTACCCAGTGCCGTAGGCTCCCGTACTGTGGGGTCTGAGGAAGAAAAAATAGCCAGCAGCCATCCCTAAAAGAAACAAATATTCAGAAGTTTGTTTTTTATGATCTTGTACTTGTTCGAAAAGCTATTGAAATATCAACATGATTACCAAAGTATTCTTCACCAGATCAATCAAATTCCATGTCGGATCATCCAGTGAACCAGTAAGGTGGCAGCTTGTTGATGCTTCGGTATTTTGGCCATATCTTCTTGCTCTAGACTCCTTTTTATCCTTATACCTACTATTAAGCCATGAGACAAGTCCAATTCAACCCTCTCTTTATCCTGACTTCAATATCTTAATTTCCTTTATGGCCCATTTGGATCCTTTCATTTTCAAGGAATTGGAATCTACTTTATGGACTAGGCTATTTGTCTTGGAACTTGACAATTTATAACTTCCAAAATGTAGGTATAAGTCTGTCTTAAATTCATGGGGTGAGAGATAGAAATAGATTTCACCAATCCCCATGCTGTTTCTGCTCTGCAACTTATACCATGCTCTTCGGCTTGCTCACCTACAGCAGCAATGCAGCACATAAGTATCCCTGCCATGTGGTGACAACAGTATACAAGTATGTTCCACATGTGGTCAACTTAATTGTGTTGTGTCTAAATTTTGTATTGGAATGGATTTTAATTCCAAGGATCCAAATGGAGTCTTAGATTTCTTGCATCCATAGAACCTTGAGAAACCTTTAAACACATCTTAACACACATATTAGTTCTAGATTTATACTGTAACCTTTAAACACATCTTAACACACATATTAGTTCTAGATTTATGCTGTCATTTAAATCACCAATGCACAAAATGATCATCCATAGGGTACATGATCCTTACAGTGGCCTCTGAGAGTGTTCTGCTCTAGAATTAGCTGGCCTTATTGCTTTTCGCTTTCCATAGGTAACTAATTTGCATTGCAAATTTGGAAAGCCAAAGGGACCATCAGCCTGAGGTTGATGAATCTATCTGAGCACATTGATATTTAAAGATCATTTCATGGCAGTGAACACGCTAAGGATAGGAGCACATTAATTGCTCTGTGCCTAGCATAATTACTAAAATCGACATGCCATTAAATGATTGTCATGGCACCGTAAATTTAACGTATTAGTGACAAAATATTTTGTTTGAAGATATCATGTCTTGATTTTGGTACTTGCCGCTGTTTGCTAAATGCCTGCCTGGCGAATGTGCAGCTAAGCAAGGATCTGGACCACAGGCCACTAAAATCCAACGTCTGGGAATCCTTGCCTGGGCAACGCAGGCTCTCAGTACTACAAGCAAACGGGCCCTAAATATATTACATGCAGGGACATTCTCAAACATTGGTAGTAAAGATGGAGATCTCTGTTTAGCCACAAAAATTTTTCGACCTGTAGATGGCAGTCAAACCTCTTCGGCTTTAGTGCCTCCAAATATTAAGATCTTCAATTTTCAAGATCTCTATGTAGCCACAAAACACTTTCGACCTGACAGCGTGTTCGGTCAAGGAATGTTCGTGAGTATCTCTAAAGGTTGGATTGATGAAGAAACACTGTCACCTTGCCAGCCTGGCCTTGGAATGACTATTGCTGTGAAAACATATGAACTGGGTTTGCAAGGTCACCCAAAATGGTTGGTGAGTAAGGCACTCATATGGTCTATATCTTGTTATATCCTAAGTTTTTTTGAAGTTACTATTGGAAATCCATCCTTTTGTGATGCCTTTGAATTTAAGGTTTCTCTAACTTTGCTAATTTGATATTTGTATTTTATCTTATTTTTAAGTTTCTATTTACAGGCAAAAGTTAATTACCTAGGTATGTCTACACATCCCAACCTTGTTAAGCTCATTGGCTACTGCACTACTAGCCAGGTGGAGCTACTAGTGTGCGAGTATATGCAACGTGGGAGCTTTGAAAATCACCTTTTCCGGAGTAAGTAATACAAGACAAATATAAACTACTACCCTTGCCAAAGTATGTTCTTTACAAACTATAAGGTACCGCAATAGTAGGAGATACCTGCATATGTTGGCGTCCAAGAGAAATATAAAGATACATGATCATTGTTGAATGCAGAGGTACTTTCTTGGAAGGAAACTGTTATCAATTTTACAATTTATCATGTTTTAGGAAGTAATGTAAACATTTGAAATAGTATAGATGATGATGAAGTATGCTCATTAGGATGTAAAACATCTCTTACAATGATAACTGAAAATGAAGTTCAGTCCGTAGTGATAATCAGAATCAGATGCAGCATGAATGCCATGAGTTAACTACTATAGTTTTGCAGTGGCCTGAAAAACCAAAGACTTTATCAGCCAGCTATCTGAATCCCTTTTTTCCTGATTATAGGATCGTCTAGTCCTCTTTCATGGAACCCAAGGTTGAAGATTGCACTTGGAGCTGCAAAAGGACTAGCTTTCCTTCATTCTGAGAAAACTGTTTATAGAGACATGATGACTTGCAATATTCTCCTTGACATTGTAAGCCACAGTGAGCCATCAATTCTCCGCAATTCATTTTATTGTACATGGTGGTGTGAGTGATGTTTATTGAAAGGGATGCATCATATTATTGGCCAGGCATATGATGCGAAGCTATCTTGTTTCGGATCAAATGGTCCTGTTAGTGAAAGAGGTTATGTGTCCACAGCAGCAACCCTAACGTATGATTATGCAGCTCCGGATGATCTGTCAACAGGTAAGCGTTCAAATGCAAATTTTGATGCCCCTCCAATAATGCTATACACATTCACTTGTCCTTTTTAGACCTTGCCTAGTAAGTATATATACGTTTTTCATTAATTGGAACAGAATAATATAAAACACAATCTTGGTAAGACTAGGCTTACCAAGATCAACTTGATCCTCGTGGCATGGGACTAGTCTCGCAAGAATCAGTAACAAATTTTTGGTTGCTTGTATTTTGAAGCAGTATCCTGTAATAATGTAATAACAATTGAAAACTTTCAGGGGAACTTACTGTGCAGTGACATCTACGGTTTTGGGGTAGTGCTTCTGGAGTTGCTGACGGGTCGTTGTCTCGTTGATAAGAGCCAGCCAGGGCCCTGGCAGAATCTTGTCGAATGGGCCCGGCCACATCTCAAAAATAGCCGCAAGATATGGCGTTTGGTGGATACCAGACTAGGAGGTAAATACTCCACAGGTGGGGTGAAGAAAGTCGCTGCCCTTGCTCTTAAATGCCTGGCCTTGGATGGTGAGATGAGGCCGAAGGAATTGTAGACTCCATCGATCAAGATCAAACAGAAAACCAGCAAATCTGAAGTCCAATGGTGAAGGAAAACATTTGGACATTTAGGTGAACTCCCACCCTCCGTCCCATGGCTAGTCTGATGGATCGGAGAACTCTGATGACAATAGAACTGACATAACGTGAGCCATTTGTGTAGAAATGGCAATCTGGAACGTAGGCAACTGAAGCAGCAAAATTTATTTGTGAGTAGATGTAGGTGCAGATTGAAGACATCCCCAGTCCACCCCAATATGTCAGCATATATCCATAAAGCAACAACCGACAAGTGATTTTTAATTGTCTAACAATTACAGCCGGTGAAACCCGGTGATGCTTGCTATGTGCCATAGACAGTGAAGCAATCACAGCTTCTGATGCCAGTTTCTCAAGGAAAAAGTGTCTATTTTGACCTCCCCAACTATCGTCCTCATCCAACTATCATCTTTAATGTACAAAGTCAGATATATCCTATGCCTTAAACTATCTAAATACCAGATAAATCATAACCCTAACTGAATTGAACGATGGTTATAATTAGTCTACGCAGTCGATCATCCTATGTGATTGCTATCTCAACCCAAGTGGGGTAAATTGAACTAACTTGGATCATCCCCACTAGGAAACACAAACAAGCTAGCTAGAAATTTATTAGCTCTTATTATTCCCCTTCCATTTTCTCTTCATCTACTACCCACTACGCCCATATAAGCTTATATTATATGGTGGTCGTGACAATCAATCCGGCCAGAAATGACTTATACCTTGAGCATTGTTCTCGCAGTTGAGCAAGGCCCGCGAGCTGAGGAAGCTGGGCATCGAGCAGCTCCTATGGGAGCTCTCAACCTCGCGAAAGACGAACCGTCGGATGTGGAGGACCTGACCTAACAGCCTCAGCGGACGACGGCAACCATCTTCCTAAATGCAGTTCAGTCATATACTTGTACATCACATACAGAAAACTGGGACACTGTAAACATTTTTGTGGTTTTGGTTTTCAGCTTTGTCACAAAATGGTTCATTGATTCTTTACCCCCATGTACATAACTTCCACCCTACTTTTGTTAGTAGAAAGCAGCTTGAAAGTGTGCAACTGAAAGTGCTGATGATCAGCTGACTCTGCATACATGGTTTACACGGCATGCAGTCCAACAACACAGGAACATGTCATAAATATTCTTGAGCCACATGAAAAACACTAAAGCGACACTAGACTTATCTGACAGCAAGAACAGGTGTCACGCACTTGCAGTGTTCCTTATACAAAGCTGCAGCATTCGGTGAGTCAGTAATACCAGAGCTAAAAAAAAAAGGACCAAAACTCCGTTCAAAAACAAAAAAGAACCCGACAGAAAATAAAAAGGACCAGATAAAACTGAGCCCAACGAAGGCCATGCCTGGCCTGCTTGGTTGACAGATCATGCCGTTTAAACCCATCAGTGATGAGCGACCTGGCTGCAACTGCAACATAAATCAGGTAGACTATCCAGCATCTGAAGCGTACAATGCCATCCAACATTACATTACGATATGTACGTTTCATCGATTATATATACTCACCTGCACGCACTCACACAGCAGCATCTTGAACTTGAAGGGTGCCTAACAAAGGCGGTGCAGACAGTCAACACACGTAGAAAATCACCTCACTCTGCTGTCAATTTGTTTCTGAATCACAGACACATGCATATACACAATGTGTGTGTCTGCCCGGCCTTTTCCTGTGTGATCGATCGATCGACGTCGACCGGTCCGATCGATCGATTCGATCAATCTAGCCGGATTAGCAGTGAGCTAAGCCGGCCTAATACCTTTCAGGTAGCTTTGTGACAGCTCTTTCAGAACTAGACTCTAGCAAGCTAGCTAATTGTTGCTTTCGGCTGGGAATTTGTATATTCCCATCCGTGCCATGTTCTGGCCGGAAATGTGTGCGCGCGCAGCCGTGCCATGCCTGGCGGATTCGCATGCATTTTTACTGTGTGACTGTGTCTGTGTGTTAGTGTTATGTTCACTTTTGTTTATAGTATTTTCAGTTCTGAAAGCTAGTGCGGGCGCACGATTTATTCATCGAAACGAATGCAGGTGGACCAGCACTATAGTAGGCTGCGAGGTCCCACTGGTCAGTGGCACGGCCGCTGCGTGTTCCGCGAAGCGCGAGAGAGAGGCCGCCGGCCGGCCGTGTTTGACGTGTGACGACGCAATCATGACTCGCACCGCGTCCACGAGATCTCGATTCGATGGCGGCCACGGGCCGTGGCGCGAGGTCCGAGGCAAGCTAGGCCACGGAAATGTGTCTCAGCCTCTCACATGCATGCATGCTGCTATGTGTTGTCTGCCTGTCTCTGGTGGATTGCTTGCTGTTTTTGCGTTTTTTTTTTCTTGCCGCGCTTCTCTCTCTTTATCTTGGTGAATATTTATTTCTGATGATGATGTCAGATGCTGTTCATCAGGCCTAACAATAGAAGCATGTCATTACTATTTGGAGGGCAGCAGGGGCATGCGGATGCTCGATTAGTTTAATTTGCATGCATGTTGCTGTTCGTGCTTTGCATTGGTTGCAGCCGCGCAGGCACCAGCATTATAGCTAAGCTAAAGCCGATTACCCAGTGATTTGATGCAGATAGCTAGTTGATCCTATCCATGCAATGGCATGGCAGCAGCAACGCCCAAAACCTCCGGAAAAAGCTGCGCGGGTACCTGCAAACTCCCATATCATATGCCTCCTCCCAAGGACGGATCCAGCACAGAGTCATTGCTGTCACCGGACAGCAGTGCCTGTTATTAGGGCCGTGTACCCCTCTCTCATTTTGTATTGATGACAGCAGCCTAGCTCACCACGTGACCTCAATATCCTTATGGACTTTCAGACTCTAGAGGCAAGAGGCATCAAATGAATCCACACAGCCCATTCACGAGTTACAGGTCCAGCTAAAAGAAAATAGCCTACGGAGGAGACGATTAAATGCTGTTAGGTACTTGTTGCATCAAGGACTAGCTTTTCCTTCCCTTCAGAACGAAGACTCGCAAGACACGGTACGGCAGACGGCGGGATCTCCCATCTACATCAGGTAAGGGTTGTACCCAAATTCAATCCTGCATCAAATTTCATAAATTGATTTGTACCTCTTGCTGGCAACTTGGCACAGAGCAAACAAGTTGTGAAGTAGATTTTTTTTTCTAGGGCAGATTGATCCAATGATCCATTGGGGCCTTTTAAATTTTTAATCATCTATCAAACTTCCTTGAGATCACGATGGCCGGTGGTTCAGGTAGCAAATTAATTCTTTTTATTTTGTTTCTACAAACGTGCTGTAGTTTCTAATTAATTTTCTATAAGTTCAGGTAGTATGAATTTGATGGAACGTTTCTTGAAAAGAAAATTACCAGTAGCAACCACTGATGAAGGGACTTCACGTACCGGCAGAGGTGCATCAAACAATAATGTTCAGAATAAGACACGGATATTGTCAGCAAGAGATGTTAATTTAGAGAGAGTGAAGAAAGCAATAGGTAATGGATAGATTTCTACCGGAACAGGATTGAACCAGGAACAATCTCTTCAAAGACCTGGCGAGACTAGGTGGTGCTCTCATTATAAGACCCTTAAGAGTCTTAACAGCTTGTTCCCTTCTGTTATTGAAGTTCTGCAGTATGTTGAAAAAGATGGCCCAAATGATAAGAAGAAACGTCAAGCTCGTGGGCTACTAGATTATCTCAAGGATTTTGATTTTGTGTTTCATTTACACTTGATGTTGATGATCCTGAGACATACAAATTCTCTATCACTTTGTTTGCAAAGGAAAGATCAGGATATATTGGAGGCCATGTCAGAGGTAAAGTCAACCAAGAAAAAATTTCAGCATATTAGAGATGATGGCTGGGAATCTTTTTTGGAAAGCATATATTCTTTTTGTGAAGAACATGGTATTCCTAAGTTGGACATGGAAGAAGAGTATATTAATCATCATAAACCAAGAAAAAAGACAAATCGAACCAATTATCAGCACTATAGATGGGACTGCTTGAATTCAGTTCTTGACTTGCTACTTATCGAGTTCAATGATTGATTTGGTGAAACAAATTCGAATTTGCTTACTTACATGGCTGCTTTTAGTCCCAAAGATTCTTTTGCTGATTTCAAATTGGAGAGCTTGATAGAATTAGCTAAGTTGTATCCTGATGATTTCAATTCTGATGAGTTGAAGGATCTTGCTCATGATCTTCCCATTTACATGGACAATATTCAAGCTGATAAAAGGTTTTCTGGATTGAGCACAATTACTAAACTTGCCAAGCTGATAGTGGATACAAAGAAGCATCTGGCTTTTTCTTTGGTCTATCGGCTTCTAAAGCTAGTACTAGTTTTACCTGTAGCCACAGCATCTGTAGAGAGGTGCTTCTCAGCAATGAAAACAGTGAAGACTTTATTGCGCAACCGTATTGACAACAAGTTTATGAATGAATGCATCATTTTCTTTGTTGAGCCCGCATTTGTAGCAACAATCCCAGACAAAGTTATAATAGATCGCTTTCAAAAGATGGAAAATCGCAATCGCAAAATACTTTTATAAGAGGTAAACATATGTTATGCAATGTATACATTGACCTATTACTTTGTTACTTTGATATATTAAACCATATCTTTGCTACTTTGATCTATTAAACCATATCGACTTTTTAGTATATTGTTTGTTTACTATAAGCCGTGATTGTTAGTTCACAAATTCGTAGTGACACCGTTGATCCAAAATCCTAGATCCGTCCCTGCCTCCTCCTCAGAGTCAGTACTACTGTTGCTGCCCAAGCGACCGGGGCCCAGCGCCGGCGGGAGGGTCCACGTAAGCAAGCAATGCGAATTGCAAACAACAAGCATAGGAAGCAAGAAGATGCATGACACGTTGGCTCATGGACGCATAAAGCGAGGGAGGGAGAGGGTTAGCCTGCAGCGGCAAATCATCATTAGCAGGGCCGTACCTGTGATTTGGGAGACCCTAAACAAAACTCGTGATGTGGTCCTAAAATCTATAAGAAAATAAGATAACAAAAGTATAATTTTACTTTATTTTAAAGTTTGCAATATACGTTGTTCAATTCTTGCAGTACTTAGAATATATCAAATCTTGATGCTAACACAATACAAAAGTACTTAAGCAATAAACTGGCCATATGTTCTACTGAAAACATCATTCTCCTGGTATTCTTTGAAATGAAGTCTTCAATTATATCTTCATACTTGATCATCTCCAAGATATTATTTTCAAGTGGTATAGTTGTGAATCCAATGAGTCTTTCTTGTGTCATTGCACATCGCAAGTAGGACTTCAATATCTTGAGTTTAGAAAAGCTCATTTTCCGCAAATGCAACGGTAACAGGGATGGAAACTCTGTACACAATAATGGCTTTTGCGAAAGAACCATGCTGTTTCAAATATTTCAGACTATCAAGAGGTCTCATAGATCTACCAATATGATCTTGAACGAACTTTAACTCCTGTTGTAACTTGCAAAGCTTTTGAAAAGCCCGTTTCTCTGTACTTGTTAAAAAAGGATATTAGCTCTTATACATTCTAAATGGCAGCATCAATAATCATATCCTTTGCTTATAGCTGCTTGCTGATCAAATTAACAGCGGATAATAGTTCATACCAGAGTATTGCCATGGGCCATTTAATTTCTACTTAAAATATATACTAAATTTAGAGGCTTCATACGAGATAAATATTATCACTGATGAACTATTTAATGTCTACTTAGTAATATATGTACAAAATTAAAGGCCCTAAATATTTGGAGGCCCGGAACATGTTCGCACTTTGCACCTGCTAATATACGAGGCTGTCATTAGAGCCACACCACAAAAAGGCAGCCCTCGCCGTACGTGCCGGTGGTGCGCATGCATAGTGATAGTGTGGCCACCACGTTGGTTTGTCTCGTCGACGATGGAGCTTGAGATGAAGGGGCTCATGTTGTCAAGGTCTCGGGATAGCCGGCGGCAGAGGAGAGAGCTTTGTGCTTGGGGCTCTGAATTTTCTGCTGAATATATTCAGTTTGCGCATCAATCTCCAACCATTTTATTTAGGATTAAGTCTATTTTTCGCCCCCCAAACTCTGTCTTTCCCAAATTTTAAACCATCCCAACTAAAATCTTATTACAGCTTTGACATCTCAACTATCGAAACTGTTTAGTTTTGACTCTGAACAGTTTCCGTAGTTGGGGTGCAAAAACAAACTTCACCAAGTATTTTATTTTTTTATATATTTATGTCTTTTTTATATTTTTAAATATAAACTACATATTGATCATATCATTATATATTAAAATATTATCTACACTCTTTCTGTGCATTGAATTTTGTTGTTGTGAATACGAATATGAATTTATTAACAGCGGCGTCCCATGAAATTAGGAGGCCTAGTTCGAAGCATCAAGTGGAGCAGTGACGGAACCAGGGGGGCCAGCAGGGGCCGTGACCCCCTGCACGGTAGATGTTCTTTAATAAATATATATATAATTGAATTTGTAGCATAAAATATTATTTTTACTCATTTTTTATTAAAAATCATGATTTTAGTTATAAATAGTGTTAATTTTTTAAAAAAAATCTATTGAAACATATTATTAGTATATCTTATCACATACAAAAATGCGATCATATTTGTCGAGCCCCCCTTAATCAAAGTTGTTGGTTCCATCACTGAAGTGGAGGCCTACTATGTAGCACCATAGGCAAAAAAAATTATACTTGTTGTATAACTGTCACTTGAAAAGCAACATTCTTTTACCATTCTTTGAAATGAAATCTTCAATGATATACGCATTAGATGCAATGGTTGCATTGGGAGTACACTAGCGTCGCTTCAAAAAATTTAGAATTTCAACTTGCCCTTTAAAAATCAACTTGACATAAAGGTCATCTGTCAATATCAGATCACCCATCTCGTTTAAGTGCAGCCTCAAGATGATGATAATAATATTTCAAGCTATTATTATCCATAGAATTTACCTGGCGATCTCCGTCTCCGATCCAGCTCTGAACTAAGATTAGGTCTCGAACGAAGAATAATTGCGTCGGCGATTGTGAGGAGTAGGAAGTTAGTCTGGCGAAGGCGAGGAACATGAAGAAAATAACGGTGTCACACAGCAAGTCCACAACAGCCAACACGCCCGCCGGCGGCCGCACGGTAGACTCCCGATCGTGGCTGTCGTTCTCCACAAAGAGTCATGGTGGTGCTCTCCAACTCCACTCACCAGAAGTCACGATCGTGGACTAGTTCCCAAGCAGGACATGTTTTTGGGACAAAATTGATAGCTATGGCTCATTTTTTAACTTAAAACAAATGCTAAAATTATTATATATACTTAGGATACTCGGTATTTTTGGAGGCCCATAATTTTTGAAGGCCCTGTTCAGTCGCACAGCCCACACGGGCCAAAGGACGCCCCTGTTTATTAAAATATGATCTACATGTTTAAAGTTCATATATTATTGAAAATTTAAAATTTTCAAATTCAGGATGGTCAAATAATGCAAACTAAACTTGTAGATCGCAATGAGATCTATAACTTTATTGATAGCTATACATTTAATATTATTTACCATCCCAAAATTTTGTTCCAAATTCTTATATTTGACATTCATTTTTCAAATATTTGGTTGGATGGACAAATGACCAAGACAAAACTCATAAATATCAATCATATATATAACTTTGTCAATAATTTTTTTATTTGAAATCATTTAGACTCCCAAAAATTTATCTGTCAAATTTTCAATTTTTTTATTTTGTTCAAACTTCGAGTGGAAATGACCAAAACTAAAATTTTAGATATGTGATATCTCAAATTTGTGTTGGTGATTGATTCATTTTTAATCATTTTACAATCCAAAACTTGTATCCAAAGTTCTCATATTTTAAAATTTTAAAATTTTAAATTTTTTAATCATTGAACGAACTCAAATGGGTAAATTGGCCAAATCAAAGTTTTAGATGTTGATGACATAGATTATTTTTTTAAAAAAAATATGGTACCAAATTTTAATTTATGATAATTGTAAACTTCTTTTTATGATAAAAATCCAACAAAGTGTAGATAAATATTTTGATACATATAAATATTTGTCAATATTAAATATAATATATTAAACATTTATAAATATCTGAAAAACTAAACTCTTGAAATATGTCCATCTTTTGCCCCTCAGCTATTAAAAAAACTTCCAACTTTGACTTGTTTTGACAAAGGCAAGAGTTGGGGGGGGGGGGGGGGGTAGACTTAAGCTTTTTATTTATGCTCATAGGATTCTTATATATTCTCACAATTGGCCGCTTTGTTTGAATTATTTGGTCTTTGTCTAACAGAGTCCGCCAAGGGGGCAAACAATGGCCTTGGAATAGAAAAAAAGGATAAAATAACAAAGTAAAAGAAAAAACAAGGATAAGTCATAAATGGCTGTGAAAACAAGGGCGAGGACAGTCATGTCCTATAAGAAAAAAAAAGACTAGTATGACAAAACTGCTGGCGCATGGCCTACCTATGTATGATGCATGTGCATGTGGCAACTGTGCATCTACGGGAGCCCACGGCCACGGCATGCATGCAAACCGGCCGGCCGGGACATGCATATGTGGGCAAGCACGCCAATGCCGCCAGCAAAATGCCCTGCCCCGCAGCCTTTTTCCGCCGGGCCGGGAGCACCGCCGGAGCGGGAGGACGAGCGAGGGGGCCTCCCGGCCACGTACTCTTCAGTCCTCAGGCAGGAATCATTGCCATCTCCTGACAAAATAATCACATGGGAGACAAAAATTCCTTTAATTTGGCCCAACCCAACCCAGGGCCCCAGCTACCCACTCGTGTCTCACTTTCTTCTTCACGCTAATAAGCTACTAGCTTAGCTCATTTGAGATGCTATATGTTAGCTAGCTATAGTCATTTTGGAGCGTCGCGTATTATATTATATTATATTATATTATATTATATTATATATATATATATTATATTTACCTTGCAAAATTAAGCTAGTGGATCTCACTGTCCTGGTTAATGCAAGCTAGCTCACTCTTTTCATGCACAAGCGAATCCAATTATAGGTGAGCAAAATTCAATGGGGATAGGGCACCAAAAGGAAGATGAAGTACAAAAAAGAATACTATAATATATGCTTGAATACATATATACCTTGTCCTTAAGATTTTGCATCGATTGTTGCAGCTAGCTAGATGCAATGCAATATTATATTAACAAGCAAAGCTGCTGTATATCTGCCTGGGAGCAAACTGGTTGTCAATGCAATCAGCTGCATGTCTAGTTGCTTGATTCATGCAAAAGCTAACCTTCCATGTGCCCTTCTAGAAAATGTAGTTATCATTAATTCTGTCAAACCCGTACTCGCCTTTATTAGTTTCTTTAGAAAAAAAGAGGAGCAATAGAGCGTACTCGAGGGCAAGCACAAATTGTCACAACCTATAGTAGCTAGCTGACGAATGTATGCTGATGAATGTCGTCGTTAAATACAGTTTATGCTCCACCTAGCTAGAGGACCGAGCAAGAAACCCACGCTCATTTACCGCAGGCGTCCATCACTAGCTATACTGTCGGCAAATCAATTTAGGGCCAACGTCCACAATTAGAGGGAATGCATGTGGTGGACAAGTGCCAAAAATATATAATTGACTTAGAAACTGCTTTTTTGTCCATATCTACTACACAAATTTTTGCGGATGCGGGTGTTTTGGATTTTTGGATATGCATGTAGTCGAAGCAATTGGCCCCAATCAAAGACCACAGTTAATGAGCAAACCAAAGGCCGCCACAGCTTCAGTTGAAAGAACAAAAAAAGATCCCATGGACAGGTCCCCCGAGCCCATCCATGGGCCTTGCTTACCGCTAGCTAGATCCATATATACCTGTGCATTTTGCGGTTCGGGCCGAAAATGTTTTTGGGCTTTTTGGACTATCAATATCCTCCCATGAATGGCCCGTGGGCCTTCTCGAGCCTCATGTTTTGGGCCAGGCTTGGGCTAGGCCCGGGCTTAGGTGGGCCACCCACGCATTTTGTAGTGTAAAATAGATAAAAGTAGCATTTCGGGCCGGGCTCGGGCCAAGAATTTTTTTGGGCTGCGAAATCCGTGTCCAGACCCTGTCAAGTAAGGTTCGTGGGCGGGCCAAAACCCATCGTGATCAGGCTGGGCCCACGGGCCGAACCAAATTTGCTCACGTATTGATCCATAGCTCCATTTGTCGGATCCGCAGCTCCGCTCATTAGGTCCGTGCTGCGTCGAAGAAGATTGGCCCCATGCGCAGCTCCATAGAAGGAGAAGAACGGGCCATGCCTCATGCCTCATCGCGCTGAAGGAGGAGATCCACGTCACCCGCGTTGGAGGAGGAGAAGATCTACACTGCCAAGATCTCGCACCGGATCTGCCGCCGCAATCGTGGTAGAGGAGATGGGTATCGTTATTATGGAGGAGACAGGGGCCGTGCACCGTGGAGGGAGATAGGCGCCATTGCCTGGCGTGCCACGGTTGCCACTGCTGGCCACATGCGACCAACAACTGCTTGGGTACCGGCGCCCGTTGCTAGGCCTTTGTTGGGGCACCACCACTGAGCTCTGTGCCGCCGGGAGACGGTGACGGTTGGACCGGAGGGAAAGAGATTGACACATCTGAGAGGAAGTGTATGAGGGAGGTAGAGGCTGCCATATCCAAGAGGGAGGAGAGCGAGAGAGATTGGATAAGTGAAACTGAAACCCTAACTCCCGATATAGATGAGCATGATATCGGGCTGGTTGCTCCAGTATTTGGCGAAGCGGGCCCCTTATAGTGTGCCCTGTCAGAAATGTATTATGAAAGAATGTATTATGAAAGAATGTATTATGAAAACCATCTATGTGAATAGGCTATTTCAATTTATAAGTTATTTTGGTTTTTTTATATATAGGGGTCGGTTGATTTTCTAGCTAGCTTGCCTTGCTTTGCTTCACCGGGGAGATAATCCTTGCCAAGCCAGGAGAGCGGATTATGCTCTTCATCCACATCAAGGAGAATATTCTTGCCAGTACAGACTTCAAGATAGGCTGACGTACTATCCGAACTCATAGCTCTAGCTCTCCTCACTATTCTTGCCTAGCAAAGCTACATATTTAGCTACCAAACAATCCCTATAGATAATTTTGCTTGGTATCTATATATACACTATGTCAATATAGATTTTTTTATTATGTATCTATCTACAAACCCACTCAATCAAATTTCGTATATAAGTGCTACTATATACTCACTATATATTCTTTCAAGTTGGGTACGATTTTTACATAATTGAGAAATAAAATGTAGGCTATTCGTCGCTGAGTACGTAAAGCCTGCCTGTACATTTGTGAAACTATCCATAGAGTACACGTCGTGCATACTCTGAACTTCTACTACACGAAAACATTATGTATGCGTGTCTGCAAAACCAAAGAAGCTATGTACGAGTAAAGCTGCTGCACCTTTTACCTTCTCAAGAAAGTGAAATACAGGGAGCTAGGCAGGCTGGCAGGCTGGCAGGCAGTGTGTTCATCTTTTTACCCTCGAGAAAGCGAAGCCCACTCGGCTGTATCATACGCACACAGAGAGAGACACATAGGCCGCCAGCAGGGGACAAAGAGAACAAAGAGAGGAGCAGCAGAACACGCAGCAAAAGGCCACAGTTCCACAGCAACTTTGGCCGCATGATTTATCGATGGCGGCACGCAAAGGTTATCACTTATCTGGAGACAGTGCACGGGAGATCGAGACCGAGAGAAAGCCTCCACGAGCACTAGTCCAAAAACCCAACTCAAACTTTTATATATTGGTTTGACACTTTTCTTTTGGATCATAGTGAAGACTTAAGAAACGGTGTCTGTACGTGGTCCTGAAAATAACCAACAAATAAGAATATAATCTATTTTGTCGAATACCACGTCGTTTCTCATCAACCAAATAGACTAATTACATTTGCTCCCAGACACAAACTGCAAGCTTTATATAAGATTGTCTTGTATTTGTTAATTTGACCCCTGGCCCTTAAATATAATGAAAGAGAGATCTTAATTTTAAGAGGGATAATTTGAACTTGCAGCGATGTATTTACCTACCAAACATAAAAACAAAGCAATACATATCACCCAGAAAGCATGCATTTGAACTGTTTGGCGCCATGGTGTATATCCACTTTGTCCACGGTGGTAATCATAAGCGTGCTGCAGTAGTGTACGATACACGAGACAGGTGAGTAGACTGAACATGATAACTTTCAGAAAGCGCATTTACAAGAACCGTCACAAAAGACACCCAACATAAAATGAAAAGGATAGGAAAGTGCTACCAACACATGATAGTTCGAATGTACTGGTAGATTTTCTGTCCGGTACAAGTTATCCTTCGACATCATTGGTAAGAGAAAGTGGGCCGGCTCGTTTTGGTAGTTCCATGTGCTTGTATATGTATATAAACCATCAAAATGTCTGGGTTTTGCAGGCACGTATAATGATGGTAGATGACGCCATTTCATCTGGGACGTGGGGAGGAATGTATTTGCATGGGTAGCAGGTATACGTAGCCGGCAGTCTGCAGCCTCATGTGGCATGTCACGACGTGTTTGTCTCTCGTGTATTTGTTTGGTATGGTTGGGGAGTGTGTTTGTTGCACGTATTTGTCTCCGGGTCCACAATCTACGTGCTCCCCAGTCTACAGAAAGACACAGTAATTGTAGAATTTATGCGAGTCAAAATAATTCAAATTTGTCTAAGTTTGTACTGTAACAAAAATAAATAAATAATATCAACATTTGTGTCGCTAATAGTGTTTATTAAAGATATACTTTAAAATTATCTAATGGTTCTTATTTTGTACCATGAATGTTAATATTTTTTATATAATTTTCAAAGTTTAAATTGTGTGAGGCCTCCGAAAGCGATTATCGTACCAACCATCAACGGTCTTTGGCACACACCGCCAACCCGTCAACAGTCCTATGTTTAACTGAGATGATCTGATGATGTGTAAACACTTAACTATTTTTCATGAAGTAAGAACTTGCGCGAGCTAGTGATCCTGAGAATTCTAAGCACAGTGGATGGCAACTATGGTGTTATTCCAGATACAATCAGATAGCTGTATTAGATCGACTGGTCAATAGATGTTAGCTGGATTTAGTATGATTAATGGAAGGTCCTTTCACGTGACATGTGAATTGGCACACAATAATTTAGATGAAAATTTGTAGAGTCTAAACATTGTTTTTGAGAATTTATATGATTTTCTCTTTCTCTATAATTAACCCATGAGGATTGAGGATTAACATGGAGCGAGGCTGGAACCAGTGGCGGATCTAGAAAAAATATTGTTTTTTGGGGGGTGGAGGCAATTTAACTCATTCCTCAACTCGGAACTCATCTTTAACCTCCATCTTGAACACTGCAGCACCTCTTTCCCAGTTAGCAATGGCAGCAAAATTCTTGGGGCCCAGGGGGGCACGGTGGCTCCAACTAGTAATTATCGTAAGATTTATTAACATAGTTAAGAAAAATGTTTAGACTAGAACTATGGCGATGTTAGGTTGGTTCACTTTCTCGCGTAATCCGATCACATTGTCTTGCATCACAATTACTTTTTGTTTGTTTGTTTAAGGTAGGACGGTAACGCATTCCATGGGAATAGTCACTGAGGCTGAGCTTCAGCAATCAGATCTCCCACCCGATCACCAGCGGTAGCTTGTCACCTTGGCGCCTAGCTAGAAATAGCTTTTCTCTTACTGTCAATTGACTAAACAAAAAACTTATGCATCGATCAGTTCCCTTCCCGTTGCCACCCAGAAGCTGCTCCCTTTGCGTTGACTATGCCAACGGTGAAAACAAACAGCACCAGTAACTAATAGTTACAGCCAAATCCAAGCTTAATAAGTTTTTCTACGTGTGTTTTGGGTTCTCGTGTTTTCCAGATTTAATATAGAAACTAAATTACAGTCAGCACCACTTTCTTTTGACTTTCGGCACCTTTGATAACTCAAACTAGAACAAATATATAGAGTGAGGTTGTCTTTTTTAGATAATGGATAGAGAGGTTATTACTTCCCCGCCACTACTTGTTTGTACTCATTTATCACACTGAGGTCAATTCGTCTGGACGACTGGATCGGACTTTGCCCTGTTTGTTTGGTCGTTTCTGGTTGGCTGATTTTGGCTCATGCTGATTTGTTGTGAGAGAAAAACACCGATGAATCGCTAGTTATAAGCGTTGATCAAACAAACAGTAAATTTTTATTTCTTCTTTTACAGGCTGCATGGCACAATTATTTCATAAGCATATAAGCTTCAACAACATTTTCATGCATAACATGTTTTCCTGCATATTACACTGAGCATCGGTGTCGTCACCTGTTTTTGAAAACAAAAAGAATGGGTACTACCCAACACAGAAAAGAAAATCCACTCCAGTCCTTTTAGGTTCTTGGGCCGGGCCCGGGCCTCAAAATTTTATGCTCTTAGAGCCGAACCGTACGTGGCCCGCGGACTGGCCCAGAATACAAGTTATCAGTAGAACTTGATTGTACTAGTGTATATGCACGTGCCTGGGCACGTGTTTTAAAAAACTATTCAACGATACATTATAAGATCTAAGCCAATGTCCACAATGCTTTAAAATATGGTTTGAGCAGTTAAAATAGACCTTTACAATGTGGTTCAGGGCAGTAGAAATAAACTTTTTAGAAACAGAAGGTCCAATGAACACCATTGCAAGGAGCTCTAAATTTAGAGGCATCAACGGTATCGCATAACAAATCCATGCAGGAATACGATCATGATGATGTAGTAAGGCTAATTATTTGCTGCAACAACCACATAATATAGCAGTTTATTGTAACTATTCATTATTATTATGTGATATAGATGATTAGAAAGGCAAAAGAAAATCAGCCACCAAAATTTAATAAAAAACTTTAAATGAAATCTAAGTTTCGCTTGACAATGTATTCAAATTTGAGAAAAGATCTATATACCTTCCACGCTCCTGACCGGCGAGCCTCGTCTGGACAAACAACACATTTAGGCGCACATTGTCGCCACCCGGCCTGTGAAACCATCAACCAACAACCATAAGTATAAGGAGTAGTTTATCTGACTGACATCACACAAAACACAATCCAAGAGCTATTTCCAATCTAACTTGCTTTCACGGACCAGGTCGCTATATCTCACCGAAAAAGCTTTTAAACAGTTTGTTTATCGTGAATAGCCACTTCGTTCTATAATCAATAAATTTGTAAACATTTAACCACAGTAGGATAGGAGAAAGTCGGCATAAAAAAACCAAGAACTAATGTGCTATTTGACCTTAATGTTATCGTGCCCATAGACGTACTGAAACTGAGTGTCTGGTTTCCTAACCAGAGTAGCTGCAAGATTAATAATTATCATATAATTTGTTTTGTCATACTAAAATTTAAAACAAAGTCACTCAAGTCCCTCCCTCACTCTGTACCAATTTTGTGTAGATGCAATCATGGTCAATATCAATAGTATGATTAGTAATAACAACTTAATGCACAAGCCCATATAACAAAAACTACCGGTAGTAGTGGCAAGGGTGATTATGGATGTGCGAATACCAAACACTGATTCAAGGTTTTCTGTTCATCTTCATTGAAATTCACTGCCTTTCGCCAGAAGAAAAAAAAGATCAAATAAAAGTATAGTATTGGAAGAATACAACGAACCTTTTAAATTTACTGTCATTATGGTACGCTAAAATTTTACGGTGGGTCAGCAATACAAAGCACGAATTATGTCTTCATTCATTGCTCCACGTCTCCACCCGTGGATGGTGGCCTGCCACTCTGCCAGTGTCGCAAGTTCATGAGAACTGGTGACGATGGATCTAGAAGACAACACAAGGATCTTAATGAACTTGCAATATATAGATGGTGCATGTAGATTGTTGTGGCTGGCCAGACTACTGCACTACGGTATGCAAACGTATATATACTCCTAGAAAGAACTGAACAATTCTAGATTTCTAGTACTGGTCCTGGATGCGCATGCTCAGAGCCCTTTGCCTCCACGCGGTTGTTGTGACGACTGACGAGACCCTATCGACGTCGTCGGAGGCAGCGCCAACCAAAGTGCGCCATGCCCATCCTGAGCATGAGCAACAATGCGGCCATACTGAGCATGGTGCGACATCCGTGGGCAGAGGAGGCATCGGGAATCCCTCGTCTTGGCAACCGAGGCAGTTGCAAGCCGTGATGGTGCTGATCTAGGGCAAAGAGAGGAAAAAGAAAAACAAATACTCCGTACGTGATTACGTCCTGCCATCTGTTTCCGTGTTATAATTCTAACAGATCAATTGCCGTAGGTGAGGAGGGTGGGTAGAATTTTACGTGAATAAAAAACGTCGTAGATCAGGAAATTGAATAGAAAAAACGCAAACAAATCTTATATCTTACAATGTGGTTTATTTATTAGAAGCTAAGGAGATCTAATATTCCTTAGATTAAAATATCAACGGTAAAATATGGAGTGAGTATAAATTTTAAGATAACATATATTTATAAGATCTTTTACTTTTTTATAGTATAGATAAGGATGGCATACTACAGGAGAAATGAAAAAGAAAAACGTCTGATAAATCGGGAGGTCACCGTCTCTCCTACCTTTGGAAGACACGCAGTCTGCCTCTGTCTCTGTCTCTCGATGCAGACGGATGTCGACCTTACCCTGCCGCTACGTACGGGCATCTTAGTATTTTGTTTGTATTTAGTAAAAATTATTTAAATTTTAATTAATTAGGTTTAAAATATTTGTTTCATAAAATACCATAAAATTATATAATTAGTTTTTAATTTTATCTATATTTAGTACTCTATGTATTTATCAGTATTTTAATATAACGAAGAATAAAAATTCTGTATAATAAATTTGATGGCCAAATTCGATGAACTAAGGCCTTGTTTAGATTGTGGGAAAAAATAAACCATAAATAGTACCACTTTTGTTTTATTTGACAAATATTGTCCGATCGTGGACCAACTAGGCTCAAAAGATTCATCTCGTGATTTTGAACTAAACTGTGTAATTAATTATTTTTTTATCTATATTTAATGCTCCATACAAGTAGCTAAATATTGACGTGATGGAGAGAGGATAAAAAAATTATAATTTTGGATGAATCTAAACATGACGTGAGTTGAATCCTTTGCCGGCCCCCTACTAGCTAGCTGGCTAAGCTATGAGGAAGAGGAACAAAGCCGTCTGCGAGGGTTTCACGTCATGCGCCCCGGCCCGCTGGCTGCCAACAAAGCCGACGGTGGCGCCACCCACCTTCTGAGCTCTGGTCGACGTCCGTCGACAGACAGCCGTCCATCGACGTCCCATCTCCATCGGCATACACGCATCCATGGCGCCCGCCGTGGTCCGCGCGCGCGGGTGTGCTTGCCTGTCAGAGCGTGTGGTAGCCCGCCCCGGCGGTGGATGACACGAGAGGATGAAGCATATGGATGTCGGGAAGATGCGTGTGCTGGCCTAGTGGCCACCACCCGGGCCCAGCACCATGACAAGGCCAGGGGGCCCACATGCAGCGACCCAGGAAATGCAGTACGTCAGTGGCAGTACAGGGTGTTTGGCTTGCATTGCATGGCCGAGCTTAGCAAGGCATCAAATTAAACGTGGAACATAGCAAACAAAAAAGTACAGCTTCTCCTACTAGGCACGCCCACGCCCAGATGAAACATCTACCAAAAAAACTGTGTTTTCAGTTGAAAATACTAGCTTCTTCCAACATTCGCACTGCTATCTTTCATGAGAAGTTATTTAACCAAACGTGTTTTTACAAAACAGCATTAGCTTCATTTGGTGTAGTTGATTTATGAAACCAAAGCTAAAAAAATCGCTGCTTGATTAGTGAAGTCGAGCTGCATGAAAAAAGCTAGCTCTGCTGCTGCACAAGCTTGTGGATGCCCAGTGGTCCATCGGTGGAGTTTGTACGCACTTGTTGCAGCCGGACGCAGACGGCGGGGAGCCTTTCCGTTGGTCGTTGATGCGTGACTGGTCGGGCTGCAGCCTGCTGGAGGCCGGGGCCCGGATCCCGACGTGTCGCGTTCCCGAGCCGTCTGATTCAGTGATTCTGATATATCGTCAGGGGCGCTGTGCATTGCAAGCAAAGTTGGCGTCCGTGCGTACAATGCGGCTCGTGTTGTCTCTTCTTCTGGCTCTGGCTCGCTGGCTGGTGGCTGCGCCGGCCGGCCAGCGGCCAGGGTAGCTCTCTGCTCGATCTGCGCCGGCCGGCCAGGGCTCTCTGCTCGATCGCTCAGCACGATGATGCATCGATCACACCATGCACTGCAAGATGCAGGCAGGCAGGACGCAAGGGCAGCGCATTCTGCCCGCTTCGTTTGACTCGAAATGCTGTTGCTCTTGGCCTCTTGGGTAGTCCTACGCGCGCCGCTGGAGTCCGTATTCGTGTTTCTTCGTCGTCTTGTACGTATTGTACCTACGAATATACTATTGGATGGGGATGCGTGAGGTGATAGCCAGGGATTAGCAACCGTGAAAAAGGTAGTGAAATGTAAAAAACTGACGAAACATGATGGGCCGTAAAAACCATCTTAACACTGATGCTAGTATGTGACGTTATATATGGTGGGATGCCGGCTGCAGTGACTTTGTGACAACCATCAGGGGACCATACTGTGTAGTACTTCAAAGCTAATACTAGTAGAGTACAGTAGGTAGTGACTTTCCAGATGAGCTTGAATGCTTGATATGATGATGGCAGGGCTCAGGCTGTCTCCAACAGAGCATGCAAAGGGCAACTCAAACACAAAATCGCTCGTGCACGGTGGTTTTGGCTATGGAAAACAAACTCCAACAGAAAACGCAAACGTCGCAGCTATTCTCGGTGCTGGGCGAGGTGTAAGGAAAAATTGGGTGTTCTCTCTCCACATTACGCAATTGTCTGGCGCTCGTAGTGGTGGGCACTCACCAAGACTAGAAGAGAGAGCACCTGGGAAAATTACAAAACACTCGTTTCAGAGAGAATGTGATACTCCTATGATGTCATAATAATAATCGATCGCAGGAGGACGCCGCGCGACCGAGGATCGAGAGGGGAATCCTCGCTGCATATGCGCGATGATGCTTGTTGCCTTGTGCCTCCTGTGGCTTCTTGTTCTCTAGCGTACTACTCGTACTACTCTACGTGCGTACACAGTACATGCACACACAGACACAGCACACACGACAGGCGACCATGCAGCAGCGAGGCAGCCAGATACGCATGCAGGCCGCAGTCGTAGCAGGCACAGGTGACCGCAGCACCGGGTGCACATCGTCGTCGCTCTGACGCGGTCTTTCTCACACACACACACACACATGTACACACACACACACACATGTACACAGCGCAGTCGCATGAGAACAGCGGACGTTAGACGTTCCTGCCTACTTGCAGTACTACACGCCGGCCTAGAGCGCTCGTCGCCTCGTTCAGCCTCCACGCGACACACACAGACTGTAGTCACTGCCTCTGCACGACGACGCCAAGGCGCCAAATTCTCTCTTCTGATCACTTGTCAGAGAGCATATATACACGTCATACTAGAGAGAGAGAGAGAGAGAGGACAAAAGGCATCATGCGTCCGTGAAACACGTATCCATATATACTCGTGTGCACTGCAACAGCCAACATGGTAAACGTACGTGTACTGTATACCGTATGCGTACATTATACCATTGTTGCCATACGTGCATGCGTACGGTACATGCATGCAGACGCACGCGCAATGGTGATGGCGACGCCGGCCACGCATGCACTTTCGTGCGTGCTAGAGCTAACGCCAGTACTTATCTTCGTCGTCACTCGTTAATTAGCTACGTATACTCCACTGTGACGTAGCCAGGGAGGGGTGTATCGGTATGACGATCGAAAAGGCTTTGCGCAATGCTTTGCTGCTGCCGAGAATTCCTCCTATCCTATACCTACGTTTGATGTATTCATGCCAAATGCATGGCCTCCCTGGCACCTGCCAACAGGTCTACGAATGCCAACAAAATCAAGTTTTGTTACCATGTGCGTTCTCTCCCCTTACCAAAAACAATTTTTTTTTAAAAAAAATCGTTCTATGAATAATCTGTAAAGACCTTTAATTTTGGTGACCATAGCTACAGTGGTACTGTATATGACCGGTACTGCGTCCAACGTACATAGACTGCTCAGTTCCTTAGCGGGTCCATTACTGTTACTCGAGACCCGCTAATGTTTACCAAGCGGGTTCATTACGTCAGCTGTTACTGTTCCTAGAGACCCACTATTTTTGTACCGTCTCTTAACGGGTTTATTACTTACTCGAGGCCTGATACAGTTCATAAACGGGTTTGTTAATGTTTCTAGAAACCCGCTGACTATTTCCCCCTTTCCCCCCTCCAAATTCTTTCCTCCTTACCACGCGAAGGGTGGGGGCACACTCTAGTATTGCCAACAAAGTCATTTTTTAAGTGAGAGCCTCTGCAATAATTTTCCAAATATGTTCCATAAATAATCTAATAATACTTAGTATTACAAATCATATAAACATTAGTGTATTGTATACATTACATTTGGTCAAACTATGGTCTCATTGACTTCTAAAAACCGAAAATATTTGGGTGCATGGTACATTATTATTGACTCTAAGATTGGTTACATACTCAAAGGGCTGGGACGACATTTCTAGAGACTTCCGGTCACCACTGGCGTCTCATTGTCGAGAGAAACGTCATTTACCACTTAAAGCATAACGTCAAAAAATTCTCTAAAATAAATCTAGAAAAATACGAACACCAGTGTTTAAGTCGAGAACTTGATCCCTGGTGCAAGATTTCACGGTAAGAAACCCAACCAGATCAGTTGACGCCCGAAGCTGTTGTTGGTACCTATATCATGGAATCCAGGCCGGAAACAGGCCGGGCCAAAACGATCACCGAGGTCCGTCGCTAGTGAATGTATGCCACACTGTGACACATGCAGGGAGGGAATTTTTGTTCCCATGCATGTCCAAACCGATGTGCATGGCATGCTAGACTACGTGGGACACACACACACACACAAGCGCGGACGCAGGCGCGGCAGGTCCTCGTCAATAGCGCGATCAGACGGACGACCGGATCGGTCTGTATATATGTACGTATGTATCTGCAATTCCAACTCAGTCTCGCTTAGCATGCGAATAACAACGTAAGACTATTCGCAGTCATATTCCTTTAAATTCCTTCTCTAAAGGAATATTCTGATCTGGTCATCGATATTCTTTTCTTTATACCAATTTTTTCCGCACCCATACATCCTTTAACATCATCCTTTATACACTATGAAGCCCACCTGCCAGGTGTTTTTTTTTTATTTTTTCCTTTTTCTTTCCCCTTTCCTTTCTTTTTCCCCTCCCTCCTAGCCTTATCCATTCGAGCCTGGGGTAGGCTATCGCGAGTTCACGAGGCATGGCGCCCAGGCGGCGGAGGTGGAGCGCGCACGCGGGTTGCCGGACAACGCCCTGCTCCTGCTTTTCCCCTTCCCCTCCCCACCTACCTCCACTGCGGCATGCGGCCGGCGAGCACCAGGCGCGCGAGCCGCAGCAGTGGCGGGTGCGGCGGGCGCGCGAGCCACGGGCGCGGGCGGCGGGTGGCGGAGCAGCAGCGGCCGCGAGCCGCGGGCGTGGGGACGCGAGCCCCGGCGGCGTACGTGGGGAGGACGGCCTCGCAGCTCCTCCGCCGTCGGCGCGGGGTGAGCTCGGCCCCCCGGCCATGGAGCGGCGCGGGGCGAGCCTCCTTCTCCTCAGGTGCATGGACGGCGTGGCGCCTCGTGGCCTCCTCCACGACGCTGGCGGACCCCAACGCGATGGCGCAACGGCCTTCTCTCCCTCCGCCGGCTCCCCTCTCCCTTCTTCTTCTTCCTCCCGAGCTCCGTCCATGGCGAGGCGAGCGGATGACGAGCGCGGGCCGAGCTCCGTCCCGCGCCTGCCTGTTGTCTCCTCCTGCTCGCGCGGCGGGGACGGCGAGCGTGTCGGGGCTCTCCTCCTCCACGCCGCTCTCCGCCTCTGAGCTCGGCGGCCTCGGGTGCGCTGGCTCGGCGGTGGGGTTTGGCTCGGGCACGCGAGCGCGCAGGAACTCCAGGCTCCATCCCTTCTCTCTCCCCTCTTGGCGTGGATGAACGGCAAGCGCGGCGCGGGCCCCACGGCTTCCCAGGAGGCGCCGTAGCTCCTGGACAGAGCCAGGATCAGAGGCCATCCTGGTCCTTCCAGGACCGGGATCCAGGACCCGCTGCGGCATTTTTCTCCTGTATGGCCTCCTGCAGGAAGTGGATGGAGGATGCGCTGCGGTTAGTCTAAGCTCGTGACATCGCTGCGCACTATACGTAGCGTATGCATGGGACAGCAGAGAGAGGAAGAAGCGTTGCATATGCACGAGGACCAAGGTGATGACTGGTATGATCCGTGGGAAGAGAGAGAGCCCAATCATCGAAGGCATTGTTGAGTTCACACAAGAAGTCGAAATTTTTTTAAGATTTCCTGTTACATCGAATATTGTGTTATATATATGGAGTATTAAATGTTAATAAAATAAATAACTAATTATACAGTTTAGTTGTACATTACGATACAAACCTTTTGATCCTAGTTAGCCTAAAATTGAACAATATTTGTCAAATACAAACAAAATGCTAGTATTTTTCAGGCTAGACGATCTAAACGAGGCCTAAGCGGATTTGATAGGATTTGCAGCATGTGAAAAGATCGAAACAAAAGAAAACGAATGAATGAGAGAGACCGTGGTGCAGGAATTGGAATCTTTTTTCGGTGCTACTCCTACGACCGGCCGGGACGGGCCTCGCTCTGTGCTGCTGCTGACAATGCAAGGCCCTCCAGATGCTGGAACTGGCCTTGGCCCGCTCGCCGCTGCCTGCCTGCCTGCCTGCCCCGCGTGACACTACTGCACCTGGGACTTGCATTGGGACGGAGACATGCATGGAATCCCAAGGAGAAAAAAAAAGGTTGCATATGGACGTGTTTCGTTCTGGGATGAATTATTTGCCCTTCTCTTGTCATGCTTCACCGGCAATGACAATGGCATATACATGATGCGTATACATCGAGGGGGAATGCATGGTAGGAGTAGGACCGTCGTACGTCACGGGTGAGGGGAGGAAGAGGCCAAGATCTCGAGGAACCGTTGGCCAAGGTGATGCAGCACTGCGCGGGGTGCATAAGCTAGGGTGTGCCCACCCAAACCGTACCTTTTACTTTCTTTTAGCTTTCTTTGTATTCTTAGTCGTCTCTATATGTTATTTGATATTTGACGTCAAATAACGAGCTCAACGTGCCTTTTGTCCACCTAGGCAGCCGCATGCGCCACACAAGTGTGTGGAGCTAGCTAGGGTGTGTGGGCGTTCGAGGAACCAAGAAGCAAACTTTTCATCAACACACAAAACAAAATCACAAACCCTTGGTTGCACGGTTTAGCTACTGATTCTGATCATGTATATACACACAGGCGACGAAATAAAGTGCCAACGATATATAATGTTGTAGAACTTTTAGAGATCAGTAACTTTGTTTTGGTCACTTCTCTATTTGAGATCCTAAACTACAACTGCACACTGACTTATGACTATATAGCATATGAATTTCTTAGGCATTAACTTCTATAAAATCTTGTGAAACAAATAACTCAACATCAAAACAACTTTAAATAAAACCGTTGTGAACTACCATCTCCATCTCTGCTACTGCCTTTGTATATATATGGTTTATTGCTTTGTTTTAGTGCTAAATCGGCATTGATTATTAGGAATAAAATTGATGTACGAATAATATAAACATATGTGGACTATTTTTCTTACTATATATAGCTCATGAGCTAATCGAGCTAGATAGAGTTCACGAACGAGTTGAGTCGAGCCAGCTCGGTAGCTTAACGAGCTGAGCCAAGCTAACTTGCTACAGCTTGAGCTAAACCGAGCGGAGCCGAGGGATATGCATCTGTATCTCACATGCTACTATAGTATGCTCTTTGAACCTGTGGTGGCAATAGCTATGAACGCTGAGTATATGTGTACACCGAAGTACTTAGAGTTATGACATAAAAACGACACTAGAGCCTCTTCATAAACAACATCCAAATCATTGCGTTTTCCCTAAATTTAACTAACATATATTTTTTTTAAAAAAGAATATAAACCATGGTAAAATGAAGGAAAGAAAAATATTGGAGAGTCTACATGCTGTCCAAAAAGTAAAAGAGAATGGATGATACTCGAGTGGGCATAAATAAATTTGATAACGACCGAATCTATCCAAAATAGCTAGGGTTCCTAAAGCAATTTAATTTGATATACATACAAGCAGGATAAGTAAATCACTTCATTAGCAGCATCAAACAAGTGTACTTAGCAGACTGCAAAGTATTACTAGCTTAGGATATCCCTCTTTGCGTGCATGGCTTCCAGAAAGGCAAGTGATCTCCTCCGGCTTTACTCCAAAAGGCAGCAGCAGCCTGCATGAAGCTTACCTACACAACTAGTACTATATACTTCATAAAATAAGCTGCAGTTTCAGGCTTTCAGTACTGTTAACCTGAGACTGAGAGAGGCATGTGGGCCGTACGGCCACACACGCTTAGATTATGTTGTGGTGCCATCTTTTTAGACACTGATGTCGTCCCTTGTGCTTGCGTGATTAGTTTTTGTCCTAAAGATGGGAGCAGCTTGTATTAGCTCAATAATTACACGGGGTTGCCTGCTTATCCTTTTTATAAGACAGCAGGCTTGTCCCGCGAGCTTTAGCATGCAGTGTGTTACTGTTAACACCAGCAGAGTCTCTTGATCCGGGTAAGCTTTGTACTGGCAGTGCCCAGTACAACTTTTGTTTATGCAGGTAGTATGTGAACTCTCGTGGTTGCAACTGAATGCTACTCATTTGTGGTTATTTTGAATTTGAATTTGCAAAGAGAAAAAAAAATGTAAGGATGAAACTTAGAGCACATCCGCAACCTTTGGAAGGAAACAAGGCTATGCTCGTCTAGAATGGTACAGCACTACAGCTCATCCCCCTTGCATGCTACTACAGGTGAACAAAGATCATGTTTCTTCTTTGCGGATGGGTGGACAAGTCTGAATGTGGAAAGCAAGATAGAATCTTGGAATATCTTGGTGTCTGCATTTGCAATAATAATGCTTTCTTCCTGAAAATTTGCTAGACCGTGAGGATGGGTCTTAGCTAAATGCCACCTCTCTTCAACAATCAATCAGTCAGTCAGTGAGCCTTGCAAGAGAGAGAGAGAGAGAGAGAGAGAGAGAGAGAGAGAGAGAGAGGGAGATGCTCAATGGACAAGACCCTTGGGCAAGAAAACAAAGAAGTGGGGGCTGTAATATACCAGACAGAAGCCTGATGGCTCCCCTGAATGTCGCTCCCAGGATAACAACAGACGCTTACGTCCGTCCATTTGCAAACCGTAATTAGCGCAGGCTTACATGCCACCTCTGCCCGTCTGCCCCTCTGGGTAACTTGTCCATTGTATATGCCACCTCTTTGCTGTATCGTTGTATGTGCTACATTCTCTTTACAGATCAATTTCAAGAGTTTTCTTCAACGTTTGGAACATTTTTACTAAAATATTTTAATATTTTAACACAGCTAAGATCAGGAAGGGATAAAACAAATCTACCACTGGTGAAACATATATACATACATATTTTATTCGCAAAAAAGGAACATATATACATATTTGATCACCTATGATTAGAGGCCCCTGTACAGTTAAGCCACGTGAGCACACTCTGGGTGTTGAAGGGCGTGCCCTGACGTGGACAAAAAGCACAGCACAGTTGCTTCACCCCACAATTCTGGCCAATCTTTCGGTGGCATCCAGCTAATTAAATATACAGTACTAAAAATTGTGTTTGCAGACTCGCAGGCAAGTGACACAAATACAAATACCAACACCACACTTCACTAGTGACGGCTGAGACAAGGGGTGACGCAATTCAGAAGTCCTCAATAGTTGTCCAAATTAGTAGCGAGTAATTAGTATTTAATTTCTAGATCTTCTGCAGTTTAGGTTGTGGTAGGGAGCGTCTCTTGTGCATGTAACCATTGTTTTATGCTAATTTCTTCTTATTAATCAAAGCCGGGTAACCGGATCTTAAAAAAACACCGCATTTCACTGGAAGCAGCAGGCTGGAAAGATCATAACATGCAGCCACTGCATTTTCATCTTTCTCATACAATAGAAAAAGAAATTAATAGGGTGAATGAATCTATACACTACTAGTGTATGGGCAGTATATATTCCTGGTTGTGAATACTAGACAGGAATAGTTTTGGTTCTAAAAGGAACTAGACGCATGGAAACAATTGGTCACCTTGACTTGTTGCTTGTGAATCATGACACTGACAAGTGGGGACCAGAGCCCACCCAATGCTGCGCGAGGCAGCAGGATAAACAAAAGCGGCACTGTGGAAGCCCCTAGCTAAAAAGCCTACTTTCTGTAATGCACCAAAGGCTTTTGCCCCTCTCCAATACATCTTGTCCCTCTCCAATACTCTCTCTCATGTCATTCTAGGTTTATTTTTCCAATGTACTGGTAGTTAAAATAATGCCTGGCCACTGGTGGATCACTGTGTGCACAGGTGGTAAGTGTTATTTTTTTAACTGACATAACAGAAAAGAATTGTTTGTGAAAGGCAATGTTCATCCGTTCTGAAAAAGGGGGGCTCGTGAACACTTGTACCACTTGAAAATTGATATCTTTGCTGGTATTTGACTCATTGACTACACTTCTCTTATGTTTCTACCTACTATTTTGTCAGTGCCTTGTTTGTCAAATTACGCACATGAAGCTGCATCATCGTCTTCTGACCGTTGCTCATAAGAAACTGTGGAAATACTTTTCTGCTAAAAAGCTCCTCCAACTCTCTAAGTACATACATGCAGAGAAGTCGTGAGATCTGAAGTCTTGGCAATTTGGCATTCATGACTGTCTGCTGAAACAAATCGACATTCAGAAAAGAAAAACAGGTAAACAACTGCTATCCCGACCCTAATCCTGCCTGATAACATGTGCATTTACATTTGTTTAGCAAAGACTGATAAACCACACCAACAGTCCTAACAAAACGTACCTTTTATCACCTTTTCCCCTGCTCTATATATATTCCATTCCATCCAGTGCTCCAACATCTCCATCCCCATCCCTGCATCTACCACTTTCACTCTCTCTCTCCTCTTCCTCCCTCCGAATCATTCATGTTTTGAAAATATTTTTGTGCTCTCAAGGCAAAAGAGCACACTTGACTCTTGCTCGCCTCTCTCCCAGTCTGCCTCTCTCCTTCAAGCTCCAGTCACTCTCTCTCCGTCCATTCGAGTGGAAGGCATGGCGCTGCCATTGCTAGCTCCAGTGAGCCCTTTCAGCAGCAAGCCATTACTGGCGCTGGTGCTGGTGCTGGCCGCGGCTGCGCTGTGCCGTCCGGGTTCTTGCGACGGAGCTGCAGCCGCTGCCGCGGCGGACAGGATCAGGCGGCTCCCGGGGCAGCCGGAGGTGAGCTTCGGCCAGTACTCCGGCTACGTCGGCGTGGACGCCGGCGGCAAGCGGGCCCTGTTCTACTACTTCGTCGAGGCCGACGTCGACCCGGCCTCCAAGCCTCTCGTCCTCTGGCTCAATGGCGGTGAGTTCTGTTTTGCTCTGACTGAAACAACCTGGATGCATTGCAGTTGCAGAGCCTGGTCTCGCATTTTCCATTTTTTTTCTTCTCATTTTCTTGAAGTTGTTTCTGAAACCTGGATCCAAGTTTTTTGTCATCTACTCGTCCACTCTTGCTCTTTCTGAGATTCCTTGGTCTGTGTAGGGCCTGGGTGCTCGTCGCTTGGTGTAGGGGCCTTCTCAGAGAATGGGCCGTTCAGGCCTAGTGGGCAGGTGCTCGTGAAGAATGAATACAGCTGGAACAAAGGTATGTGACGTCCATGCTAGGCCATGAGTGCATCATCCCTTTGCTGCATCCCCTTTTTCATTCCACACTGCAAGCAAAAGCTTTGCATTGCTTGCTGCCCATTCCAATTCTTCATTCCCCTTTGCATTGCATTCTCTGTTATCTGTACGGTTCTGGGTGGTTTCAGTGTTAAGTAATGCTGTTTGTTTGCTGCTAAAAAAACTGAAAAATTGCAGAGGCCAATGTGATATACCTGGAGACGCCGGCTGGTGTTGGCTACTCCTACTCTGCTGATGCTGCTTACTACCAGGGTTTGGATGACAAGATGACAGGTACTACTCACTGGAATTCTGAATCCTCTGTATATGCACGGCTAGATAGTTTTACTGAAATGCTGAATCTTTGGTATATGTTTGGCTAGTTAGTTTTACTGAAACTTTTGTATAATCTGCCCCTCCAGGTATACATTAGCAGTTTGTTTGAGCAAGGAACAAAAAAGCAGCAAATTTTTATTTTGTTCTGAAGAAAAATGGTGTGCTAGTAGTAGTAAGAAAAGTTACACGCAAGGAGGAGGGGCATGGCATGCTCTCTGTCTTTTTGTTTGGGTGGTAACAGTAGCAGTAGCACGTAGCACGTAGCAGTGCTTGTGTGAGTGGGAGTGATGATGAGCCCTTCTAACTTTTGCCCCTCCCTCTCCATCTGCACGTCTGGGTGGACCAATGAAGCCATGGACAACACGGTGTTCCTGCAAAGGTGGCTCCAAAAGTTCCCACAGTACAAGGGCAGGGACCTCTACATCGCCGGAGAGAGCTACGCAGGTACTTATATACAATACAATGTACTTCTTTTCCCCTGCTTTGGAATCGTTTCCTTTGTGGTTTTGATCAAGAAACATGCTAAAGCTAGTTCTGTTTGGGACTGCAATTCAGGGCACTACATCCCGCAGCTCGCCGAGGCCATGGTGGAGTACAACAAGAAGGACAAGATCTTCAACCTCAAAGGCGTCGCTGTAAGCCACACTGAGCCTGCTGAAACTCTGTTCCTGCAACTGAAACTCTGCATGTTCTTGCCTCTAAATTCTGGTCAAAACCTCAGCTGGGCAACCCGGTGCTGGAGTTCGAGACGGACTTCAACTCCCGCGCCGAGTACTTCTGGTCGCACGGCCTCATCTCCGACGCCACGTACCGCGTCTTCACCTCCGTCTGCAACTACTCCCGCTACGTGTCCGAGTACTACGGCGGCTCGCTGTCGCCGCTGTGCGCCCGGGTGATGAACCAGGTGACGCGCGAGACCAGCCGCTTCGTCGACAAGTACGACGTCACGCTCGACGTCTGCCTCTCGTCGGTGCTCTCGCAGTCCAAGATCCTCTCGCCGCACGAAGGGGGGCAGGTCGGGCAGCGGATCGACGTGTGCGTGGAGGACGAGACGGTGAGGTACCTCAACCGCCGGGACGTGCAGGCGGCGCTCCACGCCAGGCTCGTCGGCGTCGACAAGTGGACCGTCTGCAGCAGGTGCGAATGCAGTCGTTGTTTCAGGGGAATTTTGTCGATGGTTCTCTGTCTGAACATGACTGACATAGCAAATGTTGGGTTAATTCTGCTGCAGTGTTCTCGAGTATGAGCTGCTTAACCTGCAGATCCCCACCATCAACATCGTCGGCTCGCTCGTGAAATCCGGCATCCGAGTGCTAGTTTACAGGTATAATGCTAATTAAAAGATTGTAGATTCAACGTGTTGCTTTAATTTGTTGTTGTTTCTCAACTTTCTTGGTACCAATCAATCATGAAGTTCGAAACTCTCTGATTAGATTAGAGAGAAACAAAGGGTTTGGTGGGAAAAAACTGAATCTAAGTCCTAAATGGTCTTTGTACCTTTTCTCCTTCGGCAATTGTACAAAAAATGCCTCACATTTGTGTCTAGTGGGGCCTCTGCCTCTTGAGGCAGGAGGAAGCATAAAGCTCAAGAACCTCTCACAGACATTACTTGACTAGTACTTGTCATGGATCACTTTTTACATGATGCAAATTTGTACCTGAACCTTTTATGTTCCAAGGGTCCTCTCAACCTTTTTTGGGGGAGCATGTTCTACATTCAAGAATACAACATGTTCTAACATCCAGCATTGTTTTCCCTGAAACGTTTTCGCAGCGGCGATCAGGACTCGGTGATCCCTCTCACGGGGAGCAGAACCCTGGTGCAGAACTTGGCGCATGACATGGGCCTCAAGACCACCACTCCCTACAGAGTTTGGTTCGAAGGGCAGCAGGTTAGAAAACAGAACTTGGCTTACCAATGCATCTAGTATCTGCAAACTGAATATCTTAAATTTGGCATTTCCTCACTGGATGTGTCACATAATTTGTTCTTCTCCTTCTCCCTATATGCAGGTTGGCGGATGGACTCAGGTGTACGGAGGCGGCGCGCTGTCGTTCGCCACCATCAGGGGCGCCTCCCATGAGGCGCCATTCTCGCAGCCTGGGCGGTCGCTCGTGCTCTTCAAAGCGTTCCTGCAGGGCCAGCCTCTGCCTGAAACCTTCTCGTGATGACGAACGTGTCTGATGTAGCTCTTCTGAAAGGAACTCGTCGCTGGTTCCTGAATGCAGCTCTTCTGCAACTGCAAGGGGGGTGGGTTTTGCACTGTAGTAAACTGTAAGAAGGTGTTTGCTGTATTTGCTTAGCAGTCTCCTGCTGATAGTGTAGTGGTTTATAAGTTTGGCGCCGCGGTAGGAGCGAGCGGCGCAGTTGAGGTCTGTGATCCGTGTTTCTTCAGCATCCATGGCTCGGCAATTGTCTAAAGAAGTGGAAAGAATTTGTCTCTCATCTCATCTGTCTCTGCTAGTGCTTGTGTTGATGCATGTAAATATTCTGCTACTGCTAGTGCTGCAAAACATTGCAATCATTCATGAACATGTAGAGTGAAAAACACGATGAGAACAAGTGTTTAACAAATACTAGCAATGTGATATATATAGTTGGTGGAACACCTGGGCATATGATCTTATGGCATTGCCATGAGGAGTTTCAGAATTTGAGGAAAACGGCAATGATGCCGAAGAAAGCTGTGGCCAGCGCCATGAGAGCGACCGAGATGAACACCTGTAAATGCAGCACCTGGAACGGCTGGCACCATGAGAGCTCCCGGCCCATCGATTCATGTTCAGCTCATAGAGTCGATTCGATGGCTCGATGCAGCGGCGCCAAAGTAAGTGCGATCCAGTGCAGTGCAGTCCATGTCCATGATCCTAGGATAGGTTCCACCGTTTCAGACTTTCGATCAGTAAAGATGTCCACATCCATCAATTGTTTTCATGGAAGGTGCCGGGCGGGACGGATGGATGGAAAGAGCTGGACATGTGACGCGCTGATGGCCGTCTTTCTACGCTGCCTCTGCATCGGGAGCATTGGACAATGATGGCTAGCTGAGGTTTCACAGGGAGATGGATGGTGTTTCATCAGGAGTAAAGGGAACTACAGCAGAGCAGAGGAGACGTGGCCATGGATCATGACGGCGATGAACCTGACCGAGTATGAGCGACTAGTGATCCACGCATGAGTCATGACGGCACTACTCATATCGGTTTGGCAAAATACTAAAATGGGTTGGCGTATATACAAGCTTACGATCGGTTTGACATTACATCTCGTGCACTACTCCCACGCACGTTCTTCCCTCTCGCGTCGTCGGGTTTTTTTTTGAATTTTGATAAGTTAATTTTGCCGAACCGTTGGAGATAACCTTTTTTTCTCCTCCTCATATTGATTTAAGAGTTGATAAACTTTATGTTTTGCCAAATAAAAGATACAAAACTATTGGAGTTGCTTGTAGCCGTCCCATCTCATAGAGATACGTTTTGATCTAAGTTTTTTTAGACATGCTTACACCTTTTCTAAAATATTTTTTAGAAATATTTAAATAATTTGCACGTTTGTTTTGACTAGGCTACTGAAAAAAGGAAAAACAGTTTTGTAATTTTTTAAAAAGTCTACTTAACCTCCTAAACTATCAAGGCGCAATGCTAATTCACGAACGTTCACGAGGATGGGATCTCGTGAACGATTCTTCGACATGCACAAACTTTCCTTTTTAGTAAAAGAGAATTTTCATAATTTTATTTTTTTTAACTTTTCTATTTATAGCAAAAAAAAGGTAAAGTTTCAAATTCAGGCACATAGCTTCTATTCTTCAGCTTACATCTAACTTAGAACACACAATTTACGTGATCTTACATGTTATAAAATTAGAAATTTAACTTAGAACACATAACTTACGTGATCTAACATATTGTAAAGTTAGAAATCTAATATACATGTCCAACTTACGTGATCTACCATGTTGTAAAGTTAAAAAACTAACCGATATATCTAATTTACGTGATCTAACATATTACAAAGTTAGAAATATAACTTATACATCTAACTTATGACGTCAAAACACATGCAAAGTTAGAAATCTAGCTTGTACAAGTATAGAAAAAGGTAAAAAAATCTTCGAAACATATAAAATCTAATTTTATTCGTCTCGTCGCGTAGAACACATCGGTACAAATAAAATTAAAAACGGATATATAATTTAAAAATTATAGCAAGTCAAAATAAATATTTTTCGCTTATCTCAACGCTGACATCATTACAAAGAAAAAGACAAAAAGAAAGTGACAAGCGGGAGACAGAGTGTGCATGTTACTTATGGTTCGCTGAATTCCTCTCCGAATGAATGATCGTGAGATTGGAATTGGGAGTAGGGAGGGTGGTCTACTTCACCATCTAAACTATGAAAACGGTCTAATTTAGATTAAACTATCAAAACCATCTATTTTATCTCTTAGGTGTTTTTTATCAGTGTTTTGCTACAATACCAGTAGTTTTATCTTTTTATTTATTTTTGCTAAATCTTTAAAAATCATAGTAAATCAAAAAAATCATAAAATAGAAAAATTAAATTTTTTTAACTCCACGTAAGTAGATCTACACAATAAACATATACTATAATATGCTTTAGTGCAATATTTTTGTTGTAGCTTTACAATGAACAAATATATTTTTTTACAGCAAAACTTTATACTTAATGATACCGTATTATATGTTTATTGTGTAGATATACTCATATGGAGTCTAAAAAATTGAATTTTCTATTTTTTATTTTTCTGTAATTTGCTATGATTTTTTAAAGATTTAGTAAAAAAATAAAAGAGACAAAACCACTATTACTGTAGCAAAATCACCGTAAAAACTGTTTGAGAGGGTAAAATAGACGGTTTTAGAAAGTTTATAAGGTAAATTAGACCGTTTTATAATTTGGAAGGTAAAGTAGACCACGGGTTAAGTAGACTTTTTTCTTTTCTTTTTGTTCTTGATCCGGTTGTTGGGTCAGGCCCATCTCGCAACTGTCTCAGGGTTAGTTGCATGGAAACTGTCGGCCCGTTGGGTTGGCCGACGACATTTCTGGGCATACGCCTGGGCCTGTACAGAGCGAGGCCCATCTTGTCGCCCTCCCTTCAACTCGCCGTCGGGCACCGTCGCCGCCTCGCCGCGCCGGGAGCCCCTCGCTCCCCTTCTTCCGGTTCCGCCACACGATAATCCGGCCGGCCCCCCGACCACGCGCATAGCCACGCCACCTGGGGCACTCCCTTGTCCGCTCGCTGTGTCCCCTGACGACATAGATTGGAAAGCAGCATCGACCGAGTCAGTTGCGGCGTCGCTCCACGGATGCCGGCCCTCGCGCCATTCCCCAGCCGCCGGCATGCACCTAAGCTTGAAAGGTCTAACCCGTATCCTCTTCCTCCTTCTCTCACCCGCTCTTTCCTGCCGCTGGTCCCAGCTCAGGATTATTGTTAGAGTTGGGGATGACAGACCTATTTCTTCTCTAGATTGTTTGATTAGAGGTATGGTGTGCTCTCCTAGAGATGTGGGCTATTGATTTGCTTAGCACTTCTACCGTTCCAAACTGATCTGTATGAAATGAACAATCTCGTATGCTTGTCTTTCTGTTTCTTCCGATTAATAAGGACATTCCTATGTTGCCAAAATAACATCCATGTTTGCCTTGCCTGTAAAATTATTGCTGCATCTGAACCATAGTTTAGCCATTGACATTGACTGAAATTGGTAAATTTTGCTTGTTTCGAGGCATACATGCATATTACGTATACAACCATATTATATGGCACATTGCAGGTGCTTCATCTTTTGTTTTTAACTTATTATTATTATTATTATTATTATTATTATTATTATTAGATGTTTGGCACAATCTAATGCTACTTCCTTTACCTTTTATGTACATTCGAGGCACATATCAGATTCTTTCTGAACCGGCGAAAGATTTGAGGAGTATGTGATAAATCATGGTATAAGATAGAACACACAAGTCCAATTTTTCAATATACAATGGCATATATCAAATAAATGGACAATAAGTCAATAACAGTTCATCATGACAAAATACATTTGAATCTAAGGGTTAAAAAGGTTTTCTTGAGCTCTCAGTACTAGAATCAAATGGGCTCAAGTTCTCAGCGAAGCTGAGGAGCAGAGATTGCAAGTCTAAGCAGCATTTGAGTCTGTTTTCAAGTTTGGCTTATTTTGGTTTGCTGCGATTGCTTGTTTGATCCGCTCAAGGTTGAAGTTACCTGACAGGTCGAGCTCTTTGAGACTTTGAAGGTGCTTGATCCCAGAAAGAGAAAGAGGTTGTGGCCCAATAGATGACCAAACTATCTTTTTCAGCTTACAAGTGGCTTCATCATCAAAGTTAATGTTGGTGATGTCTGAGCAATCTATGACAAGGAACTTGAGACTTTGGAATCTGTCTTTTCTGAAAGTTACTGTTCTTTCGCTGCATGACTCTTTATGAAGACAGAGGTAGGACAAGCTAGTGAGTTTGCCAAGAATTTCAATGTCATCAGCTGTCAAGAGTGTCTTATGCAGGGTTATCTTGGTGAATTCTTTGAGATCTTTAACCCGTTGAGGCAATCCATTTGCAAGGCCACTGATTTTTAGTTTCTAAAGATATTTTGGAGGCATGAGTAATGTATCTTCATTTCCAGTGTCCGCATCTGCATTCTCACTGTTAGGCATTATTTGGATTGAAAGAATACGGAGGCTTCTGCTCAGATTCCCAATTGCATGGTACAAATGCCTGAAGATGCGTTTTCGGCATTCACTGAGTACCAGGCCCAACTTTCTCAACTGGAGTAGATTACTGATGTCATTGAAGACGTTACCACTGCCTGAAACTGCAACATGGGATAGTACCTGCAATTCTGCCATCACACCAACACATTTGGGCATCTGTACAGTGAAAAATGTCTCTTGTGCATGTCTTCTGTAGTCAGTCTGACCGGCAAGTAGATGCTTTAGGTTTGGAAGCATACCAAAATTTTTTGGGAAGGCTTGTACTTTTGTTTGTCGAATATCCAGAGTCTCAAGGTAGCAAAGCTTGTTGATCTACTTGGGCAGCTCTGTAATTTCTGTATTTCGGAGGCTCAGGTACTTGAGCTGAAATACACAGTTGCAAATGTTCTTCAGATGTTGGTTCTTCAATTCCTTGCAATCTTCTAGATCAAGCACTTCGAGCAACCCCAGGTTCGTTGAAGGAAGTGATTCCAGGAACACTACTGTGGCATTGAACTCTTCAGTTTTTGTTTGGTTCCTTCGGCAGAAATGAGTGCAAATATTCCAGCAGGTTTTGGAACGGGTTAAATTTAGTACTTGTGTAATATGTTGCTGTTGGACTGCATTGCGAATGGGAAGGCAACAAGCCAAGTCAGGTGGAAGGATGGTTTTGAAAAAGTTTTCGTTGCTTGCGATCTCAGTAATAAAGTCATGGGCAAAGTCGTTCATTCCAAACCTTTTGACCTTGCCCGTAGCATCTGTATCTATGGGCAATACAAATCTGTTGTCAACAAGCACATTGAGACAGTGGTCAGCTTCATCCAGTGCATTCATCCTCCTTTTTGTTATCATGCCTTCAGCAACACATCTTCTTACAAATCTTGCCCGTCGAAAGGTAGTACTTTCAGGGAAAATGCTCAGATATAGCAAGCAGTTCTTGCAATTGTTAGACAGGCCATCGTAAGCAAACATCAGTACAAGCTTCTTGTTCTTGGACGATGAATAGTTCTTTAGGTTCTTACGCAGGCTCAAAAAGTTTTCTGAGGTCCGATTAGGATTAGCATAGAGAGTAGCAAGGAAGAACCTGCAGTTTTCTGTTTGGAAGGCCATATCTCGAAGGATGTCCCTTAAAACTGAGTGCAGACGCCGCCACTGCCGCCGCCACCGCTTGCTTGATGGGTACCTGCTGACTAGGTCAACTGCCTGTTTCGAGTAACAGCTTGCAAGATAGCCTCGTTGCTCAGAATCCAACTTCAACTTTTCATAGACTTTGTGTGGAGAGGAGTTGGCCGTTTCACGGGATCTTGTGGTAACTATCAATGCGCTACCAGGAGAGCACCTGCCCTCAGGGAAGGTCTGATGCCATCCCAGAGAGATGTGTCCATGACATCTTCAAGCACAATCAGGAACCTTTTGCCTTTGAGGTGGAGCTGAAGCTTCTCTACTAGCTGCTCATCGTTCCATTTATCCCTAGCATCCAACTGGCCCGCAGGAGGATATAGCTTTGCTAGGATGTCCCTGAGTAATGTACTAGGACCGGGAGGATACTCTGGTCCTAGTTGGATCCACACTCTGCAGTCCAAGGAGCAGGACGTCACCACCCATGGATCTTCAAATCCTTTCTTTACAAACTGAGCTGCCCTGCTGCTGGGATCTTCCTCGAGTACGATGACTCTGGGTGCAGGTGTGATACTTTCTTCTTCTCCTCTGCCTTCGCTGCCATTGAAGAAGTCATAAAACTCATCCTCTTGGTTGTCGTCGAAGTCAAAAAACTCGTCCTCATCGTCGTCGGTTCATGGTCTTCCACTTCAAGCAGCTGGACGCTGCGCGAATGGCTCCACTTGCTGGCTTCTTGGCCTTTCAGCCTCTGGTTCCTCTCCCAGCTGTTCTCTCGCAGCCACCATGAAGTGGGTACCCTCCCTGAATTCTGATATTTTTCTTTTCCATCCATCACACGTCGGAGGGGATCCCTACTTGAGTTCTGTGTTTCCTCTATTTGGTCAACCTGGCTACCGGGAGATCTCCCATGGGCAATCTCTCTGATCGCAGACTTTCTCTTCTTTTGGTTTGCTGCTGTCTGAGTTTTCTGTCTCTCTCCCATCATCCAGGCAGGGAAGGTTTGTTGTCATCCAACTCTCGAATTGAACTAATTCAGCTTCTGCCAGAGCTCGCCTTCGGGCATCCTCTGATCCTTGGCGTCTTCATCTTCGGCTTTATGCCATGGTGCCTTGCTGGCATAGACTCTAGCAGGGGCTTGGACACCCTACCTGAGCTGTCTCTCGCCGACCTCACGGGCCCGGGTCTTCAGCTCTCTGATCTGTGTGGCAACTCGGTGGCGGGCTGGCAGCGTCCACTACAGCCAAGGTTCTGGACGTAGATGTTGACGCAGTTCTGGGAGGTGTATGCCACCTCGGCGACCTGTTTCGTCCATGCGCGGACCTGGTGGTCCTCTCCCTCGCTGTCGTTACTGTTCTCCACCATGTGCAGCAGGAAGCCATTCATGCTCTCCATCTCGTCCTTGATAAACTGTACATCTGCCCGGACTCTGCCCAGCATCTGCGCCTCTTCACTGAGAGCAAAAGTCAGCCGCCTGAGTAGCGAGCCAACAGCTCCCTGGGCGGAGCCCAGAACCATGTCCGCCATCTCCAATTCCTGCTCTCCACAGCTCAATTCAATTTGCTGGTAACGCTCAGATGCAGATAGTTGGCAATAGCAACATAGAGAAGGGGTCACGCAAGTCTACATGTTGTTGGGACTTAGTGCTGGGAAACTCTCAAAGTCTTCAAAGAGAGAGCAGAATAGAAGAGCCTCCGATCTGCTCTTAGGATACAAGGACTTACGCCAGACTCTTATAGTCATGTTTGGTTGGTGGATGAAGGTTGTATCATATATATATCCAGGCTGAGCGGAATCATATTTCAGAAGGTGTTTGGTGAGGTTGCGTGAGGGGATGAAAAAAATTGAGATACTGTTTTGCCTGTATGAGCTAGATGCAGCTTATTAAACCTAAGATGTGACATGTGTGACTGTATAAGATACACTGCATCTCTTGTATTTAATTGGCCAGTGAGGTTGTTGAGACTAATTTAATAGATCAATCATGTATATTACCAGCGATGAGAACGATTATACGGATTCCACTATCGGATGAGAACGACGTAAAAGAAGCCCTAAATTCATTCTCTTCCTACCTTCCAATACTTACGAAAATTGAATACAAGTAATCATGGTCTGAAGAAGGGAGAACAGAAACACTTTTTCCAATCGAAGTATCTCAGCTTCTTGCCACCTTTCCCACTAACCATGATGTTTTCAAATAGCAGAGCCGGGTCACTGCCTAGCCTATAATTAGAAGTAGGCTCCGTTCGTCGATTTATTCAAAATACTTATTTGGAATGGAATAGATAATGCTCCCAAAGGACTAGATCTGGTAAAGAGCCGTATCAAACTGCCCAAATAGATGGAATAGCGGCAAATAGCATATTTATATCCTTAATATCCGTTGAACTCAATCTAATCCATCACATGAGAGAATTTCTATGATATGTACTAAGTACTAGTTGGCCATAAGAATAAGACCGAACTTAACTACCTGTAACTGTCCCAACTGCCCATGTGTACTAACTCCCCGAAATCACTTTCCCTACTGCTACGTTGAAATGAAAATGCCCGTCTCTAAGTAAGCCCCTCACCTTCCCTTTTTGGAGTAGAGGTCAGAGGCTAGTGCGGGTAGCCCTATCGGAAACTAGAAAGAAGAGGCTGATGCACCTGCCCAGCGGTGGGTGGGTTCAGCTCGACCAACTGGGATAGGAGTTTTTTCTCTATCTTGCTCCATGGTGGAGACTGACTGCCATACAGTGGTTTCAGCATGGCAGGAGGAGAAGGAACAGCGGTCAGTTGTGTTCCAGATTGTGCAAGAAATGAAGCAGTTATGCTCCGTGTTCCAGGGTTTTGAATTTCTTTTTGTTCGCAGAGAAGCAAACAGAGCGGCACATGTGTGTGCACGCCATGCTCTTAGCTCTAGTATCACTGAACTTTGCTTGGATGTAAGCCTCTGTCTGATCTAGTCTATCGATTGGTCCCCCAGCCTCGCTGTGATGTGCCTGAACTGTGACTCGCGCGCCTCCTCTGCCTCCAAATCTCACGTCCCGCTGAGAGATGGGACAGACAAGAGAAGAAGTCAGAAGGGCATAACCTCAGGTCAAACATAAGTGTCGGTAACACTAATTTAATAGGCCAATAGTGTATTTGACAACACACAATCCACATATCAAACATGTTCGCCTTTTCCCTATCCAGGTTGGAGGATGGCCTCAGGTATATGGAGGCGGCATGCTGTCGTTCGCCACCATCAGAAGTGCCTCTCATGAGGCGCCATTCTCGCAGCCCAGGCGGTCGCTCGTGCTGCAGAGCGTTCCTGCAGGTCCAGCCTCTGCGAGAAACCTTCTCATGATGATTCATGTTTGATACAGCTCTTCCGGAAGGAAGTCGCTGGTTCTTAATGCAGCTCTTCTGCAGGCACTGTAGTAAACTGGAAGAAGGTGTTTGGTGTATTTGCAGCCTCCTGCTGATAGTGGCTTAGTAGTTTGGCGCCGCGGTAGGAGGTAGCGGCGTTGTTGAGGTCTGATCCGTGTTTCTTTTCTTCAGCATCAATGGCTCAGTAATTGTCTAAAGAAGTGGATAGAATTTGTCTCTCATCTCATCTGTCTCTGCGTGTGTTCATTTATGTATGTAAATATCCTGCTAGTGCTGCAAAACATTGCATACTCATCATTCATGGACATGCAGAGTGAAAAAACGAAGAAAACAATTCTTAGCAAATACTGTACTAGCAAAGTGATAATAACTGGAACACCTGGGCATGGTCTTATGATACTGCCATAAAGAGTTTCAGAATTGGAGGAAAACGGCAATGATGTCGAAGAAAGCTGTGGTCAGCACCATGAGAGCGACCGAGATGAACACCTGTAAATGCAGCCATGAAGAAGCACCTGAAACGGCTGGCACCATGAGTCCCCGGCCCATCGATTCATGTTAAGCTCACAGAGTCGATTCGATGGCTCGATACAGCAGCGCCAAAGTGAGTGCGATCCACTCCAGTCCATGATCCCAGGATAGTTCTAAACGTTTCAGACTTTCAGTAAAGATGTTCTCGGCCATCAATTGTTGCATGGAAGGTCCCTGGCAGGGACGGATGGATGGAAGAGCCAGCATGTGACGGGCTGATGGCCGTCTTTCTACGCTGCCTCTGCATCGGGAGCATTGGACAATGATGGCTAATTGGCTATGGTGTTTTACAGCGAGATGGATGGTGTTTCAGGAGTAATGGGAACTACAGCAGAGCAGAGGGAACGTGACCATGGATCATGACGGCCATGAACGCGACCAGAGTGTGAGTGAGTGACTAGTGAGACACGCATGAGTCATGACGGCACGAGCGCTATGGTGTTTGAAAGTTTCAGCAGATATCAGCCAGATAGATAGGATGGGATGGGGGTGCTAACGACTGACAGGTTTCGATGAGTCAGCTTGTGACATGGATTGGGTGGCGACTGTCGGACTAGCTTGACAAGCTCGGCTTGTCTTTGAACTTTTATGTTTCCTCATCGACAACTATTGTTGTCGTCGGAATGGCCAAGTGTCTTAGAAAACCTATTGATTTTGTTGACTCCTGAAACTCCTCAATCCAAGTGTCAGAATTTGAGCGCTGAGAGTTTCTGTTCATGCTATGACCAAAAAAAGGGAAATGCTAAAGCACAGTCGCTTGGTTTACAAAAAAATTAGGCAACGCATCGGAACCATTAGACTTAGATATGGAGGATTGTTATTCATCTTATACCTTGAATACTTGTTCAATTTCTATTTCATATCTTCATGTTTTGTAGTCAGGCATTTGAGTATAGGAAATGTGAAGAAAAAGTTCAAATAATAGCTTTGCGCGCGTTTGTTTTGAACGAGCTACCTAAAAATATTTTTTTAATAAAAACAGGAATTTTTTTTCTTTTTTTAAGCAGAAGGAGATTTTTTTTGTTGACAATAGGAGATTTTTTTTTGTTGAGAATAGGAGACCTTTTTGTTGATCTTTTGTTTTTTTTGAGGGGTGTGTTGATCTTTTGTTGTGTGAGGCCCATCTCGAATGTCTTTGCTCGGGTAACGGTTGGACCGGTGGGTGGGCTGGCGATATTTGGGCCTAGACCTACACTGCACGGTGAGGCCCATCTTGTCGCCCTCCCTTCAACTCGCCGTCGGGCACCGTCGCCGCCTCGCCGCCGGGAGCCCCTCCCTGCTTCTTCTGCACACAATGATCCGGCCGGAGCCCCGACCTCGCTGGCCAATCCGAATGGCCGCAACACCCGCCGCGCTCCCTCCTCCGCTCTCTGTCTCCCCGACGACATGGATTGGAGTTGGAGAGAAGCGTCGATGGAGGAGTTAGTCGCATCGTGGCTCCGCGGATGCCGGCCCTCGCGGTGGTACCCTGTCGCCAGCCTGCGCCACTGCCCAGAGAAGGTCTAACCCGTACCCTCTTCCTCCTTCTCTCACCCGCTCTCTCTCGGAGTCTTGGCGCTGCTCCTAGCTCAGGATTATTGATTGGAGGTGGGGATGACAGAGCCATTTCTTCTCTGCATTTGCTGGTTAGAGATGAAAATGGTGTGCTTTCCTGGAAATGTGGGTTGTCGATTAGATGAGCAGATCTACTGATGCAAGCTGATCTGAATGAAAGGAACTGTCTCGTATGCTTGTCTTGCTTCCGATCAATACGAATTCCTATGTTGCCAAAAGTTTGCATCTTGTGGACGCAAAGTTCTATCTGCAAACACATCGGGTTAATACCCAAATTCGATATCCGAAGCGTGCCAGTCGATTTGACCTGTTAATCGACAAGGATGATAACTTGAAAAAAACCCGAACGAGACGACAGCGATGCGCCCGGACATCAAAGCTCGGATTGCTCGGAAACACGGAACTCGCGAGGTCGCCGGAGATCAAGTTGATGTAGCCCGTCGATTCTCTAAAGAACTCGTTGAAAAAGAGAAAATACTTGACGAAGTCGTCGAAAAGTAGTGCTGGTAGAAGTAAATTACGATAAAAAGTAGATTTGTTTATTGATGCTTGGATTCTCATTACAATGCCCTTCGGCACATATTTATACTCTGCTATTCGAAGAATCCTAACCGAATACGAAAAGCTTAAATATAGAAAAATAAACTTATTGCTTATACGAACTCTATCTCTAAAGGAAAGAAATAAAACTCGTATAGGATCTGGACTCAAACTACACTACAAAAATTATAAGCTCCCATGATACCGATCCTCTATCTGTTTTTGTCATGATGAAGTTATCTTCCCATCGGCATACTCCCTGGCATCGGCAACAATCTTCTAGTCTCCGGCCTATCTTATCGATAACAGTTCTTAAGCCTTAACGGCAACGACTCAGATCAATCCACCCTTCATCGGCAACCACTCATCGACAACATCAGAAGCAATGATAAAGACAAAATAATAACCAATCCCTTGCCGATTAGCTCAGTTTCCGATTCTCACTGACACATGCCGAAAAACGGTGTCAACACATGCCCCTAATTTCGGAGTATAAAAATACCTTATGCACCGAAATTTCCTCCAAGTCATGATTACCCACCGCCGAGCCGCCTGAAAGCCCCCTCGAACGTTGCGCGCGCCACAGTAAAAACCCTGTATCAATGGGCCCATAAAACACTTCCTCCACCACGGCCCATCCTTCACTCTCGATTCAACCCTAGCATTTTCTCTCTCCGGTGGCGACATCAGCCAGCAGTCTTCTGGCGAAATCGACTGGTGACATTCTCAGCGGCAGTCTTCAATCTCCATTAGCATTCCTCGCTCTTCTTGGCTTCATCCGTGGCCATGGCTGTCAACTTCGACGTCCCCAAGGTTAATTTTCTTCTTCATTCATCTTTTGATACTTCTTCTCTCCTTTTCCGCATAGCCCAGGACTCCTCTTTATCTTCCTCCTTGACCTTTAATCTAGGAACTTTGCAATAAGCTCATCATCCCCATGCACCGAGACCAAATAATTTGCCTAGGCCCAATGGGGAATCTAGATCTGACCGATATCATCAACGCAGAAACTAACCGTATCCCCTTCAGAGCTCAAAATTTTAACTTAGAACTTTGGACCGATGCTTTCCGATCCTGGCCAAAGATCACCAAAGGATGGAAAGACTGGTACTTGAGGGTTGCTAGGCCGATGGAGGTCTATTGGGCAAAACACAGATTAGATCAATGCATCAGACTGTCCATTGCCAATATGGAGAGGAATGAGTTAATGTTAATCGCTGCCTCTTACTTCTGGTCTGACACCATGAATGCCTTCATATTCAAACACGGACCAGTTTCTCCCACTCTTGCCGATGTGTTCATGCTCACTGGACTGGACATATCAACTGCCGATGAGAACACTCTGTTCCAGAGGAAGCCCGAATATCGACTGACCACCCGAAACATCGGTGGCTGGACCGGGTACATTAAAGAATATCAGAAATCCGGATCGGTCAGTCAGATGGAGCATTCAGCCTTCCTGAATATGTGGCTAGAAAAAGTTCATTTTCTGCGGCAGAACAGTCAGACCAACCAATATGCATCTATCTATAGCAGAGATGTTAGCTAATGGCGTCAAACTTCCTCTTGGCCGATACCTTCTCGGTTCAGTCTATCATCTCCTTCACCAAGTTTCACAAAGGCTGTTACAAGACGAGCCCATCGGCAATATGGGAGGTCTTTGGTGGTTCATCAACATGTGGCTGAATGCACATATGCACAAGTACCTTCACTTTGATTTATTCGCCCAGCAGTTCCCTCAAGATCTCTCTGAAGATTACCAACTCGGGGAAGATGAACCGACAACATGCCCCCCTCAATTTTGGAGAAGCGTTAGCAGTACTTCTAGGGGCAGAGGTAAGCAGAGCCCAAATCAGCAACTTCTTCCAAAGGCTCTACATCGGCATCCCTCCTGAGCTCAGGGCTTAGGTCCCTTACATTGATGAAGAAGCACGGTTCCATCTGCTCTTCAACTTTGTCGATAATGCCCTGAATAAAGACGCTGAAATCCTCAACGCGATGATCACCCCTCGTGCCATCCCAATCAATATGTTCGGAAGTGGGAAGAACATCAACCCTACATATGAGTTCTACAATCCATCGGCAGTAGCAAGACAACTAGCTTTCGGGCAACTGCCCACCAAACTCTGCTTTGCCGATGTGATTAAGCCAAGAGAAACCATCACTAACAGCATGGATTAGTGCAAGATAGTCACTCTTCCTCCTGATGCTGATACTTCTAATATCGATCTGACCGACTGGGCATCGGCTTCCTTCGTCACCGAATCCTGCAAAATATGGTGGCAAGAGTGGAAAGAACAACTATTCTTTGCATCTCCTCACTTCTACTGGAATCTCATCGACCCTGATCACGCCATACCTGCCGATGCAGTAAGTTTGACCATCTCTACTTCCAAATTTTTCTTTTTAGTCCATCGGCAACTAACTCCTTTTCAACAGGTTGACGACCCGATCCCATCTTTGAGCAAGAGCGACAAAGTCATAAAGCTGCGGCCGATATCCACAATATCTATAATCGGCCACAAAGCTCCTTCATTAGACGCTTTGATGTGCCGTGGTCGTTCCAAGAAGAACTCCTCCAAATCAAAATCGACCAGAAGTATGGCTGCTCCATCAGACACGGCTGCACCCTCAGCACGGACATCCCAGGTAACCATCTTACTTTCTTCTGTGTGTGCCGATTGCTGTGGTATACTGATCTCATATTTCAGGGTGTAAGTTCTACATTTGTTTAATCCTCATCAGCAACTCACCCTTCATCTCTACCTGCTGCACCTTCATCGCCATGCTTCGTTGTCCTTGACGATTCTCCAGAGGTACTTTTAATTTAATCTTTGATCATCGCATCGGCACTTTCACTCATCTGTTTCTCTCACAGCACCAAGTAGTCACATCGGCAACCGCCCCAAGTGCGCAGACATCTCATCCACCCATTGCCGATGCCCCCCAGCCATCCGGCGCTGACGTTTCTCAGCACAAGCACAAGGTTTTATCAGATGAAGAATCCCAATTAAAGCGGGCGAGGCTCACACTAGCTCCGTTGCATCATCGGCATCCTCGCCCTGCAAGACATTGCCCGATGTTCCTACACAGACTTACCCATCGGCAACTGTTCTCCAATTGGCAGTTGTATCTGTACAAGAATCTTCATCGGCACTGGCATTGCAGCAGCAACCAACCAAGGTACCAACGCAGGAAACGCCATCGGCAATCATACCTCAGGTTGCTTCTTCTAGCCAAAGGCGAGAAATTGCCTTAAAACAAGTAAGTTAACTCCCTTAGTCAATTTTTGACACTTATATCCTTTAGTTAACAACTTTTCCCTTCCAGGAGTAAGATTCCCCCGATAGCCTGTTTTCTTTCTCAATTATTGGAGATATTCCTGACGATGAAGAGAACGAAGAAAGCTCTGCCCTAGCCTTCGAAGCCTTATCATCCGAAATCAAGTCTAGGCTGGAGACACTGCTATCCCTGCTGCAACAAGAAACATCTCAGCTAATCTAGGACTCTGACTCCACTAGGGAAACTTTCAAGGCAATCCGAGGCCAGATCCCTGCCGATGTTGAAGAGACACTCTTTCAAGCCGCACACCTAGAGAGTCGGCAACTTTAGTATCAGAAAGCTACTCAACACATTGCCGACAGAGCTACCCAGGCACGACTCCAGGAGGAGATGATGAAGCATAAACAATCTGCTGATGAGAAACACAAAGACATCGGCAAACTAGAAGCCTCCCGTGTAGAGCTGGAAGAGAAGATTTCCCAACTATCGATAAAAAGAGAAGCTTTATTAGCGGAGCTGAAAAAGGTTGAAGAAGCCCTGGATACAGCCACTAAAGAGAAAGCCCAAATGCCTGACGCTATCAAGATTCTTCAGCAGGAAAGGGACAACCAAGCCCTCAAGACACTGGCTCTTAAGAAGAGAATCAAGCCAGTAGAAGGCAATGCCGATGAAGATGTAAGGACAATAGAGGAAGCCAACCAGATTAGCCTGTGTGCGATATCGGCTATTCACTCACTGCTGAACTTGTAAACTTCTTTTCCATCGGCAAAGTAGTGCATCGGCAACTTATAAAACTTCATATTAATGTAGCGCCGATACGTTCTTATTGAACAAGTATTATATCTGTTTCTTCACGCATCCATCCAAATATTAGGATAATATTTCTTCAGATATTTACCGTTCAACGCTCTTGGAAATATTTCTCCTTCAAGAGTTTCTAGGATATAAGCATTACTAGGAACGGACCAATTTACTCGATAAGGACCTTCCCAATTAGGAGACCACTTGCCGAACTTTGCGCTCTTAGTCCCAATTGGTAAAATCAGTTTCCAGACTAGATCGCCATTAACAAATTCCTTCACCTTTACCTTCTTGTCATACCACCTAGCAACTCTTTTCTTATTCTCTTCAATGCTGAGTAAAGCCTTTAGCCGATGACCCGCCAAATCTTCCAACTCATCTTTCATGAGTGTATTGTAATCATCGGCCGACAATTGATCTTGATGAAATATCCGCCTCGAACCGGTCTTTATTTCCCAAGGCAAAACCGCGTCATGTCCATATACCAACTGATAAGGCGATACCTTAGTAGCACCATGACAGGCCATTCGATACGACCATAAGGCCTCGTTCAAAACCATGTGCCACCTCCTGGGATTTTCCTTAATCTTGCGCTTAATGAGTTTAATAATCCCTTTATTAGATGCTTCGGCCTGACCATTAGCTTGAGCATAATAAGGAGAAGAGTTTAAAACCTTAATTCCCATCTCATCGGAAAATCCATCAAACTCTCCTGAAGTGAACATGGTTCCTTGATCGATCGTAATGGTCTGAGGAATACCGAACCGATACACAATATGCTCCTTCACAAAATCAAAGATGTTGGCTGACATCACATTTTTCAAAGGAATTGCCTCAACCCATTTTGTAAAGTAATTGGTGGCAACGAGGATGAATTTATGCCCTTTGGTTGATGGTGGATAAACTTAACCGATGATATCAATAGCCCATCCTCGAAACAGCCACGGCTTAATTATGGGATTCATTGCCGACGCGGGTGCCCTTTGGATGTTGCCGAACTTCTGACACTCTTGATACCCTTTAAAATACTTGAAATAATCTTTGAGTATTGTTGGCCAGTAAAATCCATTTTGCCTGATCATCCACTTCATCTTGAAAGCCGACTGATGTGCCCCGCATACTCCTTCATGAATTTCGTCCATTAAACTCTTTAATTCTTTTTCACCAAGACATTTGAGCAAAACTCCATCCATTGTTCAATAATATAACTCATTATCTAGGAGCACATACTTAGTAGCCTGAAACCTTATACGCCTTTTGACCTTCTTAGATGGATCCTTCAAGTAATCGGCAATCTCCTTCCTCCAATCATGGACGTCAGTTGCCGATGTCAGCACTTCCTGGACCGACTGGTACCCTGAAGCATGCTGTGCTAGCCGATTAGCCTCTTCGTTATGCAATCTGGAGATATGTTCAAGGCGGAAGTCCTTAAACTCCATCAATAACCATCGACATCTTTCATAATACGAGATTAAAACTTCACTTCGACATTCATATGTCCCAGCTAATTGATTAATAACTAGCATTGAATCGCCAAAGATTTCAACAGCATTGGCACGTACTTCCCTGAGTAACTCCAATCCTTTCAACACAGCCTGATATTCAGCCTGATTGTTTGTCAATGTGGTAGCAATCGGCAATAAGAATTCGTATTTCTTCCCTTGAGGTGATATCAACACAATGCCAATGCCTGCTCCTTTTCCACATGTAGAACCATCAAAGAAAAGTGTCCATGGAGCAATCTCTAAGGAATTTACCATGCCACAATGCTGAGTAATAAAATCAGCCATCACTTGCCCTTTGACTGCTTTAGCTGATTCATAGCGCAGATCAAATTCTGATAATGCTAGAATCCACTTGCCGATTCTTCCACTTAGAATTGGCATTGACAGCATATATTTGACCACATCGTCTTTGCATATAACAGTGTATTCGGCCATTAACAGATAATGCCTTAATTTAACACAGGAGAAATATAAGCATAAGCATAACTTTTCAATGGCCAAATACCTAGTCTCAGCATCTACCAACCTTCTGCTCATGTAATAGATTACATATTCTTTCCCTTCAAACTCTTGGATTAGAGCTGACCCAATGACTTTATCATCACCCAACAGATACAACCTGAAGGGTTCTCCGTGTTGAGGTGGAACTAGCACTGGAGGATTCACCAAATACTTCTTAATTTCTTCTAAAGCCAACTGCTGTTCTTCTCCCCACACGAATTCCTGATCGGCCTTTAGCTTCAACAATGGACTGAAAGCTTTGATTCTTCTTGATAAATTAGATATGAATCTTTGAATAAAATTAATCTTGCCGATCAGAGACTATAGTTCGGTCTTATCGGTAGGAGCAATTACTTTATTAATGGCATCAATGGACTTCCTGCTAATTTTAATACCCCTCTGATGCACCATGAAGCCTAAGAATTGTCCTGTCGATACACCAAATGCTTTGTTGGGATTCATTTTTAACCCATGTTTCCTTGTGCACTCCAATATCTTCTGCAAGTCAACCAGATGATTTTCGAAGTCTCTAGACTTAACCACCACATCATCTATATAAATTTCAACCAATGTGCCGATGTACTCATGAAAAATGTAATTCATAGCTCTCTGATAAGTAGCACCGGCATTCTTCAAACCAAAAGTCATGACTATCCATTCAAATAACCCCACATGACCTGGACATCTGAAGGCAGTCTTGGAGATATCTTCTTCGGCCATAAAGATCTGATTATATCCGACGTTCCCATCCATGAAGCTAATAATCTGATGTCCAGCAGCAGCATCAATTAATAAATCGGCAACGGGTATCGGATAGCCATCCATCGGTGTAGCTTTGTTAAGATTCCTAAAATCAATACAGACACGAAGTTTCCCATTCTTCTTGTAGACAAGAACCACATTAGAAATCCATTCAGCATATCGGCATTGTCGGATGAACTTTTCTTTAATCAACCTTGTTATTTCGGCCTTAATATCAGGCAGCACTTTAGGATTGCATCGGCGTGCTGGCTGCTGATGTGACCGAAATCCTTGTTTGATAGGTAACCGATGTTCAACAATTGATCGATCTAAACCGGGCATCTCTGTGTAATCCCAAGCAAAACAATCCTTATATTCTTTCAATAAAGCAATCAATTGTTCTCTGCTCTGGCGATCTAACTTAGCACTAACAAAAGTTGGCCTCGGCCTACCGCCATCACCAATGTCTACTTTTACTAAGTCATCAGCCGATGTAAATCCATGGCCCAATTTTCCATCATCGGCAAACCTATCCATTATAACTCATCTTCGGAGCCGACTGCTCGGATCGGTGGCAGCTCATAATCGGCAATCCTGAGAAACTCTGAATCCCATGCTTCTCCCGATATACACTTGGATCGCTCGTAAGTTTCCGACTCTGCTGATGCAATTATATAAGATGAATCACAAGGGACTACTTCATCTTATCTTTCACCCACTGTACGAGGCACTGGTGCATTGTAGAAGGAACGCAACAATTGGCATGAATCCAATCCCTTCCTAATAGTAGATTATAAGCACCTTTACCGCCGATGACAAAGAACGTGGTCGGCAATGTTTTGCTGCCGATGGTTAACTCAGTGCAAAGCGCTCCCTTAACTGGTGATATATTACCTTCAAAGTCTTTAAGCTTCATATCAGTCTTGGCCAGATCTTGATCTCCTTTCCCAGGCCTTCGAAACATGACATATGGCATGATATTAATTACAGCTCCCCCATCTATGAGTATCTTGGATACTGACTGCCCATCAACTCTGCCTTTGACAAATAAAGCTTTGAGATGCTGTCTCTCATCATCGGTAGGCTTCTCAAAAATGGCCATCATTGGATCCAAGGTCAACTGAGCTACTTGTTCGGAAGGAACAACTTCCTCTTCATCATCGGTAAGTGCTAGGAATTCCATCGGCAACATGAAAACCATGTTGATATCTGCCGATGGGCCTTCATCTTTGCGCTTTGGTTGCCACACTTGAGACTTCACCCCACGGGAGTTTTCTTCTCTGTGCTCACGTTGCATCTTCCTCTTCTGAGTTTTTGTCAGACCTTCAGGGCACCATTGAGGAAGCTTTGTCTTCCAGACAGGCTGATAACGTTTCGTATTTGAATCTGGGCAGTTTATGTTGGGATCTCTGCAGAGTATTGCTTCATCAGGAACTCTTGCATTGGCCATCATCTCGAGTTCTTTCTGATCTATCGAAAAGCAGTCGTCATGCCTACCTAGCCTTTTATGTACACTGATTCTGCCCCCCAGCCGATCATGCACTGATGCCCTTCCTCTGATCGGCTCATTGACGCACCATCTCCGATCACCATAATACGATCTTCTTTTTGTCTGATCGGTTTGATCGTAACCATTGCACTCAGGGCAACTATCAACAGTAGGCAATTTAATGCCTTCTTCCTAGCAATAAATGAAAAACGGGCATCTCCAATGATCTTCATGCCGACGCCATTCTTCCCGATGCAACTCTTCCTGTCACTGCCGATAGCGATCACCTGAAATTCTATAGGGAGCAGGTCTAGGAGGTCTTCTGGAACTGCTGCTTTCTTCAACTGCTCTTTTTCCTCTTAAGTCATCGGTGGTTACTTGATCTCTGGGATCCACCGATGCGTTCGTCTTAGCATTTGCCGATGTTAATACTCTGGTCTTGCTCACGGCATCCACCATGTTTGCTGGGAAAGGGTGCTGATCAATCTTCATCGGCCTTTGAGCTTTAGAGTTATCAAACTTAATTCTCCCAGACTCAATAGCCGATTGCAATTGCTGCCTGAATACTTTACAATCATTGGTACTGTACGAAGTTACATTATGAAATTTGCAGTACCTCATTTTCTTCAGCTCTTCTGCCGATGGGATCACATGATTAGGTGATAGCTTGATTTGGCCCTCCTGAAGCAGCAGATCAAATATTCTATCGGCCTTCGTGATGTCAAATGTGAACTTCTCTGGCTCTTTTTGACCAAAAGGACAAGATATTAGCTTCTTACCTTTCACCCACTCAGCCAGGCCGATAGTTGGTTCTTCATCTGAGTCTGATTCCTCTGCCTCTTCTACAAAGGACACCTTTTTACTCCAAGTCTTTCTAGGTTCTAGAGCTCGAGCACCTTGGTCAGAAATCCTCTACACGATATGGCTTAAACTTTCAAACTCCTGAGAATCATATTTGTCTCTGAGGTGCAGCAACAGACCCTGAAAAGCTAAACCAGCCAACTGGCGATCATCAAGCACCAAGCTGTAGCATCTGTTTTCATATCTCGTACCCTTTGCACAAAGCTCTCCACCGATTCGTCACTTCGTTGTCTCAATTTCACTAAATCGGTAAGCTTCTTCTCATGGACACCAGCAAAGAAGTACTTGTGGAACTGTCTCTCTAAATCCACCCAAGTATGAATAGAATTCGGCGGCAATGAGATAAACCATGTGAATGCCGATCCAGACAATGAAGATGAGAATAATCAAACTCTCAATTCATCCTTGTTAGCTGCTTCTCCGCACTGGATGATGAAACAATTGATATGCTCCATTGTTGATGTATCATCCTGTCCAGAGAACTTAGTAAAATCTGGTACCTTGTACCGATTTGGAAAAAGAATTGAGTCATATGCTGGAGGGTACAGAGTCCGATAAGAGTAAGTATTAATCTTGGGCTGAATCCCAAATTGCTCTTTCATCACTTCCGCAATCTTATCGGTCCAAAATGCATCTTGATCTTGCCGATGCACTGGCTGAATCTCTACTAGAGGTGCTGGCTGATATGCTTCTACGTATCCTTATGGTACTCGGTTTGGAGGAATCGGCATATTCACAGCACCAGTCTGCGGAGCAAAGCTTATCGGCTATCTTGCCGATGTTTGATCCTGGAAAGCTGCCTATGGACAATACTACTGAGTCCCCATCACCTGGTAGCTTGGCTGAATAGCATGTTGCTGAGCTGGTGCTTGCCCTGACCAATTGTGATTATAACTCATCGGCACGTGACTTGCCGATGGCTGATAGCTCGCTAACAATTGATGCTCTTGTATGATTGGATGATAACCAGCATAATTGCCTTGATTTACAGGTAACCCAGATTGAGATACAAATGGCACTATGGGTTGTCTTGCAGTAGAAACCTTCTGTTGCATTGGCGGGGAACTTGCCAATGGATTCGCATAAGATGTCTGCTGCGGAGGCGCGTGGAATCCCATTGACAATGGCTGTATAGTAGGAGGTGTAGTAGAATAATGTGATATCTGGGTCATCGGTTGGGCCAGAGTAGCCGATACCATAGGACTCTTTCCTGCTACATCATGCACCTGAGGCAATCCAGAATTGACGGTAGATGGTCCTGGAGGCATCCCATATCCCCACCAATTAGCAACAACCTGGCTGTGTTAACCTAAAGGACCTGACATTGCCGATGCCGATAGATCTGTACCCAATTGAGTGATCTGCCTTTCCTGAGACGTTAGATCTAATCTTATCGGCGTGGCTTCAATGTTAGGTGATCCTGATAAAGCTGGAGGAGTAGGAGCTTCCATACTTTCAACGGCTGGAATTGCCGATGGAGTACTGGCAGATGCTGATCCAGGCTGATGATATGCCGGCCCGACATAACCTGGTGCTTGTCCTTCTCTTAATGTTTTCACAATAGCATTGTAAACAGTATTGGACAGCACGGTGGAGTGGTTGATCAAAGCATGATTTAATGCAAAATTAACCATCTCCTGTAATTTACCAGGGTTGGAGTCAAAAGTTACCTGCCGAGGCAACGGCAGATCTTGCTTCTGGATTACTTCTTCACCCCTATTCTTGCTGAAAGACTTCAAGCAGAGCTACCTGTAATCCTCCATAGCTTTTTTCATGGCTAGCTTCTGATCTTCCTTGAGATCTGACTCTGATATCTCGATGATGTTCTCTGGATTGATATCAGCAGGGTTCTTCATGATAAATCTGTTGACTTGGTCCCACCGAGCGTGCCAAAAGATGTGTTGATGTAAAGTTCTATCTGCAAACACACCGGGCTAATACCCAAATTCGATATCCGAAGCGTGCCAGTCGATTTGACCTGTTAATCGATAAGGATGATAACTTGAACAAAAACCGAACGAGATGACAGTGATGCGCCCGGACGTCAAAGCTCGGATTGCTCAGGAACACGGAACTCGCGAGGTCGCCGGTGATCGAGTTGATGCAGCCCGTCGATTCTCTAAAGAATTCGTTGAAAAAGAGAAAATACTTGACGAAGTCGTCGAAAAGTAAAGTGCTGGTAGAAGTAAATTACGATAAAAAGTAGATTTGTTTATTGATGCTTGGATTCTCGTTACAATGCCCTTCGGCACATATTTATACTCTGCTATTCGAAGAATCCTAACCGAATACGAAAAGCTTAAATATAGAAAAATAAACTTATTCCTTATACGAACTCTATCTCTAAAGGAAAGAAATAAAACTCGTTTAGGATCTGGACTCAAACTACACTACGAAAATTATAAGCTCCCATGATACCGATCCTCTGTCTGTTTCTGTCATGATGAAGTTATCTTCCCATCGGCATACTCCTTGGCATCGGCAATAATCTTCTAGTCTCCGGCCTATCTTATTGGTAACAGTTCTTCAGCCTTAACGGCAACGACTCAGATCAATCCACCCTTCATCGGCAACCACTTATCGGCAACATCAGAAGCAATGCTGAAGACAAAATAATAACCAATCTCTTGCCGATTAGCTCAGTTTCCGATTCTCACTGATACATGCCGAAAAACGGTGTCAACACATCTGAACCATAGTTTAGGCACTGACTGAAATTGGGAAATTTTTGCTTGTTTGAGGCATATATGCATAT